>BMAO01022563.1:0-393634 GCA_019973975.1 Trichonephila clavata
TTATTTACATGCACATTGTTGTTGAAATTTTAGAATGTCCGAGGAAGGGCGTAAATAAACTAACAGGTGCCTATTATAAAAGAATAAGACTCGAAAAACAAGCCCATTTTAAAAAACAGGCTGAAAGTTTACTGAATTACTTACAAGACACTAGAAAAAAAGGAAAGCAGTATAGAATCAGATTAAGACTTTCATGATTAGGATGTTGCAGATCAAATAAACAGAATAGATAGTGCACTGCTGTTGTAGGGTGAGTGAGTGAATATTAACGTCACACTGTTCAGCTACACGAGGGCTTTTGGCGTTGTGCCTCGTCATTTTGAAACATGGTTAAGTGACGAGGACGACACCTGAGTGGCACCTCCTCTCCTAACTATCACACACCAAAGGGAGGACCTTTGAGTTCTCGACAGATTTAACTTGCATCGCTCCTCTACACAGCGAGTTTTTAGTGATACTGGGCTCGAACTCGTGACATGCCAGCCACGATCCGATACCTTGACCACTAGGCTACCCGCGGTTACACTGCTGTTGTAGGAACTCCTCCAAAAAAATCCTAAAATCACAATGCTCTAACAATGATATTTAGTTCAGATCTAGGAACCTGGCCAGCTATTCAATCAGACGCCGATAGATGTTTTTTAGTAAAAGAAGGACCCTCTATAAGCCATTGACAAAGTATAATTTTCCTTATGACGACGCCGGTCGAACATTTAGCTCATATTGTTATACTAAAATTTTCCAAAACGGTGAAAAGATTATGCTTAAATCGTTAATCCATTACAAAAAAACTGTGCATATTGTTTTGCAGCAAACTTTTTGTCTGTGTCATTAGTTCTCTTTCCATGGAATATTTTAAAAGTTGGAAACATCACGTAGATATTTTAAAAGAACACGAAACATCAAAAAACTATAATCAAAGCCAGAAGTCTTAGATTGAATTCAGTAAGCGATTACAATGCTCTAAAACAATTAACAGTGACTCGAAAAGACTTACTATTACGATTATTGGTGTGATTTGCATCTACGTATTGTAGCAACGTTAAAGGTACTGGCTCAAAATTGTTTAGCCCTTCGGGGTAAGTGTGACAAATTAAATTGTCACACTTGCATATTGCAAATTTGAACAAATTTAATTCCAATATATAATGGTAATGCTTTACAAATAATTCAATTACTTGCTAAATTTGATCCAGTAATAGAGGAGCATCCTCGAAGAGTGCTAAAAAGGGAAGCAGCTAAATACACTATCTAGGGAAAAATACTCAGAACGAAATAATTTCTCTTCTACATGAGAATTTTAAACTACATATTGTTCATAAAAATGAACAAACCAAATGTTATTAGATAATTTTATATTGCGCCTCTGGTTTTAGTAAGATCGAACAAATGACATTTCTGGTAAGATATGTATGTAGTGAGAAATCTTATCTTAATGAAGTTACCGTTAAAATAAAAGAATTTTTTAGATTTCCTTCCAGTTAAAAGATTGATTGGAAAATAACTTTCAGATTTAACAGCTGAGAAACTTCAAAAATTAGGGCTAAATTTGCTAGATATGCGGAGGGCAGGCCTAGGATAACAGAGCCAATATAAATCAGGGGTTCAATTCCACAATCTTCTTGTCATGTAGTAGCCACTCTTTAAATTTGATCGTTAATGACATGGCAAAAGCATCCTTAGAAGCCTGCACTATCTCGACAAAGTTAAAGGTATGCGGCATTGGCTTTTTTCTGCAACTTGACCAGTATATATATAAGGAAAAATACAAAAAACCATTCTTATTTCAATATGTTCATTCAATTTTGATTTAACATACACTAATATTGATGGTAACACGATCAAGATAAGTGTAAGTAGTTATTAAGTTTTAGTAAAAGGTGCTGCCGTTGATTTTTGTTTAAATCAGAACTGTAGTGTATTATCTGTGATAAGTACAAAACTGTTATTTTATTCTTTTGATCCTTTGATATAATGTTCACTAACTCCTGTCCCCGGTTTCTGTTTCACATTTTAGAGGATAATGCCTTCTATAAAAGCTCTTTATTAAATTTATGAATGAAAGAAATGTTTCACAGGGTGTTTCCTAAAAGAGTAGAAAAAATTTGAGCATATTGTCAAGCTAATTTAAAAAAGAAAACTCACATATAACCATGTGTCCTGATGATTTGTTTCGGAAATAAGTACGAAATGTTTAAAAATTGAAACTTTAAATTTAATTTTTTTAAATAGGATTTTCTTACAAAATTGGATAACTAAACAGGTTTTTTTTTTTTTTTTTTTGATATTTTTATTTTTACGAAGACCTTGAAGAGTGCTACAAATAATTTATTTTATGTAATTTGTTAACAGGAATGGGTATTTTTTAATGAATAATCCATATTCTTACACTCAATAATTAAAAGTCTTGAAACATTTAAAGTTTTATGTTCAACTTTAATTTGGCATGCTTTATTATCAAGAATTGATGTATTGAGTAAAATGCTTCAAAATCCTAAATTAAGCATCGCGGAATGCATACAAGGCTTAGATAATCTTAAAAAATATTTAATTTTCCAAAGATCTGACGATATTTTAAAAATATTTGTTGATTCAGCAGCAACACTTGCTACAGATTTAGGTATTTATCCCAAATTTCCCATCTCAAAGCTAAAGAAAAGGTGCGTTTGTTTGATTACGAGGCCTGTGATGAGCCAGTTTTAAATCCCTTACAGCAATTCAAGATTAATTTCTATTTTGCAATTCTTGATCACACGATCTCTTCAGTAAATGAAAGATTTACCTTTTTATCTGAGTGTAATTCAATATTTTGCTTCCTGTATGAGTTTCACAACATTTCTAATGATGATCTCATGAAAGCCTGTATGGATTTAGATATTAAGTTACAAGTACAGGAAGAAGAAAGTATTGTAAAAGATATATAGATGGCATACAGCTCTATCATGAAATAACTTCATTCAAAGATATTTTTCCTGGTAGAAAACAGCCAACTGAGATATTAGAAATTATAGTGAAAAATGATCTTTGTTTTCCAAATTTTGCTCAAGCAATAAGAATTTTTTAAACCTTACCTGTTTCTGTAGCTTCAGGTGAAAGAAGTTTAAGTAAATTAAAATCATTAAAAATTACTTGAGAAATAGTATGACACGAGAAAGGCTTTCAGATTTGGCCATAATCTCAATTGAATCTCTGCAAAAATTGATTTAACCGAAACTATTAACAAATTTGCTTCTCAGAAAGCCAGAAAAGTTATTTTATAGTTACAGTAAAATCCGACGTATAATGCGCCCATATACTTTCTAGCTGCAATTGTTAGTTTTTAGGTATATTCACCGCGTATAACACGCACACCTTTTTTGCGAAGAAACCTGAACCACACGTGCGCAATTCTCTTATATGTTTTAAGTCCTTTATTCGAGGTATTAATCCAAGCTTTAGTAAAAAATGGTGTACTTTTAGAATGACAACCCTTTGAGTTCATAAGGAATGTTATTTCTTTCACAGAAACAGTATTTCAATAGATGTAAAAGTTTGATTTTTTCTATGCTCATCTTTTTGTATTTTTAAAGCTCTCATTTCTATACCCAGCGTATAACGCGCACCCGTCCATTTCCCGTCCCATTCTATGTTATTTTTTGTGTTCAAAGTGTGCGTTATACACTGGATTTTACGGTATCATTTATTACTTAGTCTTTGTAGAAGGACGGACACACGAGATTTATGCCTTAGCATTTATTTTTATTAGATCGTATTTTCTGAGTCAATTCTGTTGTTTTGCAATTATAATTATAAAATATATGTTTTTATTTTAAAGGTAATATTTTTGTTAGTTTATTATTTTGATAAAGTATATTATGTCGCTATTATAACTCATTACCTGGCCAAAAAATAAAGTTTTGCACTTCTTTATTTGAGTTTTTATTAATTTTTTATTCTTATATAAGTAGATGAGTTTTTAACATCAACATTAAGTATGAGTCAAAATATGAAAATTTCTCTAGGGGGGCGGCACATTAGGTGTTTGCACGAGGGCGGCCGATACCCTAGGATCGGCCCTGGAGCCGCAAGTCCTCTCGTGAGGTTAGTGGATGGGGAAGAGAGGTAGGAGGTCCCTGACCACCCATAGGGGTGGTCAAAATTGGGGTGGAACTGAGCCAAATCGTACTGTCACCTGTATGGTGATCAAAGCTACGGCTAATGGCAGGCGTACACCTAGCCCTTTGCCACGATGAATTTTGTGGGCCTCGATCAGACATCGTCAAACAGGTGGCATTAGTAACAACAACAACGACGAAAATCGATTAAGCATGTGTTCTGTGATATAATTTACAAGCAAAAGACTTCTTGGAGCAATCTTTAGTATGTATTAAACATCTGGCATCAAAACTTCTCACTAACCATATTTGAAATTTCATAAATGAAGGTCTTAAAGGTGGAAATGAAGTCTCCAATAGGAGAAGAGCAGCTCGGCCACTAAACGCTCTCGATCTGGTACCGCTCCGGCGCCCAGTTCTTCCAAACCCCAAAGATTCTACTACCCACTGCACTCACTCTAAGCTCCATCCTAATTGGTCGATCACCGAGGCAAGCTAATCCAGATAAAAAGGCACCCTTCCTAGGCCACCCTCAGACGTCATACACAACGACTTACATATGGAGCCGATTGATAATTACATCACTAAGCTATCTAGAAATGTCTTTAGAAGTATTGAACATCATGACAACCAACTTATTAAAGCACAAACACTGTTCACTTATCCTCATACTAAAGTTAATTCCGCATACAAATCTTCTAAGTGGGAACTCCCCTTAAAACCGCCATAACTCTACAAAAAACACGTAAGTTACACATTGAACTACAACACACGCTTCCGCTACTCTCTTTTAAAACTGGGTCAGTTGAAATGCTGACGTCATTCACCATTCCTCTTTTCACCTCTCCGATGCTTCTTCCTCCACCCTCTGCCCCCCCCCACGTATTGACCCGAAAGGGTTGTTCCGGACGGCTTTACCTCTCTCAATTTGCCTCCCTTCGGGAGGCGTCTCTCTTCTAATGATTTTTCTATTTCACCCTATCTTCAGGGATACTGGGCATAAGCAATTATTGCTGGCGCCCGAAACATCTAATTTTCGTTTTTCGTTTCCACCCTCAGACCGCCCGCCCTTCCCAGTTCTTGGGAGTTTTTCACTGTGTTGTCAGTCAGCTTCCCTCCATTCACTCTGAGAAAAAGCTCCTGGCTCTCTGTCGCTCGCCATCAATCTTATTTTAGTTAGTTAGCAACCCTCAGACCGAGGGGAGAAACCGCGCGCGCGGGACTCCGTGCTAGCCGTTTCTTCCCCTCCCCATTGATACAAAGTCGGTTACGGACCGCTTCGGCTCGCTGTTCCAGTTTGTAACTGACACAGTTTTTCTCCGCTCAATACAGCATTTACACAATTAATTATCACTCTAGTTACATTAGATATTAATAAACACTCACTAGTATTTTTTGCACACACTCAAGTAAAATTATTTTCTCTTCACACCCTAATTTTCTCTTTAATCTCTTTTAAAGATTTAATTATTTTAAACTTTAATAACTTACACAGTACTGGGCTGAGATTGTAAAAATAAGCCAACTAAAGTCACCCATTTACCCAAGTGATTGGTGGTTAAGTTTCCCTGCGGGAAACAGGCACTCCTGCAAAATTCTATCATTCTAACATTCTCAAAGGCTCATTCACACCAAGGCGTTCATCGTCGCGATCAAAGTAGAAATCAGAGATATTTTCGTTGATTGATTCACACCAAAGCTTTTTCGTACGCGCGCGGTGGATTTCTGCTCATTGGGTGACGCTGAAGAATAGTAGTTGAAAATCACACTAAGTAGTTAATTCTGGCTTGTTAAGCATGGATAGCAAGAGAAAAGAGTTTTTTGCAATTTTGTTAGCATTAAAGGGAATAGATACAATAGTGGGTTCGACGTATTTTTTTTAAAGCGATTTTAAGGCCAACATCTATGCTAATAGAGCAGATACGAGTCTCAGACACAGAAAGCTACTTTAATTTTTTTCCAATGTCGCCGCAGCTTTTCGATAATTTTCTATTAATAGTTGAGCCAATTATTTCTAAAAGCGATATTATAGAGATAGCATTTAACCAAAGGATAGATTGGCTTCAACTCTGAGGTTTATACAAATTTCTTCTAATGTGAATAAATTAGTTCTGAAACTTTTCATGCTCTTACAAAGGTTTATTTATAATATTTAAATAAGAATGTTTAAAGCAACTTCTTTTACTTGCTGTATTGGTGAAACATTGATTTTTTGTCATGTAACAGATTAAAAGCAAACAAACATTATTTTATGGTAGGAATCAAATTAAAAGCACAAATTAAGTTAATTTTTCTTAGCATGCATAATTACACTGCTAATGATGCATGTTTCTATTAAGTAAGGATAGATAATTAACTCTCTTTCATGCGTTGAATTTTTGATAAAAATAATGCACTAGAGGGAAATAATTACAAATATTTTAGATAAACTTCACTAAACTATAATTATTGAACAAAAGTTGGTACATATTAATATTAAACATTTTTTTTTTCAAATAAAGGGTGCTTAAAGTTTTAAAAAATAGGAGGCACATATTTTATACCACCACGCTTCAAACAATATGATAGTTCTGAAAAAATTATTTTTTCTTCCCTACGAACAATGAGTTGCAGACACAACTCATCCATTCTGTACGAACCTGGGAAATTAAGTAAATATTCTTCATCTTATACTGTTATTCATCCCATAAATTAAAAAATTTCCAGTTTTTCCTAATCTAGTCTTGTAAGCTTAATTTCAGTTTGGTCCTAATTTACCTAATATGTTTGTTTTAATTTTAAATATTCTATTCCATACATTATTTTATTTTACCTAGTTTTTATTTAGTCAACATATATAATAAGTGTATTAGCTGTATTTATTTTTTCCTGAACACGAGCTATAGCTCATTAAAGCCATTTGTGTAATTTTGTATGTACTATTACTTAATAAATATTATTATTTTTTAAAAATTTAACTAACAACAACAATAAACACAATATCTGGCACAATAAACATGTCCATTATTGAGAAAGAATAAGCGAAATGCATTTTGTATTTCTAAAGAAGATGGCCTTCAGTAACGTTGTGGTACATTTTTTGGGCTCTCATATTTTCATGCTAGCAATGCACATGTAAAGGTACTAATTATTGTAATACTGACTCATTTAGTTACATAATATATGTACTTACCTGATTTGTATCAAATATCACAAGAGAATCATTTCATTTACACATAAAAATACACAACTCAGTCACTTCCAAAAAATACCACTCAACAGACTCACAGCTGATCAAAGAATGAACTACTGCATAAACCCATCACATGCAATTAGCTTCTGACATCTGTTGGAAACTTGAGTAACTGCTAGGATTTGACCTTTGTGGTGGTTCAGAGAATGTACCCCCTAGCATCAATTTCTGAGGCATTGAAACAAGTGGTGCATTTTATGAACCACCACAGAATAAATAAATGGAACTAGTGGTATAACATATGTACCACCAAGAATGAAAGAGTTAATAAGCTCAATACAATGTGACCAGTGTTTATCATTCTTTTTTTTTTGTTGGTTGCACATCTGAATACAAAAAAACGTGACAGATGTATGTTACAAATATATATTTATCAAAAGATTTAATAAGATATCTCTGACCATCATTGCTTACTGAAAGAAATATTTTTTATTAGTTCACAGCAATACAATCTCATCAAAAAAATATACAAATTGGATTATTTCACAAGTCTTTTGTTTTTAAGGAAGCCAATTTCAATCTATGTCAATTATAACTGGGCAAAAAAATAATATCAAATAATATACAACAGGAAAACTAAATAAAAAAATATCTATCTTGAGTAAATGTTGATGTAATTACATATACTATTTTCAAAGCTACAAAACTCATGCACTTTTAATTGTTTGTAGAAATTCCTTGCGTCACAATAGTCTCCTTTGGCACATAGGGTTATGAAATTCTGATCTAGATACATGCTCCAAAAATTATGATTATAAAAAGTATAAGATGGCATTTCTTACAAAACTTAAGTAATAACAATATCAACAAAAAAAATGCAGAATATTTTCATGCAAGTATAAATCTGAAATACACTTTATTTAATGCACATTTTATCATTATTCAATGTATTAAAATCTTACACTATTAAAATTCGAAGGTAAACAAACGTATCTATCTATCTATCTATGTATGTGCGACTATCTTCTCACGAACCGTACGACGCAGAAAGTCGCGGAAGGTACCAAAAGATCGGAAATTTTCCGGGAAAGCCGTATTGCCCATTTATATTCCGATATTGTAATTAGTTGAAAAGATATTAATTAAAAACTTAAAACGCCTAATTGTTTTAACTCCTGCAGGTTGTTTACTTGGCAGAACTTCCGTTCCGTTTCGACCGAGTGGTAATCCTATGTTTTCCACCATTTTAAACTGCCATCCAATTTTCGGTGTTGAAATCAGACAAAAAATAATTACAGAATCGGAAAGATCATTTATTTCGCCACGATACGGTATAATTTTTTTGTAAAATAACGATATTTTCTATTTTTTTCGAATTTTTTAAAAATAGTGTTAAAATTGATGCGTTTTTATGAAAATTATTTCTAAATCGTTGGGTATGAATTTTTTTTCGTGTTATTAAATCGATATTCTACACTAATTAACTTCAAGCCTTTCTCTTTTAGATCCATTCATTTAAAAAATAAAATGACCAAAACTTTTTTTCTGCGATTTTTTAAAAATTACTCCAATTTTTTACTCGACATTGAATAACTTCGTTATTTATTAAAATTATTGCACGAAACTTTTTTTCCGTGTGTAAAGCGATATTATCCGTAACATATACGAGGATTGAAAAAATTGCTTTAAAATTACGGATTTTAAAAAACATTTTGTGACTTTCGTAAACTGCTGTTTTTCTGAGAAATAACTTAAACAGTAGTTTTTGTACATTTTTTATTTCAAAGTACGTTATTTTTGCAAATATGTGAAGTTTGAGAGCATTAACTTAAAAATTATGCCCTAAAAATGAAGGTAATGATTTTTAAAATAATTAAAAATACGTGATTTTACATTTAGCCAAACATTGGCGTCGAAAATTAGCTTTGCGCCAAAGACTTTTGACCTGTTTCGCCGTCGACCGCATCAAACTCAAGGGTTACACTAAAAAATTCTGCCTTAAACAGGGGGAAATCAGTAACTTTGGCGAGTAAAAAAAAATGCGAGTGAAAAAGTTATTTTTTCGTCAATTTTTCTTTATATAATTTTCAAAATTAAATAACTATATATGTCAGAATAAGATGATAAAATGCATTCAATGCATTTCTGAGATTCATTTAAAATATTTATCTGTATCGAAATTTTTGTTCTCTTTCATAAAACTTATAGTTTACTTTAAAATAATGCCTAATGTATATTTCTTTTTTTGACATATAATTCCGTAAAAAAAACAAAAAATTTGCTAATTTCGAAATTTTTTTTTTGGAAATAGTCAGTTAAATAGGTATAAATTCCTTAGAAAAAAAACTATGTTCATATTATATATTCTTTATTATTAATTGCTTTTTATTAGAATATCAAAAATCAATAAATTTTTTGCAATACATTTAAATGTAATCTTCAATCGAAATCTTTCAATCGTTATGTGAATATCCTGTGGATCCCCTCAATTAAAAATTAATTTCAATTTGAACCTCCATTCATTATTATTGCCTATTTTCACTTTCCGCTACGGGTCTGTGTGGCGTAGTTGGATAGCGCGTTGCTTCCGCCATACCGCAAAGTGTCTAATTCTTATGTCTGGGTTCAAATCTAGAGAATTCGATTTTGTTCATTTCTGCTTATCCCCCCCCCCCGTAATTAATTCTCTCTTCTTCAATGATTGAATTCACTTGCTGCATCCCCACTGATCTGAAATTTACTTCATTTTCAGTGCTGCCATTATTTAAGCAAATGGTATGACACAATTAATTGCTAAATGAGCATTTTCAATCAATTTTATTAGAAAATAATTAATAAGTTAGTTTTGTATAATATACTTTTTTTCGCAGATACGTGTTTAAATAATTTAATTAACACAGAGTGGAATGAAAACTATAAAATTAAAATTTAAAAAATTAAATGTTTTTATCAAATAGTATTATTTTCTTTTTGAATGTTTTTTCAGTGAATGTTAGCATATAACTAGGTTTTCCCCCAAAAGTGGATTTTTAACACTTACATATGTTTATCAAACATCCAAACGTTTGAAGAGCTATCTGTAGAATTTTTTTTTTGTTAGTATTTATTGATAATGGATTTAAATTAATATATTTTTTTAAAATCAAAGGAATGTTTCTATTATTTTATTATTAAATTAATTATTTGTTAATAAAAAGTATATCGCCTATTATTTAGGATAAAAATACGTTCTAGAGAGACATTTTTAAGCTAACTGTAAGTAACGATTGATTGATTAATGAAAACTTGAAAATTATTTTATTATTTTAGATTCCTAAAAACTATCTATTATAAAAGAAAATGATTTTTTTTAAATCAAGCATCAGAATAGTTTTATGCGTTTTTATGAAAATTATTTCTAAATCGTTGCGTATGAATTTATTTTCGTGTCATTAAATTGATATTCTACACTAATTAACTTCAAGCCTTTTTCTTTTAGATCCATTTATTTAAAAAATAAAATGATCAAAACTTTTTTTTCTGCGATTTTTTAAATATTAGACCAAATTTTTACTCAACGTTGAATAATTTCGTTATTTATTAAAATTATCGCACGAAACTTTTTTTCCGTGTGTAAAAAAATATTATCCGTAATCTGTACGAAGATTGAAAAAATTGCTTAAAAATTACGGATTTAAAAAAATTTTTTGTGATTTTCGTAAAGTACCGTTTTTGCGATCATGAAAAGTTTAAAAAAACACTGGCAAGATTTTTTGAGTTTTTTGCGCATGCGCGGTAGAATTAGTGAAGGTCAATGTTACGTTTCAGTTTTGAAATGAGGGGAGAGATTGTTCACAGTGACGTAGGATGGAGGGAATTTCCCGTTTTATAAGGCAAAATGGATGCGTTTTTAAGTTTAAATATTTTTACTTTGTTTGATTGGTCTTAGTTTTAGTTTTGTCGTGGAATTTCAAAGGAATTATTCAAACCTAACGTATTTAATTGTAGAGTATTAGATTAGTGCAAAACTTTAAATTGATTTTGTATATGTCTTTTTTAAAAGTGAAAAAAAAAACTTGAAACTTTATTTTTTAGTAATTTAGTTTGGGGTGTTTTAATGTTGAAAATCATTGCATTATATTGATTAAAACTTTATATTATTCTGAATTTGTGTTTACTATATATAACTTTCATTGAACATAAAGTAAGTCTAGCTTTGGCTCTGTTTTAGTTTTGTTGTGGATTTTCGTTTTCCTCATTCTTAAAAAATGACTTTTTTAAGAAAAGTGGAATAAAATACCTTAAAAAAATATAATTTTGAAATATATTTTAGTTACATAGTATTATTTTCTTTTTGAATGATTTTATACAGTGAATGTAAATAAATATTTCCAAGCTTTTTTATTCTTATATATTTTTAATCTAACATTAAAAAACAACGTAATGAAGAAATGAATAATCCTTTCAATAATTAACGGTGAGAGTTTTTGTATTAAACTTTTTAGAAAATGGATTTAAAATAATATATATTAGCAATATATTTTTCTATTATTCATTACTAGATTAATTATGTAATGATAACACTGTATAATCTGTTTTTTTTCTGGATGAAACAAGAGATTATAGTTTTCTGGACTATACTTAAGCTACCGGTATATAACGATTGATTGGTAAATGAAAATACCACACATACACACAAAACCCTTGTATTAGTTTAAGCTATAAAAAAGTAATTATTGTTAAAAATATGAATATGCTTGGTTTTTTCTAATATATTATATCAGAACGTTTTATTTGTTGCTTTAAATATACATTTTTTTAAGTAAAAAAAAATTGCTTTCTGTAAATCATTATTGATCATTCAGAATCAGTGATTAAAAAAATAAAATGCTGAAAATTATCTTTTTTTAAAGAAATTTTAAAAAAACTTTTTTTTTTACAAAACAATGATATTTTGCATATTTATGATTTTTTCTCAAATGCATTAATACAATACCGTTGCGCTTAAATAAAAATGATTTTTAAAACTTTTATAATCAGTGATTTAAAAAATAAAAAACCGGAAACTTTTTTGAACGAATTATAATAAAACACTCAAAATACTTAAATAAATCATTTAATAATTTCTTCATTGCAAAAAGATAATTGCATGACACTTTTTTCCTGTGTGTCGAACATTTAAAATAATCCTTTCAATTTTTCTTCAAGATTTAAAGTAGTAGTAAAATTTTGTAATTTGAAAAGTTTCAACTTTTCTGTCTTTTTTCAACATACAATTATTTTTAAGAAAGCTACGTTTTCATTTCTGGTTGCTAAAAAATTGCAACGAAAGAATTCAAAAGTAAGTGGGTGATTTTTAAAGTCGCACTGTTCACCTACTCGAGGGTTTTTGGCGACGGACCTTGAAATTTTCAACCATGGTCAAGTGACGAGGACGACACTTGAGCTTTCACCCGTCTCTCCTAATTACCACACCAACGCAAGAAAAAATTTCGAAAAAGGGAGTTTTAATGACATAGTTAAAGAAATTACTCACATCGCTCGCATGCACACACATAAGCGCTATCGACTTGAGGGAAAAAGGAAATTCCCCTGGGGATTTTTTAAGTTATTCACTCGGTAAAAGCCCGTGCAACGCCGGGCCTGGGGAGAGGAAAGAAACAAAGAAGTCAAAGTAATTTCGAAAAATAATATTGGATGTGCTGGTTTTGTGAAGAGAAGGGAAAATGTTAAACGAGAAAGCATGATACGCACTCACATCGTACGCGTCACACCCACATAAAAGTGATGGCGTCAGAAAGAAAGAAGGAAATTAACATGGGGATAAGTTATACCCTCGATAAAAGCCCGTGCACCGCCGGGCCATGAAAGCTAGTATATTAATTAACCCTTGAGCATATATGCTTTAGCATCAAGGAATTTTTTTGAAATAATTGGTTATGATGCTAAGGTGTTTTTGATATTCTGAATTGCAAGAAAGAATTCTTATTATGGAATTTTGTTTTTAAAAAATGCTTAAAATTTTTTTTATACTGGTACTATAGATTTCTATACAAGTATAAGAAAATATTAAATAGTTTTTTTTTATTTTGTAACACAATTGTGCCATAACTTATAACCTATTATCGATTTTTGCAAGAGTCAAAAATAAATGTAATGTAAATAAATCAAGAAATTCTTAAGGAAGTATAAATTTTCTTCCAAGCATTTTTTCTCACGCTTTTATTATTAATTAATGGGTTTTTTCTTCTTTTCATATGTAACTATGTCGTAGTCAAAACTTTAAAAGCTTTTTTCTCGCATTTTAAGGCACTCGATTGAGCTGGAATTTAAAGAACATGATTATTTTGGATGACAATGCGACAATTTAATTACATTTAATAAAAATTAGTTGATTAAAACAAATTATTCAAATAATTACAGAAAAAGCCATGTTGGCGTCATTCTTGGTGACACAGTGACCATTTTAACGCGCGACTTGGGTCAAAACCTTTAATCTCACATTTTAAAGTGCTCAATTGAGCTGAAATTTTCCATACACGACTGTTTTGGGCGACAATACAGTAATTTAATTAAAATTAATTTACAAAAATAATTAT
Source organism: Trichonephila clavata (assembly GCA_019973975.1). Taxonomy (NCBI): domain Eukaryota; kingdom Metazoa; phylum Arthropoda; class Arachnida; order Araneae; family Nephilidae; genus Trichonephila; species Trichonephila clavata. The sequence goes on from BMAO01022563.1 coordinate 13,845, forward strand.
TGAGAGAGTTACAGATATAACCACGTTGGCATCATTTTTGGCAATTTAGCGACATTTTGGCGACTTGTGTCAAAATTTTAAATGTTTTTTTCTCACGTTTTAAAGCGCTCGATTGAGCTAAAATTTTATGCACACGATTGTTTTGGATGACAATACTATAACTTAACTAGAATCAATAAAATTAATTGATTAAAACTAGCTTTTTGAAGAATATAATTTTATTCCTAGTTCCGTTACTGTTATAACGTGTAACAGTTGAACTAGTAACGGTACAAAAGCATATTCATCCGTGATTGGCTAAGTGTGCGACATGTGACTAAACTATACACGCTGAAATGCCTGAAGTTAACTTATTTTTTTAAGTTGAATAGTCGCGATCAGAATTTCTTCGACTGCCCAAGATGAAGTCTCTGATTGGCTAGACGCTCAACGCTTCACGCTGACTGCTTTGGTGTGAATGCGACTTAAGAATTCAAGGCTGAAAATAACAAGTCCCCCACTGAGATAATCAAAAGGGCTTTTTGCTAAAAATGTTCTTTCTCAACTTGATTTTTAAAAACAGAAGAGAAATCTTAAAACATTTGTAATATTTAAAATCAATTAAAGAATGGATACAAACACTAATTTCAATACTTAGCTATTTTCTACTCAGTTGCACTACGTCACTTTCTTAAGCAATGTAACATTTTTCTAATTTTTCTTCCAATGATTTCAAAAGTAAGATGATGGCTTGAAATTTATGTCATTTCATAGGGAATAAAGATCCTCTTATAACAGGATCAATGCCAAATCTGTCATGGTTCAAATTTTTAAGTCACGCGTGGCGTGGAAAGTGGCTTAGTAGACTCTTTGAGGCCCTGGGCCCCTATTTAGAAGTAGGTCCTTCCTGAGATCTTTAAAAGTAGCATGCATCGTCAAATACTTTTGCAAATGACAATTTGAAATAAAGAAATGTGCCCGACTCCCAATCTCAAAAACTTAGACACAAACTGGCTTGGCCGATAGCCACATTTCGACTAAATGAGTTGAATAATTGTTTATGGTATTAAGCTAAGCATGGACAACGGTCATCACATAATAATACAGTCTCACAACTTTTACCAGTTAACATGCAGTTTGAAATTCCCTGTTTTGAGAGAATGTGTACGGGAATAATATTTGGCCATTAAAATTATCTGGATTATGATCTTGTTAAGACAAAGTCGGAACGAAACGAGGTTCCCACTGAGGATGAGGCCCATGCCTTAAGACTTATCAGTTCAAGTGTCGACTTTGTCATTTCAAATTTTTTCGGGCGGGAAAAAATAAATAACTGGAAATATTCTATTACTAAACAAACACCTTAAATTTCTACAAATAGTAAATGAAGACTATAATTATTCACAGCAAAAACCAGCATATTTGCAGTCCTTAGCTTTAAAAATTTAGTTTTCTGCATTTTTTTAAAGTTCTTGTCGATATTTAGACGAAATGTGTAATTAAATTAGATTAATGTAACTAAATATTTCTGTAGAATTGGCGTTTTTTTACATTCAACTTATTGCATAGGTTTTTTTTAAAAAATCGATGTTTAAAAAGAACTGAATGAATTTAAAAGAAATAAAAATCTGATAAGACTCGACTGACATTAAATGATTTAGCTTTTAAATTTTCATAACTCGGAGATATTTCAATAGAATTTTACGAAGTTTAAAATTTAGGTTTATTTAAAAAAGATGAATCAAACATGTGGGAAAATAATATCAATTGCAAGTATTTTCATTAGTTAAGGATAAGGACTGAATATGATCCTTATGCGACTGAAGGCCGAAACATCCCTGTGATGGGTGTCCAGCAGGAAATATCCGGTCTTTAGTAGGGGATATGATCTCCCCTGACTGCTAGGCAGGTTTCACAGCGTCTGCCCATGCTGAGAATGAGGGTGTCAATGAGTTGTTGAGGCATTGCTGCCCATTCGTCTTGCAGCGCCAATCGAAGCTCCGGATTCGTTACTGGTGGTAAGGTACGAGCTGCCAAGCGTCTGGCTAGAAAATCCCATACATGCTCGATGGGATTGAGATCCGGAGATCGTGCCGGCCAATCCATACGTTCAATATCCTCACTCTCTAAGAGCTGTTCGGCAGCTACTGTGCGATGACATGGTGCATTGTCGTCCATGAAAAGGAACTGCGGACCCATAGCGCCTCTAAAAAGACGCACGTATGGAAGAAGAATCTCGTTACAATAACGGGTCCCGTTGACTGAACCTGCGTCGAAGATGTGAAGGTCTGTACGACTACCAAGCATGATGCCTCCCCAAACGAGAACACCGCCACCTCCATACCTGTCCCTTTCAATGATGTTCGAGGGATGATGGCGGCTTCCCCGCTCTCTCCAGATGAGTATGCGATGAGAATCGCTACTCAGACTGAATCTGCTCTCATCTGTAAAGAGTACTCGTCCCCATTCATTGTCTCTCCAATTCCGGTATTCTCGGCACCACAGAGAACGCCTTCTCCGATGGGCAGGCGTTAGAGGTACACACCGTACAGGGCGTCGTGCAAACAGACCACCACCGTGCAGTCTTCTGGCCACGGTAAAACGCGATATTGGTCGTCCAGTCGCATGTGTCGTGTGTCTAGCGATTTCTCCCGCTGTCTGCCGCCTGTTTCTTCTGGCCTGTAAGGCAATATACCGGTCATCTGCGGGTGTGGTTCCTCGTGGACGACCACTACTGATTCCCCGGATAACTGTTCCTGTAGTTTGAAATTGTCTCCAAAGTCGTGAAACGATGCTGTGAGCAATTCCGAACTCTGCAGCCACACTTGTCACACTGCGACCTTCCTCCAACTTCCCAATGATTCGACCTCGGGTAAAAGCATCCAGATGTCGTCTAACAGATTGACTCGGTGTGACAACTCGGTGTGATTTTAACTGCTATACGGTGTGCAATCTCTTTGCCAGAAATACTAATCTTACACCGACAACATGCTTTACTACTCAGACACTCCTCCATTACGTCTACCTGCATATCTGCGCATGTGCTACCGTACATCACCTCACTTAATCTCCTGATTGGTCTTTCTGTCCGCTCTGCCTCTTCGTTCAGCTGATATGCTAATTTTTCGACTTCGTCCTTAATTTTTGCACACCAGTGTAATGCTGGCATTGTATTGCAGAAGGTGCAGAAGATGAATTCATTACCACCCCAAACCTTAACACCAGGTATAAACCAGTAGGATAATGCATAAAGCAACATTTGATCAGCCTTTCTCTACGATGTATTCTGAATGTCATTCAACCATCATGAGGCAGGTAGAAACATGATTCTTCTGTTTATATAATGTGTCATTGTCGACACAAAAACCTGTGATTTTGAGACAAAAATAAGAAGAGAATATTTCGATTGAATATGCTTTTTGTCATCTGTAGTGGTATTGTTGAAATTTCTGCTGTCGGTCAGTCAGTCGCTCTCTCCTGCATCAATCTCTTACACACCAATACCATTGTACAGCACAGATCCATGCGATGTGAGTCTGCACCATGCATCCGTCACGTATGTTGTAACCATGTTGTATATTCTATCATGGTACATGCCCAGTGGAAATTTTCCACTGTCTGCATGCTTCCTTCATGGTGTTGCTTTTCGGGTGGTGAGCAGTGTTTTAAGAGTATTTTTAAGACTGTATATACATATTCTCACATTATATTGTTATTCCACTGAACTATTCTGATGCATTCATAAATCATCGGCTACGAATTTTGTGTTATTAATGTTTATATTTTCCATTTTTTGCAAAAGTTTTCACAGGTACATACAAACAGTCACAAAAAAAAAAAAAAAAAAAAAACAGACAACAATAGTAGCTTTCGGCTTAAGTGTAGTATGGGGAGGGGGGGGGGGGGGGGGGTGCTTGGTGAAATCAATTTATTTTGGTGACCAAAATCGATCGCCAAGCTACTTCACTTAGCGATAAATGTCCGGAAGCCAGAATGAATTGTTATCTCACCATAATATCTGTATAAAAATCGCCAAATCCTATACTACACTTGTGAACCGTCGCTTTCGAAATTCCCACAGCTGAATAAAACTGATATATCCTTGTTAGTAACTCAGAAGGTGACGTCAATGTGTAATAATTAACTTAATTAAAATGGTTAATTAATTTCTAAAAAGAACTTTCTAATTACAGAATCCGATGCTTTAATCGAATTAAGTAGAAAAAGATCTAAATGTTCTGTAGCGGTACCATCTATATAAGCCAGTAACTACCTCCGCACCACGGTGATCATTTTGGTGTAGTGGATAAGTTACTTGGCTTCGGATCCAAAGGTACCTGGTTCTATCCTACCGGATAAGCGCGCCAGATGCGCGCCACTTCAGTTCTAAATTTTATTCTAATTGGATGATTAGTTCCAGCTATCTATGGGAAAAAGTGCAAGAAAACTATATTGTAGGTTATTTTAAGTAAATGATTAATTTGTAAAAATCCCTTTTATTTAGGGGGTTTGTGCAGGTTATTCATTCTTATACCTTTAAGACCCGAGAAATATTTTTATCTTTAAATATTACATTCTTCTGTAGTTATCTAAATAATGTGTGTTATGCATGATAAGCATAAAACATTTATGCTGTGTCCCATGCGTGAGACAATTTCTCAACAAGTGAAAAATTCATTTTAATAAACATTCCTTAAAGGAACTGTATGTGTTTGAAATGTTAACTGATTCGTTGATTAGAAATCAGTTTATTGAAAAATATTGTGCAAAACAGTCTTTCTCATAAATTAATTAAAATAATTAATTAATCCATTGATGTTAAAACAATGGAGGATGAAGAAACGACATTTCAAACTCTGAGTAAAAGGAAAATTGCGTCTCAAGTCTCTCGTTTGGAAATCGCATTTGAATATTGGTTGGCTGTAAAAAGTGGCACTATATTGTCTTTTCAGACGAGCCCCAGTTCTACGTGCAGCATCAGAATAAACGTATCCATATATGGAAGTACCGACAAGAACATATGTGGTATACTTACATAGATATGCACTGCGCACCTGGTGTGGTTGTATGGGCAGTCATTAGGTATATGACACGAGCACTTCTCCCGGTATAGTGGTTATTTCCATCCTGTATAGTGGTTAGCGATGCTGACTACTGTGTCACAGAGCTTAGGTTCGAATCCTGGAGAAGGCATGAATGTTTATAAATGTATAGTTCCTTTGTGACATGGGGTACTCTAAATAGCCATCGAGCCGCAAGTCCTCTCTTGAGGTTGGTAGAAGGAAAAGAGAGGTGGGAGGCCCCTTGACCCCCTTTGGGTGTTCTCCCTCAAAATTGAGGGGGGGGGGTGAGCCAAAACATCTATCATCTGTATGGTGCTCAAAGCTATGGCTAACGACAGGTATACAATTTAGCCCTTTGCCATGATGAATTTCGTGAGCCTCGATCTGACCTTCACCGATTAGGTGGAATTAGAAGCATTCTTCTTGTTCACGTCGTTGGTAATCTAAACAGCCGAAGTTCCCTTTCACAAACCTTAAAACTGGTGGCTGTGCCCTGTCTTCGATGCCTCGGAGACGTCATCTTTCAACAAGATAATTAAAATAACAAGTTGCCAATTGTCTCCTTATCCTCTTCAACACCAAGGGTATTCGACTGTTATCTTGGCCAGCACGTTCTCCAAATCTCTCTCCCTAGAAAACATTTGGTCATGAGTTGCTGATATTTCTCCGTCACCGATGACTCTCCATCTACTACGATTGATGAAGTGTGGCAGAGAATGGAAGCAGCATGCTCGTAAACTTGCCTGTAACAGCAATGAAAACCCAATTTGATTCAATGTCTGACCGGATCAGAGCCATTTTAACGGCCGTAGGCGGCTGCCGTGTGTACTAATTCTGCACCCTGTATGTCCCAAAATTGCCTACAAATTTATAACCATCTTTTATTCCTAGTATGATGTATACGTATAAGTTTAGTACGTATCTGCCTTCCTTCGCTTCCTTTCTTTGTTGTGGTTTTAATGAGAAGACGTGAACGTTCGGATGCGCTTTTAACAACTGAGCCGAAAAGGAATTACCCCTCTGGACAGTTATTAAGTGCCGTCGCTAGTTGTGATATGCGAGTTCGAAAGTCATTTTCATTTCTGATTTTGAGGTCTGTTCTAGTGATCATTTTCCGAAAGTAGTTTTGTTGCGAGACTTTGTGGACAAAGTTTGTTCTTCCAGCTAATGCTCCAATTGATTAACATCCCCTGTTATATTGAGCACTATTTTTATTGGCTTTCCATTGGCGTTATCGGTAATCCCTAGTCCTAGTTGAAATAAAAGTCGATTTGTCGCATGCGCAGTGGCCAAATGTATAAGTACACTCATGTCCATAAATTAAGGATAATTCAGAATCACGCAGAAATTAAACTCTAAAATAAAAATTTCATCTGTAGAATTATCACACACTCTTGAAGAAGAATATGCAAATTACAGGAAACCACCAGATGGCGCGGATAGTACGTCACAATGACGAGAGTGTAAGAGAAGGGTATATAAGGAATGGTGGAAAAGAAGTAAAATTGTTCACAAGCGCTTTAAAAACCTTTCAGTGCAATAACCGCATAGTTATGGAACAAAGGAAGCATTTGGATGATTTTTTACGTGGTAGAATTATCGGACGACTGGAATGTGGACGTACACAGCTAGAAGTATCTGAGGAACTTGGAATCGCCCAGAGTGTCATCTCCAGGCTTTGGCAACGATTCCAAGATGATGGTACTGTGAGTAGATGTTACAGTACAGGTCGCCCCCGAGTTACAACGCCGAATGAGGACCGGTATTTGGCAGTTACTACCAAAAGAAACAGACGGAGCACAGCATCAGACCTATCGCGTCAGCTCTCTTCAGCTACCGATACGACAGTTTCAAGGCAGACCGTATACAGACTCTTAGGGCACATTGGTCTATATGCTCGTAGGCCTGTCAGATGTGTTCCCCTTACCGCAACTCACTGTCACCTGCGATTAACCTGGAGTAGAGAGCATGCATTGTGGACACCGCAACAGTGGTTTTGTGTGATGTTTTCCGAAGAGTCCAGGTTTAATTTGCAGTCTGATTCTCGCCGGACTTTCATATGGAGAGCACCAGGTACCCGTTACCACCAAGAGAACACCTTTAAACGACACCGTTACGGTGGTGCAGGATGGCTCGTTTGGGGAGGAATTATTCTTGGTTCCAGAACTGACCTGCATGTTCAGAGTGTAACGATGACAGGCCACATCTCTTGGGATGTCATTCTGGAATAACATGTACGTTTGTTTCGGGGCGCCATGGGTGCTGAATTTCTGTTTATGGATGACAATGCCCGTCCTCACCTTGCAAACACTGTAGATGAATGCCTTCAATCGGAGGATATCACCCGTATGGATTGGCCAGCATACTCACCGGACTTGAATCCAATAGAGCATGTGTGGGATATGCTTGGCCAACGAATTGCAGCCCGTCAACCCCCTCCCACCTGTCTACCGGAACTTCGGAGGGCATTGCTTGATGGGGGGAGTGGTGTAATATTCCCCAAGATCAGATTGATAATTTGATACTCAGCATGCGTAGGCGTTGTAAGGCATGTATTGCATCGTCTGGGAGACATACTCCGTATTAACCATTATACTAACCATGTTATACTGTTTTTTGTAAATAGGTTCTTTTTGAAATTTGCTCCGGGGAGTAAAAATCGCAATTTTTATTAATTATGTCAAACATATAGCATCCTTTTTGCTCTTTACCTTTTGTTTAATAAATAGACTTTACAAATAAGTCAAATTTGTTTTGCTTCTGTCTCTTTCTTTGCCTGAATTTCATTATCCTTAATTTATGGACATGAGTGTTATTCTGATTTGAAAGTTTAGGTTCGTTATAGGAGTTTGTTCAGTAGTACTAGGTTTTGTTGTCATCAGAATTCATTTCATTACCGAATCACTATTTTTCCGGTAGCTTGTTTGAGCTACCTTAGTCACCCTGCCCATTCACATATATTAATCGGGGTGCGTGGTTAACAAGTAAATGGAAAAGGAATACCCCTTCAGGGCAGATGAAGCGTTTTTGCTCCTTTCATTACAATTTACAATGCACGGGAGAGGAAAATCGTCGCAAGATGATTTTTAATATATATATATATATATAAGGCCTGTTCATTTTATGATATTCATAAAAATATTTTTACTAAGAAACTATATAACAGTACAGAAATATACTATCGACTTCTTTACAAAACAGAAAATAAAATAACTGTTGTAAACATTCCAAAACGAATAACTGCTATAGAGATTTGTTACAATATCATCATTTTAAAGAGTTTTTATAACTTTCCAGTAAAGTTTTCTAATTTTAAAAATTTATTGGTGTCAGTGATATACACTTAACACAAACTTTTCATCTCTCATATAACTACTAAAAACATTTTTACTATGCATAGTCCCATGTTAAGACTTAGATTCTAATTTATATTTTCTTTTAAAGATTAAGTTTAGAACAAAAATGATATTCTTTAGGAGATTTACAAAAAATTATCGATTTTTCCTACCTTTTCTCACAATTCCTTTATACGATAAAACATTTATTTTTAAAAAAAATCATTTTTTGAACCAAAGCAAGATATTTATGATGTTATGTGACGATACAAGACAGAAGCCCACAAAGTATGCATTTTACATTCATATATTTTTTTTAAGTTATCATTTCTCCCAATAATTTTCATAATTATAATACTCCTAGCTTATACTTAAATTATTATTCTGCTTATATGATTTCTTAGTATATTTCAGTGCAGGTCCTTGAATATTTAATATTCCATATCCTCAAAATGAATGGATGTATGTCTACACTAACAGTTTTATTAAAGAGTGCGTGGTCTTGGAGCAGGTATCGATTACGAACTTTTTAACTTCTACTTACCAATAGACTGCTTTACAATTGCCTTTGATGCTCAAGTCGAATCTATTGCAGGAACTATTCAACAACTATCGATTCGTAGTACCTCTTTTGTAAAGGTAGTTATGGGGTCAGATTCAAAAAATGTACCTCAAGCCCTTCGGAATAATCAAAATAGCTATAAAAAAACTTGGATTTTAGACCTTTACTCAGGGCATTTGCACATAAAATTTCTTTCCAATAGATTCCTGCCAACGAAAGAGCTGAATCACTGGCTAATAAGGGAATTTTTTGATAGAACAGTGCATTAAACAACCTCCTTCTTTTCATTATTAAATTGTCTGTTAATCTGACTCTTAAGAAAGTACAAACAAGATATGATCCGATGGGTTACGAACGAGAGATAAAGGATTTGGGGACAGGAAAGATCTGTCTCCAACCTACCAAGAAAGGCAGTGACTGCTCTCTAAAGAGGTCTGACTGGACACAGCTGTTTGAGTAACCACCGCTGCAGAATTTGAGTGATGGATTCCCCAAAATGTGTGTTGAGTGACTCAGAGCAGGTTATAATCTGGGAAAATTTAAATAATTGTGTTGCACTTTCTAGTTGTGAAGATATTATTAAAAATTATTGGAGACCGTGAATTAAAGTCTTAGGCCCTAGTGTTCGGCATTTGTAAAATAAATATTTTTAAGATGTTTAACTCAGAAACTAAGCATCTGTAAAGGTTTGGCTTGCAACGCTGCTTTGATTGGTTATAAGAGGGCGCTGCTGTGGAACCCGTTTTTCCTTTGAGCGGGAAAAAGATTGGAAGGGAGAGATGGCGTGAAAAAGATGACTGTCGTAGCTTTCCAAAGATTTTATAGGATTAATATTTGTAAATAGTGTGTTGTGTGTTTTAAATTAATAAAAATAAATCGTAGATCTGGTGAATGTTAGTCATGTTTTTAATTAACGACATAAGATTGTAACACATCACACTAAGAATGAATAAAAATGAAAACCTTCAGTTAAAAGCTGTTTTATTATTTCATGTGCTAATACACTGTACAGGATGATTAAACGCGTGAACAAGCTGCTTTTTAAGTGTAATTCTACAGAATACACAATTGAGGTAGATAAGCGCTTTAAAAAAAAAGAAGAAATACAACAAAAAAAATGGAATGTGAAATATGCAAAAAGCACATTGATATAAAAACAATATTAAACAACGGAGGCAATTTTCTATAATAAAAGAACTTGATTAAATGCACTAATTTAACATTTTTTTTCTCTTTAATATATAAAAGAAAAGAATCAGTTTTCTTTTTGAATAATACCATATAACACGAATATTCTACGAACATGAGAATTCTACGGCTGAGATTGTTTTTTCTTTTGAATCCAAAGCACACATTTTATTGCATGTGCAATTCCTACGAAAAATAGGGGCTGCACATTGTAACACATTACATAAATAATTTGAAAAACGAATAAGTAAATCTTATACAAACATTAACTACACAATTACAGGGAATATCAACAATGCAATAAAGCCATGAATACGAAATATATTCAACATTTATAGATAAATTTTTGTGTATATACCCACATTATCCATTAAAGCGTCAAGTTTTAAAATGCTACTTCTTTCACAGCATAATTTTTTATGTTTAGACTAGCAAATTTAAAACAACAATAAGTTAAAATCACAAGATTCGTCAACTAAATAATATACCATTAAATGATCGTAAAAATTTCGAATTTCAAAATTTACAATATTTATAAAATTTTTTTAAAGACTCACAGATTAGTAAAACAGGAAATATTTCGTAATGATAATATATTCAATAACTAAATGGAGAAATAAAAATGTTTAACGTATGCGGGATACATATGGATTGTGCGTTTAATTTATTTGGGAAAACTGCAAATTGTGGCAACGATTTTTATTTAACACTAAAATGCTTCGGAATTTTTTGTATAAAACGAGTAATTTTAATTTTTCCGCGCAATTTAAGTTTCTCTTTCACAGATATAGCTAGAGCATTTGAATAAATGTGATTTCTAAAACAGGAGAAATATCTAGAAGAATTCTTTGGCTCAATCCTAACGAATTAGGAATTAAAAAAAAAAAAAAACATTTTAAAATGCAAAGGCAGAACTAAAAATTCCGAATTTTTTTAAAAAACTATATTTATATATATAATTTCACATTTCAGAGATTTGTAATCCAGAAATTACCAAGCAAGTCACATGGTTTTGTCTCATGTCATTCTTGCTAAAAAATTTAAGAGTCCTTTGTATTTAAACGAAATTTCACTGAAATTCCAGTGAACTTTTAGATTTTTTCCATTATTGCCACATTTTATTTTCCAACTCAGCCGGCTGGGTGGCGTAGTTGGTTTGTTGCCTTCTGCATCCAAGGTTGTGGGTTCAACCCCGGTCCAAGTCAGTGGATTTTCATGATGCAGAAAATCGACTGCATCCATGTCATATGATTATGCGGCATGTAAAAAAATCCCTTGAGTGCCCGTTTCGCTTGGGTGCTCTCGGCAAAATTAAATTCCTAAGTACAATTTAGCATCGTCAGAGGTCAAGTGCCTCCCTCTAGGGAGAAAACTGGGCGACAAAATTATTTGCGGTAATTGGTATCGCCTATATGGTGCCGCACTAAAAAGTGATACCAGCTCCTGGGGAACAGACTAGGTCTGCAAAGGTAAAAAAAAAAATACGCAGCCCCATCAGAGGAAAAATTTTCCAAATCCTAGAGGGATAACATCTACGAAACTGCTATTATTAAAACGACTTTTTAAATAGACAACTAATGATGAAGAATAACACAGAAAATTTGCAATGTCATATCATACATTTAACATCAAAAATGCAATTTGAGGCTCTGCATGTCAACGGAGATATTTCAAAAAATGAATCTAACAATATGAAGTCATCAACTGCCTTTTTTTACTTCCAGGAGCTCTTAGCTAGAAGTTCGTAAGAAGGATAAGGAAAAAAAAAAAAACCTTTTGACTTTTAGAGACAAATAGTGTTCTTGCATGTCCTACACCATATAAATGCAATCAATCACAGTACTATTAATTCTATTGTCAAGAATATCACGCATAGAAAATTAACATCCATTTTTTTTCAAACTATACAATAGTAGTCTTCAAACTAACAAGCCTTGTCCCCAAATTTTATTTTTTAAATCTTTTATACATTCAATATACCAATATATTTTATTATTCCGATTATTATAGTTACTGCTTACGTAATTAATATTTTAAGAAACATGGACTATTATATCACACTTTTGCGCCATATTATATTTATTATACATAAATGTAGAAGAACCATGAAGTGATTCTAAAAGCTGTCTTTGCCAAATACCAAGGAACCACAACAAAAGTCGAAACACAATTTTAGACCCCTTTCATCAATAAAAAAGTGCTAAATTTTATAGTTGATGATTGAACAGAGTACCTAACACTTTCAGATTCTGACATCCAATCTGTGAAATTTGATTGACTCTAAATTTTATATAATTTCGTGAAGTTGTAATACATACATCATTATATTATTCTGTGTCTTTAAAGTTTAGTAAAATTTCAAAAATATATCGTATTATCTTCCACAAGTAATGTAAATAATCACAGCATTAAATACGAGATCAGTATAGGGAAGCTAAGTCAGAATGTATTATTGTCGGAACATTTTTTAAGCGAACAAGTATTCTGATTTGAGGATCTATTTTTTAACACTATTTCAGTCCGGAAAAAATAATCTTAATGGTAAAAAGAGGAATAAAACGAAAAAATTTTATGAACTCCTGTCTTAGAACCACAATTCTATACTGTTGGAAAATAAAATCAAAAATACATAAACATATGCCAAGAAATACGTTCCTCGGATTTACATTTGAAACAAGATAACTTGAAGAAAATAAAAGGTGAGCATCGTTAATGATACGAATAGTATTAATTGTTTGGAAAAAACATTAAAATGGATAGAGACTGTGAAACCTCTCGGAAAAAAACGACAATGCAAAATGCAATAAAGAACTGTTCTACTTAATAATGATATTCGTTTTCATCAGAAATCGTTTGATGTTCGTTTACAAAATTAAAAAGAATAACAATTTTATCAAAATTTGGAAATGGCCGAAAAAATACTGTTTTTAGACTTGATTCTAAAATCGTTTTCATTTTATGCGGACGTCATTTCAATATTATTCCAGTTGAGATGAAGAAAAATTGAATTCAATCTAAGTTCCTTTTTTCCGTTCGTCTATCTCCAATGGATGCAAATTTAATTTTTCTTCTTTCAGAAAGATCTAATTGATTTTCAAATGTTTTTAAACTTTCAGAAATTTTGGAACTCTCTTTAATTTCTGAATTACATAAGGTTTCATCTTTTACTTCGGCATCCAAGGTATCTGAATTTTCCTCGAGTAGACTCTCAAAATCTTTTCTTATCTCATCTAGAGTCCTTCGTCTTTGTTCTCGAATTTTCGCTTCATCATAAACTTCTTTTTCTTCCTCCTTCTCCTCTTCTTCTGAGTCAAAAGAAAATAAAGAAGGTTGAGTATTTAGAACCGGGTCCTCAACTTTCTTATTTATGAATTCTAAAACTTCTTTTGAGCACTTCTCTATCTTACTTATTTCGATATTTGTTGACGAAGATGATTCATTTGTTTCATCGGTTGTTGTATCACTTTCGATGGCAAATTTTTTAACTTTAATATCTTTAAGAGATTTGGTTTTCAAGAAGGTATCGTCAAAAACAACAGACTCTTGAGAAGAGGACTGCGTAATTGTTGACTGCTCCGAAAAATTTTCAATGATGGATTGAATATCAACTGAAACTTGAGATTCTTCAGTTGAGATTGGTGACATCACATCATTTTTAAAATAATCGTGCTTAGACATATCATTATCAGCAAATTTTGATTGAGACGCTGATACTTTGGTTGATTTGAAATCACTTCCCGACGAAGTATCAAATGTATGAGTATATTGCAAATCCCATGTATATATTTCAGGAACAAAATTATTCTGTTTAGATTCATTGGTTGATGCTTCATGCACTTGAGTAGATTGCAATTGAGATGCAGCTGCTTCGAAAACAAAATTTTCTTTTTTAGATTCACTAACCGTTATTTCAAAAATTGCTTCGGCGGGTTGTAAAGAAGATGAAGGTATTTCAGAGACAAAAATTTCTTCAGTAGATTGAAAAGGTATAGGTACTTCAGAAATCTGTTTTTCATTTTTAGATTCATCGATTGGTGCTCCTAAAATTTCTTCACTGGATTGCCAAGATGCAGGCATTTCAGAGACAAAATTCTGTTTTTTAAATTCACTGACCGATATTTCAAAAATTTCTTCAGCAGATTGCAAAGATGTGCTTACTTCAGAGACAAATGCTTCCTTTTTAGATTCATTGATTGGCGTTTCTAAAATTTCTTCAGTGGATTGCAAAGATGCAGGTATTTCAGAGACAAAAATTTCCTTCTTAGATTCATTGATTGGTGTTTCAAAAATTTCTTCAGTGGATTGCAAAGGAGATGTAGGTATCTCGGAGACAAAACTTTTTGTTTTAGACTCATTGATTGGTGCTTCAGAAGTTTCTACAGAGGGTAGCGAAACCGATGTAAGTACTTCAGGAATTAAAACTTTCTTCTTAGATTCATTGATTGGTGCAACAGAAATTTCTTGCGGAACAGATGCAGGTACTTCAGGTAAAAAATCTTCCTTTTTAGATTCATTGATTGGTGCCTCAAAAATTTCTTTAACAGATTGAAAAGATGTAGGTACTTCAGAAACAAATATTTCCTTTTTGGATTTAGTGATTGAGGTTTCTAAAATTTCTTCAGAGGGTTGAAAAGGTGCAAGTATTTCAGAGGCAAAATTTTCCTTTACCGATTCATTTATTGGTGTTTCAAAAATTTCTTTAGCGGATTGAAAATATGTAGGTACTTCAGAAACAAATGTTTCCTTTTCAGATTCATTGATTGGTGTTTCTAAAATTTCTTCAGTAGATTGCAAAGGTGCAAGTATTTCAGAGACAAAACTTTCTTTTTTAAACTCACTGATTGGTATTTCAAAAATTCCTTCAGCAGATTGCAAAAATGGGGTAATTTCAGAGATCAAAACTTCCTTCTTAGATTCATTGATTGGTGTTTCAAAAATTTCTTCAGTGGATTGCAAAGGAGATGTAGGTACTTCGGAGACAAAACTTTTTATTTTAGATTCATTGATTGGTACTTCAAAATTTTTTTCAGTAGATTGCAAAGGAGATGGAAGTATTTCAGAGACAAAATCTTTTTCAGAATCATTGATTGGTGTTTCAAAAATTTCTTCAGTGGGTTGCAAAGGGGCTACAGGTATTTCAGGGATAAAATGTTCCTTTTTAGATTCATTAATTGGTGCTTCAGAGATTTCTTCAAAGGCTTGCGAAGCAGATGCAGGTACTTCGTGCACAAAATCGTCCTTTTTAAATTCATTGATTTGTACTTCAGAAAGTTCTTCAGAGGGTTGTAAAACAGATGAAGATACTTCGTGTACAAAATCTTCCTTTTTAGATTCAGTGATTGATGCTTCAGAAGTTTCTCCATAGGGTTGCGAAATAGATGCAGGTACTTCAGGTAAAAAATCGTCCTTTTTAAATCCATTGATTGGTGCTTCAGAAATTTTTTCAGAGGGTTGCGAAACAGATGCAGATATTTCGTGTACAAAATCTTCCTTTTTAGATTCAGTGATTGATGCTTCAAAAATTTCTTTAGAGGATTGCGAAACAGATGCAGGTACAAAATCGTCGTTTTTAAATTCATTGATTGGTGCTTCAGAAATTTTTTCAGAGGGTTGCAAAACAGATGCAGGTACTTCAGGTACAAAATCGTCCTTTTTAAATTCATTGATTAGTAGTGCTTCAGAAATTTTTTCAGAGGATTGCGAAACAGATGCAGGTACTTCAGGTACAAAATCGTCGTTTTTAAATTCATTGATTGGTGCTTCAGGTACAAAATCATCCTTTTTAAATTCATTGATTAGTAGTGCTTCAGACATTTTTTCAGAGGCTTGCGTAACAGATGCATTTATTTCAGGTACAAAATCGTTCTTTTTAAATTCATTGATTGGTGCTTCAGGAATTTCTTCAGAGGACTGCGAAACAGATGCAAGTACTTCAGGTACAAAATCTTCCTTTTTAGACTCATTGATTGGTGTTTCAGAAATTTCTTTAGAGGGTTGCAAAATCGATGTAAGTACTTCAGGAATAAAAATTTCCTTCTTAGATTCATTGACTGGTGCATCAGAAATTTCTTGCGGAACAGATGTAGGTACTTCATGAACAAAATCTTCCTTTTTAGATTCATTGATTGATGCTTCAGAAATTTCTTCAGAGGGTTGCGAAACAGATACAAGGACTTCAGGTGCAAAATCTTCCATTTTAGATTCATTGATTGAGAGTTCAAAGGTTTCTTCAAAGGATTTCAAAGCAGATGTAGTTACTTCACAGGCAAAATCTTCCTTTTTAGATTCATACATTGGTACTTCAAAAATTTGTTCAGTAGACTGCAATGGAGGTGCAGGTATTTCAGGGACAAAATTTTCCTTTTTTGATTCATTGATTGGTTTTTCGCAGAACGTAGTAGATTGCATTGGAAATGTAGGTATTTTAGAGACAAAATCTTCCTTTTTAGATTCCTCGATTGATGTTTCAAATATTTCAGTAGACTGCGAAGGAGATCCAGGCATTTCAGAAACAAATTTTACCTTTTTAGATTCACCAACTGATGTTTCTAACATTTGAGTTGAGTGAAAAAGAGATGTAAGTAGATCATTAGTTTCATTAACTGATGTTTCTTGAATCTGCAATGAAGGTGTAGGTAGCTCAGAGACAAGTTTCCCCTTTTCCATTTCATTGACGGACGAATCAAATATTCGAGCAGATTGCAATGGAGATGAAGACTTTTCAGTCAAAAGATCCTTCATTTTTGATTCGTTGACTAATATTTCAAATTGATTGGACTGCAATGAAGATGAAGGTATTTCGAGGTCTAAATTTTTATTTTCAGAATCATTGATTGATGTTTGAAATAAAGAAGATGTAATTAATTCAGCAACAGGATTGTCTTTTTTGGATTCGCTGACTGATGATTCAGATACTGCTGTAGATTGCATTGAAGATGTAGGTACTTCACAGAGAAGATTCTGTATTTTAGATTTATTTTCTATCATTTCAAATACCTGAGTAGATTCTAATGGAGACATAAATATTTTAGGGATGAGATTATCCTTTTTAGATTCACTGATTGATGTTGTAAACATTTGAGTTGATCTCATTGGAGATAAAGGCATTTCAGAAACGTTAGCCACTTTTGACTCATTAAATGATTTTTCAAGCATTTGAGAAGACTGCAATGAAATTGTAGGTACTTCAGAGACAACGTTGCCCTTTTCAGATTTATTCATAGAGGATTCAAGTAGTTGCAAAGATTTTAACGAAGGTTTAGATGTTTTGGGAACTTTGTACTTTTTAGATTTATTGACTGCAGTTTCTAATGTCCAAGTAGTATGCAATGGAGATTTAGGTATCTGCATATTAAGATTATCTTTATTAGATGGATTGGTTGTAGTCTGAAACATTTGATTATAATTTACTGGAGATGTAAGAATTTGATTTACAAGATGATTATCCTTTTTCAATGTATTGATTGACGTTTCAAACACTCGAGTAGATTCTGAAGGTGCTTTAAAAATATTTTTCGTAGATATATCAATTGAAGTATTTAATAAATTGGTAGATTCTAATGAAGTTGCAGGTATTTTTGAAGATGTAGTGACTTTAGGATCAACATTCTCAGAAATATTAACTGAAGTTTCAAATATTTTTGTTGGTTCTAACTGACCTGCTGACATTTCAGAGATTTCGGAAACATTTTTACCTAGTGCTTCAGATCGAGTATTGTGTGTCTGAGTAGGTTTGAAAGGTGATATAGGCATTCTAATAACTGTAGGATGATCTTTTGGAGAAGCATCAAGAGTAGTTTTAATTTTCTGGGAAGAAAAAGGCATAGATTTCTCAAAAGTTTCATTGTCATTTTTCAATAGAATATTATCTGGCATTTGGAAAACCTCCGATGGAAAAGGAGACATATCAAGTACTTTGGAACTATCTTGAATAGGGAGATCATTGGAAATACCAACAAGAACAGATCGTTTCGGAGTTGAAGGCATAGCAGCAAGATTAACCTTCAGTGAAATGTTTGAAGATGTATCGTGAGGCTGAAGTGGGGTAATGCGATTTTTTGAGATAGAGTTATCAGCAATTTTACAGCTTTGAATAGGACGAGATGAAGTAGTTACCTCAACAGGGGGAGTTTTAGGATTCGTTGTAATATAACCAACTTTGAGCTCAGCAATAGAATGGGCAATAGAAGTGCTTACAATAGGTTTCGTTGATATACGTTTGCACAAATTAAGAGCTTCTATTTTTGGAGCAGGTGCTTTTCTTTTTCTTTTCCTAGGTCTACCAACATTGCCTTTTGGGGGAGGAATGTAAGGGGCAGTTTTGGCCTTTACTAAATTGATTGGAGAATTATTATTTTTTACTTGCTGAGATACTAATGTCTGAGGAGCAACTTTATACCCAGATGCTTGCATTATACTGGTAAGGACATCAAAACATTCATATGTTTGGCAAGACAGCAATGATGTAGACTGTACAGTGTTTGGTAGGTTAACAGCATCCTTAGAAAATACAGGGGCAACTGGCAAGAAAGCCACAGAACAGGCTTGTAAATTTTCTGCTTTGGGTTTTTCAACATGCACCATTTGAGTGGTGACAACAGGACACTGAGCAGAACTTGTGTTTTGTGCGAGATGGGTGTTGAATTTACCATCAATAGGAATTAAAATCAATGGATCTTGTACAGGTTCTACTTCTTGTTTAGGTCTTGGTTTGCATGGCATGATGGGCATCACAACAGACTTTGAAAATTCTAAGAGTAGGAAAGAGTAGTTAAACATGATTTCTCCTAATATACAGGGTGTCCGAAAAATATAACTACACTTTCAAAAATGAATTAAAATTAAAAAAATATTTTCACTTATGGTTTTTTTATGTTTTATAAAGAAAAGATTAAAGTTTCTTTTTAATGAAATGCAAACTCGATGGTGCAACATCCAAGTTTTACAACATTCTCATTTCAAAATAGTTTCACCACAAGAACAAGTTGTAGTATGGCTTATTGAATTTAAATCTTCAAAAATAAACTTTGGACTACCTATAAACGAAGTCCACCTTCAAGATCCACAATTTATAAGTAGCATGAAAGATTTATGAGGATAGAAAGCATGAAATCCAAAAGAAAATCTGGAAGCCTTAGCAGAATTTGAGATGACATTACTCGTATAGACTCAATATGTTGTAGGCTAATGGTGCACACATTGAAATCTGTACCAAAAAAGTGTAAAAAAACTTTGTTTTCTTTATGGAACACAAAAAATCATAAGTGAATATCTTTGTTAGTTTATTTGTAACTAAAATTTGAAAGTGCAGTCCTATTTTTCAGACACTTAGTATGTTTTACACATTATACTTAAGAAGTAACACACACTGCAATAAATAACAAAACATTTACTTATGGAATAATCAAAGGTCCTGAATAATTGATGCCTTAATAAGTAAATAAAATGCTCCTTATTTCTTTTATTTCTAATAACTCCATAAATTTTTAAACGAGTAAATTCAAATTTCACTAACCCTCTTGCTGTGTATCCTGCAATATCTACGGGCAAAGTAAAAGTAAAAAAATTTGCGCAACCCCCAATTTCTGTGGGGATGCGTTTTTCTGACTATTTAGCTGATCAACCCACACTGTTCCCATTTTTTATTTATGATCTAATTCTATATTTATATAAAAAAACTTGTTTTACGAATTTTTTTTGTATATTTTACCTTTAAAATGTAGATTTGAAATATGTAATAAAAGTACACAATTTTTGAACATATTTTGATAAAAAAAAATTATGTAGCGAGAGGGGTAATGTGATGAATTAACAGAAGAAAATGTAACCTTTCAAAAAATTTTTTTCCCTGTAAAACTACTTTATATAAGATGGGAAGGAAAAATATCAACACAGAATAAGAGTTGATGAACAAATCAAACAGTTATTTCAAACTATATTAAGTAGTAATAATACTGATGTCGTTTTGTCCTTCCTGAAGGGAAGGAAAGAAAATTGTCAGAGCCTGAGACAGGATGGACTTCTAAATGTATGCCCATTGTTGGCCATAGCCTTGAGCACCATACAGAGGACAATACAATTTTTTTTCAGCATGGTTCCACCCCAATTTAGAGGGAGAAAACCCTGGAGGCCTCTGACCTCCCCCAGGGTGTTCTCCCCCTAAATTGGGGTGGAACCTGCTGGAAAAAAAATTGTACTGTCACATGTATGGCACTGTACCTTATGAAAGGACTAGCAGCTTGATGGCTATTTAAAGTACCCCCATGACACAAAGGATTTATAAACATTTGTTTTTTCCAGGATTTGAACCCAGGCCCTATGGCACAGCAATCAGCGTCGCTAACCCTTCTACCAGATGGGCGACTAGTAATCATATTGAGCAGAGCTTGTATTTATCGGCCAAAATTTATTTCAGTTTCAGCCCAGGTGCTGCTTTTTAATTTCCTAAATGGCAAATGAATAAAATGTAAGTAAACAAAGGGACATTGCACTGCCTAATGTAGCTGGGAGTATATTTGGAACGTTTGGCCCACTCAGGTCTTTTTCTCCTGCCTGAGGGTATATGAGGTAGCATGATAAATTGATTAACTTATCCAGAAATAAAAATTAGATATTAAGAATTTTTCAAGTTAAAAAATATTTAAGTTAAATGAAAAATATCTATGAGAAGTTAAGAAAACTTCCTTAATGAATGAATACATAAATTATTAAAATTACTTTTTATACTTCAGGTTTATAATGTTTGAGAAAATTAGCTTTTTTTCAAAGCTACAAATTTATTTAGTCATTGCAGAGAAGTTGCTATTGAAGAAGTTTCTCTCGGCCAATGGGAGCCAGATAAGTGTTGGGTGCTTGACCAATGGGGTAGCAGTTATTCGTGACAGTATTGATGTGCAAAAGTACCACTAAGAGATGAAGACATGCTCCCTCCAACCTGCGGCAAGAGGGAGTGTTCTAATTTTTTTGTTGAGTTGAGTGAGTGGCTTTGGCCCCAGAGAGGCTACCATAGCCGTATTGGCATGGGGGAGAGCTCCAACGATCGTACAACCTTTTGTGGACAATCCCCAACAAATTTTTAGAAATGATTTTCGGTAATGACTGATGATCAAAATTAAAAACATACCTCCCCATAGAACATCGGTTTTGCAAGTACATAACCTAATATAACCTTTAAAATCTTTCATT
Organism: Trichonephila clavata; assembly: GCA_019973975.1. Lineage (NCBI taxonomy): Eukaryota > Metazoa > Arthropoda > Arachnida > Araneae > Nephilidae > Trichonephila > Trichonephila clavata. Next base: position 35,156 of record BMAO01022563.1, read on the forward strand.
CTTTTTAAAAATGACTATAAGAGCAATCAAGTTTAAAAGTGAGATGCCAATCTTTTTGTAACATATACAAACAATTATATGCTAAACTAAAAATTAAATAACAGCTGATAGCCTTAATCATCAAATAATAGTTTTCTTTTAAATAAAATAGTTAAAAGTTTTTTCTTAGTTGCATTACAACACAATCTAATTCATGATAAAATTTTGTAAATTAAAAAAAAGCAACAATTAAGGTTGTGCAGCACATCAAGATGCATTCAATTTTACATCAAAAGTACCATTAATGTTAATTTTTGTACAAATTAGAAATATTTTTTGTATTAAATACATATTTAACACCAAAAACATTTATAAACCATGGCAGGTAAAACAATCATGCTCTAACACAATGTAACTAAGAATGTTGTCATGAATTGGAATACAACAAATAAAAAGGGAAACATTTCAGCCAAAAACAAAAGCTTTATTTAACAGCCTCTTCACAATATTATGGATTCATGCAATAAAAACAAACAATATTTACAAAAATGCTGAAATTATGACACAATAAACAAATAAAAGCTTTTCTAAGAAAGGAACATAAAATGAATTTAAAATAAATAAAAATAATGTCATGCTATTTAAAAATAATAATAATAATTACAACTAAAAACACATGTTTGAGTTCAAAATATTCTACACTTGAAAAATCAAATAAATTTAAGTGATAATCATATAATTACAGCAGATACGTGATTTTAAAAATAATTTACAAATCAAATGATAACTCAACACAAGCAGGAGATAGTTTTAAATGCACAAATACAATTCAGTGAAATGATTCAAATAATGTTTGATCACAGATTTTGGCCTTATTCCTTTTTACCAGCAAGACTAGAAGGAAAAAAAATACTCTTACAACATCAAAATAAGAAATGCTGATTCCCAAATAGCATTATGTTTACAAAATTTGAATTAATGATCAATAACTGAAGAAATAAGTATATTATTTGCAATAAAAATCTTTTTTGTTTTGTTCTGTTATTAAAATCATTCTGGATTTTCAGAATGATATGTGTGTGAATCAATATAAAATACCTTAAAATCTGTTATCTAATTTAAATACAAAAATAAAACCTATTTTTTTTAAAACAATAACATTATAATTCAATTTAGAACTCTCAACTAACTGTGAAGAAATTAATATATGAAGTGTTTTGAATAACCAAACTTGATTCTTATCATAATTATAAACGTACATAAAAAAATTATGATGCTATACCTATTCACATCAAACAAAAAAGTCTCTTTACAAAAGACATATAAACATGCACAAAGAGAGAAATATTAAGGAAAGCTTCAACGGGTACAACCATCCAAATCATATGAATAAATTAATGTTTTTTTGCAAAGATTACATCAAAGAGCATACTGCAATATCTCATCATGCTCCTTTACCTTTTTGCCATGCATCTGGAGCATATGCACCGACAGATGGCATAGGAACATTAAGGTTATTTTCACACATATCCAATACTGGCATGTACTTAGAACTGGATTTAGTGAATTCATAAGCACTTTGCTACAATAAAAAATAGAGGTAAGCTTGACAAATAATTTATCCTTATATAGATACATCAAAAAAACTTAACACAAAAACATGAGAGGATACACATTAAAAAAATGCAGTTAATTAAATTTACCAAAGCCTCCATAACCACAAAGCTAAATCGTGTTAATAAATTAGTGATTAAAACAAAATTAGCGATAACAGCAGAATAGGTAAGTTTTTTTTAAACAAAAAATAAAATAAAAAACAATTTTTTAAAACAAATTAAAATTAAATTTTTTTTTAAAGTAGCAAGTTAAATTTGTGGCTTTTATGATTCATTTGTTTGCTTTATGGGCCATTTTTTATACTTTTATCTTTTAATGAACATCTTTTTATGTTTTTAAGAATAGATTGCGTATTTTTTTCAATTATATGCAACAGATTTTTAAGCAAAATAAGATGCTATTCTATAAGTTTTATGAACTGCTTAAAAGCAATAAAGATACGCTAAATAAACATTTACAATCGGTCAATTTTAATTATCAAACATATTTTAAAATATCTTACAAATTCAGATAATTTGAATAATGCATCCTTACAACATTTATATTTTTTCCATATGAATAAAAAAAATATATTTTGAAAATTAAAAAAATCAGTTATGTGATGCATATATTCCATTATTTCTATCACAACTAAAAATATAAAGATAATATGTTTCATTCTGATCTGCTCTTTAAAAAATAATTATTACCGTCTCTTCTTCATAATAATATATACATATATATAATGCCTACTTTTATAAGTCCTTTTCAAAATTTTAAACTAAATTAATGCTATCATAATAGTTTTTTTTTATAAAAATACTTATAATATATTTGTTAAATCATACAATTTTCCAAAGTGAAATGTAACATTTCTCTACCCATCAAAAGACTGTGTAGTCACTGTAGTTCTATAAAATCATATTGAACAAACATATTACATATTAAAATGGGAGGAGATAATTCAATTTGAAACTTTTTGAAAAAACCCCAACAGGAAAAAATGAATTTAAACTAGAATTTCTTCAATGTACTTTTCTGTACTTACAGAGATAAATGTTTTATCAAGAAAAACTTATTTACAAATTATTGCATAAAAACATTTAATTATCAAACATAGCCCAATGTTATAATGTCCTTAAAGAATTTATTGAAAATTTTAATGTAGTATAATTAATGTAATAGGAGAAAATCTAATTTATCACAATAAAGAAATAATAAAAAACAAATTTTAACATAATGGTTCAATTTATGGATAAGTAAATTGATAATTTAAATTGCTTCAGAATTATTATTAAAAACAAAATTTAATATTTTGAAACCTAAGTTATGCATTAAAAATCCCACATGAAATTATGTTTCAATTAAATATCTTGTATTCAAAAGATGATTATTCATATCTGAAAAAAAAATCAAAACATAAAATTAATATGAGCTTATTAGGAGATATGTAATTGTTAATCTTAAAAAGAATAATGCATTAAACATTAATTAATTGAATAGCTTTTGCAATTTATATTGAATATTAATATTAAAATGAAGTTAGTTAGCAATTGAAGAAAATGTCCAAATTATTAAATTTTAGAAAAATTATAAGTAGTTACTGGATAAGATTTCCCAAGTTGTATTTGGCAGAATTTGGTAGCTTGTTCTAGAACTGATGGGTGTGAGTCAACCTATAAAAACAAATTAAAATATTAAGCCAAAAAACAAACTTAAAGCAATTATTTTTCTATAAACATCAACATTTATTTTAATATAAAGTTATGTATGGAATTAACTTTAAAAAAAAACAACACAATATTAATAAACAAAAAAAAAATGCATAAAATTAAACAATAATTACATGTACATTAATCATTTATCTCCCCTTCTTATCGATTAAAGAAGGAAACATTACAGATACTTCTAAAAAGATACAACAATTAATATTACAAATAATGTATTCAAAATCCATGTAAACTAATCAAATCACACAATGCTATGGCTCTTAAAGGGACACAATAATAATGTTGCTTTCAATGTTTATCAAATAATCTCCTAACATTTAATTCTATATATCTCTCATTCTTTTTAAAAAATTATAATGGTCTCAATGAATAATAAAACATACTTCAAATTATAACTCTTTTATGAACACTTAACAGTTATTTTTATCTTCTTAGATTTAAAATCTACAGATCATAACTTTCATTATGCACAACAAACAAATTTTACAAATTAAAAAAAGTTTGCTTTTTTAAAAGAGTATCAGACATTATGAGTATTATATATATATATATATATAATGTAAAATATAAAAACAGTACTCAAATTTTATTCAAGCACATTTTAAACAATTGAATATTATTTTAAAAGTTTTTAGATTTGAATGAAAGAAAGGAAATATCTTAATCTATAGGAGACATGAAATCAGTAAAAAATAAAATAAAACTAAACATGAAAGGTTCAAATTAAGAAATAAATTTACAAGTATTATAAAAATATTTTAAAAATGGTGGCAACTATTACTCACTACATTATTTTAAGAATTAATGTCAAACACTCCTTAGGATATTTGAATCTTAAATTATGTCTGCACTATTAAAGAAAAAGTTTTATAGAAAACCAATTAAAAATATGCTGATTTATATCCCAATACTCATTTCCCATCTTAATATAATTTTTTTATCAATATAAAAAGTTGAAAGTTGAATAATAAATGTGCAAAAAACGCAAACTAAAGTATTAAGACAGCCATACTTCGCCCATTCTATACATAGTGTAGGCTTCTTCAAGAAGATCATTTGTTTCATCTACATAAATTCCAGCTTTGAGTAAGGTTTGGCAGGATCTATAAATTTCCAAGAGACAACATATTAATCTGCTTTCTTCTGGAGGAGGTTCTTCTTGAAGCAAAGAATTCATCTGGTCTCGGAGAATATTTATGCAGCAGTCATATGCTTGCCTCACCAAGTAAACCCGATCAGTATCCCGCATGTATTTTCTAAATAGAAAAATGACAATTATTATAGATCAAGATAAATAAAATTAAAAGATTAAAAATATAAACTAACTAAAAAATTAGAAAATATATAATTAAAAAGTATTACAACATAAAATATTCCAACACAGAAATGCATAAAATATTTCATAACTCTTATAAATTAAAATATATTAAATCCATCACTCAATTTAAAGAACACAGGAATTTTTCAAGTAGTTTTAACCTCTTAACTGCCAAGTTCATATGCAGGTTTATTGGGAGGAAAGAAAAGGTGTTTTTTCTCACCTAAAAATTATTTACTTTCACCTTAAAAAGAGAAAAAAGAAAGGAAAAGGATATAATAATAAAATGAAGATAAAAAAAATTTAATCTTGAGTTATAATACAATAAAAAATAAGTTATAACTTATTTTTTCTGAGATATATCCTGAAACCCATGGTTGAACTTATAAACCAGTATCACATTGAGTGCATTCATACAAAATACTAATAAGCTCCTATTGTACACGGTAAGCAAAAATGGCAACAAATAAAGAATAGAAAAGAGCACACTTAAATGAAAAAAACAAGAAAATCTACTTAGCTATGAATTTCCTCATTCCTGGAATATACCATTTCAAATTCCTTCCCCGCCTCTTCTCCGAAATAAGTAAATTCTTTAAAAGTACTGTCAAAGTTATTTTATTGTATTCCAAAGCTTGGGACTAGTTTTAAACACAGCAACACAATACAAAAAGTCATCCTTTGGAAGGAGGAGTATACACGTCTGGGGCACTAAAGGCACAAACTAAGCAGGACATGTATACATGCCCAAGACACTCTTAAGGGGTTACAAATATTTGTATTAAATACAAATATTTTTTTCCAAGTTATCTTTAGAAATTTAATTTTTTTCTATTTCTAAACAAACTATAAAAACATTTATTTGTGTAGTTCTATATAAATTTCAATAATATCCTCATAACCTATATTTCCACACAATATAGAAAGTGACAGACAAAATGTGAAATACCTATTGCCTCTACTACCATCCATCAAAATAACTTCTCTTAATTCTTTTTTTTATTTCCAATGGCATAAGAAAATGACAATCTTTTACAATAAGACAAGAAACACACAAAAATATAAAGCAAAAGAAAAAAGTCAATGTCCCATCAGCAGAAGTCTAGCACTTCAATATCTTTTAACCTTGGAGTCTCAGTGGAGAGCTGAGCATCCCAACAAAATGGTTCCTGTCCATGACTTTAGTCTTTCTTACAGAGGGGGCAATTTGGACTTTCAACCATACCGATATGGTGGAGGTGATTCACAAGGCAGTCATGATTTACCACAAGTCTAAATTCTATGACAGCTATTTCACTGGGTTTACCTGAGATATCTCGGTCCAAGCTGTTACTCCAACTTCTTGCAGAAACACGAAAAGTGAGGGATGCTTTCCAATTATGCCTCATGAGATTTTGGATGTACAGTTTTGAGGAATGAAAGGAGTTATAAGTTATTGGCTTACCCATTTGTTCATGTAAATATCACAATGTCTACTGAGGGAATTATTTGTCATCCCTCTATCCTCAAACTCTCCAGGAGAATCCAACAATCTAGGATATTCTTATAGAACCTTTCTTAATTAAAAACTCATATTTGATACAATTTCCTTATATATTTGATTATTATAATTGGTTAATTGTTTATTAACCCATTAAGTGCAGGACCATACAAGTCCTGTTCAGCTGTTGCGTTTAGTGCCCTGGAGGTGTATACTTGTCCTTTCAAAGGAGGACTTTTTGTCTTGTGCTGCTCTGTTTAAAACTAGTCCCACGGCTTTGGAATACAATAAAATGATATTGACAGTTCAGAATTTACTTATTTCAGAGAAGGGGTGGGGAAGGGATTTGAAAGGGTATATTCCAGGAACAATAAAATTCATAGCTAAGCAGTTTTTTATGTTTTTTTTGTTTGAGTGTGCTCTTTTCTATTCTTCATTTGCTGTCATTTTTGCTTAACGTGTGTAATAGATGCTTTTTGATATTTTGTATGAATGCAAAGAATGTGATGCTGATTTAAGTGTTCCACCATGTTTCAGGATATATCACAGAACAGATAAGAGAGAGAGAGTTATAGCTTATTTTTTATTATATTGTAACTTAAGATTAAATTTTTTTATATTCATTTTATTATTATTTCCTTTTTCTTTCTTTTTTTGCAGCGAAAGTAAACAAATTTTAGGTGAATAAACACACCTTTTCCCCCAAAACTGCTTAACAATATGTGCCTGGGGGAAAAAATGGTGGCACTGATAGGGGTGAATTTTGTAACTTTTCCTTGGCAGTTAAGGGGTTAAGATCACACTCTGAAGCAACATGAAGGCTACTGGAAGCAGGCTTCTAATTCAAAACCATGGTCAAGTGACAAAGACAACAGATCTCTACCATCTCAAAACTTTTAACTGAGTCAATGTAAGAACTTTAAGCTTTAACAGATTTAATGTGCAACAACAGCCTTTCAATGTGATGGGTCTTAAGTGGCACCAGGATTCAAACACATGGCAAAAAAGTGTTGTAAACAGTTTGTGATTAAGATTATACACATATGTATGTATACAAAATATCAAGTAAATCAATTATCAAGAAAAAAATCCCGTTTCATAATTAAATAATCAAGACTGTTAGAAAATGGAAAAATGAGAACATGATATATTATACAAAAATTCACGAAATCGATCAAAAAGTTAAATCTATTGCTATTATTTTGAAACACTCAAAAAATGAAACAAAATATAAAGTAAAATTGATAAACAGAAACCAGAGCTAAAAATAAATAACATCTTACTTTCCTAAATCTGGTGTCCTGTATAACTGCTGAGTGAGTAAGACAAGCATATTGTAATCTTTTTGTTCAGTCAGCACCTGAATTAATAAGGCAATGGATCGATACATATGAGCACCAAAGCTACCAGGACGATCAATCTCATTACTGGGAGCTCTCCAAATTCCCTAATATAATAATTTGATAACTATAAGCAGATAATTAAATATACATATCCTATGAACACATAATGAACAATATATTAATAAAACACATTAAAAAGAGAATAAATAAAATTTTTAGTTATAGAATTTATTTCAAAATCCACGAATATTTTTTTCAGTATTTAACACATCTAATTTTTTGTCCTTTGATACTAGTAGATCAATATTTTTAATTGAACATATTCCAATCTGCATTTCAGCATGAAAATATTGCAAAGAGTATTACTTTTCTCATGATAACTAAATTTTAAGATTTAAATGAAAGATTTTTAGTAAAAGATAATTAAAATAATGCCTTAGGTGTATATAACTGGAAAATTTTGAATTTTATAAATAAAAGACATGTTTTTTTTCAAACTTGTGACTATAACCAAGATAGTATATAACTTCAAGATATATTTCTAATTGCTTTGTTACAATAACTTTGTTTCTTTGTCATTTGTTTAAATCTTCAATAATTTAATGAATATTCACAGAATCTTAATTTTTATGTTCACCATTCAGATAAAAAATTCGTATTAGAAGTCTTTTACTCACTTGCATCAATATCTATGTAACTAATACATACAACTTATTAAATATGCATATCTATGTATTAAAAATAGTCAAATTCATTTAAAAAAAGAATTGAGTAAATAACAATTTGATGATGCATGCACTACTAGGCAATTTTTTTTTACAATTCTAAATACTCTCTCATGAAGTTTTGATGTGAACTGTAACTACCGCAAAATCTGGTGTTTGACAAGCACTTTTAACACAAATAAAAATAAGAGTGAAATTTAAGGGTGCGCATTATACATACAGTATAAAAATGAGAGCTTTAAAAACAAAATAAAAAAGATGATCATAGAAAAAGAAGTAGATTTCTACATATGAAAAAATACCGTTTATTTAAAAGAAATGTAATTCCTTATTAATTTAAAGGGTTGTAATTCTAGAAGTAAACTATGTTTTTCTAAAGCTTGGAATAATATCTCGAATGAATGATTTCAAAACATAAAGAGCATTGCACACATACATTTCATGTTTCTTCGTGAAAAAGGGCGTGTGCGTTATACGGCGAATATACCTAAAAACTAAAAATTGCAGCTTGAAAGTATGGGTGTGAGTTATATGCCAGATTTTACAGAAGTAAACTAAATTTATGTACCTCTCTATCCTCTAAATCCATGCACAAAAAGACAAAATAAAATATAGGTAATTGAAATTATTATACAAATGTAAAAATATACTAACATTGAAAAAATTTGTATTTTTGCGATCTGCAAATAAACCAGGCATTGATGGATATTTCTTCGTACTAGGTGTTGCTGCAAGTAATATTTCACGAGCCCACTGAAGATTCTGCAAGATAAAAATAATTTAGGAGATATAATTAAAAAAATTACAATAAAAAATACAATATACTTCTTAAAAATTCCTATTTTTATACTCAAAAGTATAAATAGGAACATAAGGGGGGGGGGACTGCTTGCCTTATTCCTTTTTGAATGACAGTAATAATGTGCCATTCGATATAATGATTTGTAATGCTGGATAAACCTCTGCAGGCATTCTCGCATAGCATCCAAACACATAGGAATTAATGCTGCAATTTCCTGCTGACTTAATAACAGTTCTTCAGGAGTTGGTGGCAATACAGTCTCTTTAGCCACTGGAGAAGTTTCAGAAGTCTTCTTGCGAACACTTCTTTCCTTTTCTGCTTTCACTTTCTTATCATTTTCAGAATTTCTAGATTCTGAAAGCATTTTATAAAATATTGTAATATATATACAAAACATTAAAGATATATATTAATAATATTAATGATATATATAAACAATATACTTATAATGCAAAATACAATGCTTATACAACAAATTATTGTGTAATGTAAAAAATGATGCATTTCTTCCACAACATATTTTCTTTTATTAAACATTCCAAAGAAACAAAATCATAAATGAAAATTAAGTCAAATACTACAGGGATTATTTGAATGAAATTTGTTTTGTTTTAAGAACTGTAGTATAAATTAAATTTCCATGATGAATAAAACACTGATAAACTTCAATAAATTAAACATGAAAGCATTGTTTTCCCTCTTTAAAAAAAATATTTTGAAATAATAATTTCGATAAAAAGTGTTATATTGGATGTATTTTGATGTTCATTAAAATGAATGCTTATTTTTAAAGTTAAAATATTTTTTAAAAATAATAAATGTACATGAAAAAAGAAAAAAAAAATCATAGAAAAATTTAAAGTAAAAAAAATAGAATCCTACAACCTATTTTTTTATTTTATAAAGGATAAAAAAAAAACTTCACTAATGACGAAATGTTTTTAATTTCTATTAATATTTGGAGAGAAACAGAAGGTAGTTCAAAAACCTACTTATTTTTGCATAGCAATCTTTTATACTTTAAAAAAAAAAAATGGTAAATTCACTAAAGTAAATTCTTTTAAAAATCAAATATTTCTAATGCATCACTGGGTTTAAAGGAAAACTGAAACCAAGTAAACTCAAAACCAATTATGACAGGAGGCTAAATTTCCCTGCGAGAAACAGGAACTCTGCCATTATTCAACCTATATATTTTGAAAAGTTGCAGACAATTTAAACAAGTAGAGAAAAGGACATCAATAATTCCCTAATTACATTACATTTAAAACAAAACAGTCAAGAAAATTGAGGATCTCAAAAGTCCTGATAGTAATTTTTGAGCGAGCCTTTCAGAACACTTTAGATATACACACACACATATATAAAAAAATCACTTTTTTAAAAGGGTGCAATCTGTATTCATTATGGAAATTAAGTATTAGATTTTATTCATGAATTTGATTAAAGTGTTCACATAGTTATCAGTGATGATAATATTTATTTTCAATGGAGCTGTGGATTGGTATTTTTACCATTGCAGACTTAATATGTTCCTCAGGAGCTGGTATCACTCATTAGTGCAGCACTATATAGGTACTTACCAATTGCCCCAATGCAATTTTGACACTGGTTTTTTCCCATGAGCTCTGATGATGCAAAATTGCACCTGGAATTTAATTTTGCCAAAAGCATCCAAAACAAACAGGGATTCAAGGGATCTTTTACATGCCACATAATCATACAACATGGATGCTGTTGATTTTTAGCACCATGAAAATCCACTTGGGCCGGGGTCAAACCTACAATCTTGGGCGTAGAAGCCCCCCCCCCCAACTACGCCAACCAGCCGGCAGAGATGATAATATTTGTGCAATTAATACTTTTAAATGCTTAATAATATATACTTCTACAAGATTTTCCTCATAAAAATGATGAATAAAAAGTATTTAAACAAATCAAAGAAAACTATTTAACATGTTAGTTAATCAAATACATAATTGAATCTTAAAAAGAGGTTATAGAAATGAAAAGGGTTTTTTGCTCTCACTCCTTTGTACATATATATCTCACACATATACATAGATATGCACACATAATGAAGAAATTTATATTTTTTGTAAAATTCATAAGATTTTCAAATGAAATTTTACCATAAATCCAGTTATAATTACCATAAATAATGCCAGTTATAATTACTATTAATTAAATAACTTTAAAAAATGCATGGGATAAAATTCATTAAAATAAAAATAAAAAGAATAAAATGTAACCTTTTGCATGAGAAATTGTTTTGCTTTTCTCGTCAGTACTTTTATTTCTGTCTTGTAATTTAATATCTTTATTTTGCAAACTTAAATTATCTTGAGATGCATCAGCTTTCATTTCTATTTCTTTAGAAGAAATATTTTCTTTCTTGTGCTCTTCAATCAATCTAGATACATCAGAAGACTGTTTTTCCAAGCTTTTTTCTGCGGAAACAATTTCATTATTGTGCTCTGTTTCCATTTTATATTTCTCTTGAACATCTGATTTCGGAGAGTCATTCTGGGGTTTTGTACTTAATTCTGAAGAATTACCAGTGCCGCTAGAGACTACATCACATTTTTCTTCAATAACTTCAATATTAGCAGCCACTTCTGAAGTTACTTTATTTTCTGCAATGTACAATTCTCCTGTGTCATTTATAGTTTTTGAGTTCAATACTTCAGTTGCATCCTTCATTTCTGAATCAATGGTTTTGGTAACTAATTCAATCCCATTTGTTTCCATGCGAGATGTTGTTTTAATGGTTTCATCTAGCATTTCAATGTCATTTGAGCTTGATATCTCCTCCTCTTCCAGTTTGTCTAGTATGGAGGACATTGCCAATAAAATATCATCCTCCATTTGGTAGTCCACCGCAGGCTCTTCAACAACCTTTTCAGTCTCATAAGAGTAATCCATACACTCATAATACATTGGATCCTCTTCAGGTTTAATAGAATACATATCATAATTGCAATAATCCAAATCACCAAGGGCATCACTTTCAAGTCTCATTTCTTCAACCAGCTTAGAAGCAGCTGCTTCTGTTTCCAATTCCAATGCTAATTCTTGTTGCTTTGTAAATTCATCCTTTTCTTCAATAAGTGTTTCTTTTTCATTAGTAGTAAACATTGCATTGTCATATTGGCTTTCTTCCCTGTTTTTCATTCCTTCGCTCACAGTATCCATTTTTAGTTTGGAAATCAAATCAGTTTCCTTTTCTAAATTTTTAATAGATTCAGATATGGAATCTGGAGTACTAGAGCGAGTGGAAACAGTCTTTGTTGTATATACTGATTCTTCAACACAGCTTTCAATTATAATTCCAGGATCTTTTTTAGAGTTAGAGAGATAATTTTTTTTAGCATTTGCTTTCTCTGCTTCTTCGTCAACGAAACGCTCGGCTACAACACCTACCAAAGAATCCATGACTTCTTTAATTGCTACATTTTCCTGTGTTTCGGGTGATGAATCAATAGAGGTTCTGTTTTGTCTTGCTTTTGGATCATCTGTGATTTTTTGTGGTTTTTGAATATCATCATAATAGTTGTGATCAATTATTTTCGAAGGCTCTACAGGTTTTTCTGGTGAAGGGGATTCATAATCTTCTGCTTCAGAATGAAGTGAAGAAGAACAAGAACTGAAATTGAAAATAATAATTAGCTTTTATACCTTTTAATACATACAAATACATAAAAATTTTAAAATATAAAATGCATACATTTCTTTTTTACACTTTTCTTGAAAATTGGCAAATGGACTTCCTGTAATTGCAACTAAACATTGTTTTATTTTTTTTAGTGTAGCCATATCTACTCCAACATCTTCATGTTTCCATAAAAATTTTAAAACACTAGCATGAATTCTGTAGTAAACCTTTGAAAAAAAGAAAGAAATTTTAATCAAGTATATCTTAAATATTTTAATCAGTAAAAAAAAAAAAAATGTTGAAAACAGGCATACACAGCATAAAAAAAAAAAAAGAGTGCAAGACATATAATAGACCTTACACATAATTTTTAAAAAGGCCATTAAATGAAGTTAAATAAATAAATATTACAAAGTAGTATGCACTTAAAAAATTTCAAATTAAAAAAAATGCAAAAACAAGATAGATATTTTTAAGCAGCACTGTAAATTGCAACAGCTATAAAATAACTTTCACAATCATTATCTTTAGTTATTACATGCAAATGCATTTCTTTTGCATAAAATTATGCACAAGTATGAATGAAAAAATATACATGAGTAGGATATAACGTAAGTTTTCTTACAGTGTGTCATCAGCAAATCTTTAGTATTGAAGAAAGAGAAAAAGGCATTTTGGAATTCAGATGCATTCATTTTTCATGGATTGTGTACTTTGCCTATATAAATATTGCATACTCCCAACTCTTTTAAATGTGGTAGGAGTTAAGTGGCATTCATTGAAAGAATTGTCACATCAAGAGCAAGTAAAATACTAAATTCTTTTGAATTACACTCATGTCCATAAATTAAGGATAATTCAGAATCACACAGAAATTGAACTCTAAAATAAAAATTTCACTTGTAGAATTATCACACACATCTTGAAGAATATGAAAATTACAGGAAACCACTAGATGGCGCGGATAGTACGTCGCAATGACGAGAGGAGTATATAAGGAATGGTAGCAAAGAAGTAAAATTGTTCACAAGCACTTTAAAAGCCTTTCAGTGCAATAACCGCATAGTTATGGCACAAAGGAAGCATTTGGATGATTTTTTACGTGGTAGAATTGTCAGACGACTGGAATGTGGACGTACCCAGCTAGAAGTATCCGAGGAACTTGGAATCGCCCAGAGTGTCATCTCCAGGCTTTCGCAACGATTCCAAGAAGATGGTAATGTGAGTAGATGTTACAGCACAGGGTTACAACGCCGAATGAGGACCGGTACTTGGCAGTTTCTGCCAAAAGAAACAGATAGCACAGCATCAGACCTATCTTGTCAGCTCTCTTCAGCTACCGGTACAACAATTTCAAGGCAGACCGTGTACAGACGCTTAGGGCACATTGGTCTAAATGCTCGTAGGCCTGTCAGATGTGTTCACCTTACCGCAACTCACTGTTGCCTGCGATTAACCTGGAGTAGAGAGCATGCATTGTGGACACCGCAACAGTGGTCTTGTGTGATGTTTTCTGACAAGTCCAGGTTTAGTTTGCAGTCTGATTCTTGGTGGACTTTCATATGGAGAGCGCCAGGTACCCGTTACCACCAAGAGAACACCATTGAACGACACCGTTACGGTGGTGCAGGGTGGCTCATTTGGGGAGGAATTGTTCTTGGTTCCAGAACTGACCTGCATGTTCAGAGTGTAACGATGACAGGCCACATCTATCGGGATGTCATTTTGGAACAACATGTACATTTGTTTCGGGGCGCCATGGGTGCTGAATTTCTATTTATGGATGACAACGCCCGTCCTCACCGTGCAAACATTGTAGACGAATGCCTTCAATCGGAGGATATCACCCGTATGGATTGGCCAGCATACTCACCGGACTTGAATCCAATAGAGCATGTGTGGGATATGCTTGGCCGATGAATTGCAACCCGTCAACCCCCTCCCACCTGTCTACCGGAACTTCGGAGGGCGTTGCTTGATGAGTGGTGTAATATTCCCCAAGATCAGATTGATAATTTGATACTCAGCATGCTTAGGCATTGTAAGGCCTGTATTGCATCGTCCGGGAGACATACTCTGTATTAACCATCATACTAACCATGTTATACTGTTTTTTGTAAATAGGTTCTTTTTTTAAAATTTGCTCCAGGGAGTAAAAATCGCAATTTTTATTAATTATGTCAAACATATAGCATCTTTTTTGCTCTTTACCTTTTGTTTAATAAATAGACTTTACAAATAAGTCAAATTTGTTTTGCTTCTGTCTCTTTCTTTGCCTGAACTTCATTATCCTTAATTTATGGACATGAGTGTAGAATATATATTTAATATGTTCTCCTTTCATGTATACATGTTGTTTATACATTTTGGTTTGTATTTGTGGAAAGTAATTGAGAGGTTTTAAATAATCTCTAAAAGAACATTAAAAGGCTAAAATTTTTAGCAGACTAGTCAAAAAGCTCTGCAGAACAGGGTTAAGAAACACTGTTCTTAGTATTAACCCTTTTTCTATCAGAATTTTTTTATAAATTTTTGACTAAAAAAAGTTTTTTTTTTTATTACAGAAAATTAATATTTTTTCTATACTAAAGTGAAAAATGCATATTATTTGTATAAGTATGCAGTTTTTTACTTGTTTTACAGGTGGAAAAATGTGATATCCCATTCACTGATCTCCAGTTTTCCCTGCAATACACCTTAGTTTAAAATTTTTAAAAAGTACACTGTGAGAATATATATATATTAATTCTACTGGTTTGGGGTGCTTTAAATAAATAGCTACATAAAAATAATAAAAGTATTTCTTTAAAAATATTTAGAATAATTTATTTAAAATATATTTTGCCAAACAGTATTTTACTGGTAAAACAGCATTACAACCTTCCCTGGACATCAGAGCATAAAAATTACATTTATCACAAAATCGAAACCATGTATTACATATTGTTTTTGCTTACTTTGTCAAACAAACTTTATGTAATAAATATCTTGAATGGTTTTTTATTTGAAATTTTAATACATATCACGAGATTTATTTGATGCTATTAATGCTAGATTTTAGAAGGGAAATCTGACTGCGATAATTGTGAAAAAATTAATGCTAGTTGCAACGTCTCATAGAAATATTCAGAAGTACAAAAATAATCACTGAAATTAAAGATGTGTAAGTAGCCATGAAATCAATTTCAAGGATACAATTTTTTTTTTTGCAACACATGTCATGCGGCATCAACAATATGGGCATAAAAACGCCAAACGTCTGACATTCGATGCCGACAGAGAAGGGGTTACCACCAAATCCAGAAATGGGAAAAACATATAATCCAGTAACAGAAATTTTCAACAAAAAGTAAAGATTTTACAGTTATTCATACAACAAGTTCAAGATAAAATTATAAAGGAGAGATTTCATAGTTAAAATTTATGTAGCTGTAATTCTATTTTTTTCTTTTTTCACTTTTACAAATTCACAGCACACAGAATTGAATTGAATTTTACTTCATACTACATAACTAATCATCAAAATATTAATGCATACTTAAAACAGTTCTTGAATAAATTTTATTACATTTTATACAGTTTTCATTCTGTTTCTGGTATTTTGCATCCAAACAGTAAAATGTATTAATTGGTAATAAATGCTTTGATACAACCAACTGCAATTAAAATAGACAAAACATTAAAAGTTTTATAACTAAGTGCAATATTTTACAATTATAAGAAGTGTGACCTAATGTAATAAAGGGACACGTGGGGAATGGGTTTTAACTAAGTCCATTATTTAATTAAACACATTTATTGGACAAAACAAACATTAATATACATAACTAGAGGACAGATTACAATTAAAAGGGATTGGAACGCATGCTCATACGTCCGTACAGTTTGGAAGCTAGGCCATCACTGGAGATAGTTCAAGCCGCTAGAGGGTGCGAGTCTTTCTGCTGTTAATATGTGAGGAGGGGGTTACAATCTCCCCCTATGGATCCGACGACATCCCGGCGAGGAGACAGAATCAGAATGAGCTGTTGTAGTAGCAGCTCTTGTTGAGGGATGGATGTTTTTGCTGGGAATGGCTGTTGAAGCAGTTGACGGACTTGGAATATGTTTATTTTGTGTATGCAATGTGGACGCAACTTTTTGTGGTCGGTGCTTCTTCTAAGACCAGGGTGGACTATACATTTTTCCTATGACAGGAATTTTTGATTGCCAGCGGGGCACTTCTTCCGACACCAGGGTGGTCTATAGACTTTTTATATGACAGGAAATTTTTATTGCCGGGGTGGCACTTCATACGAGACCAGGGTGGTCTATGTACTTTTCCTATGACAGGAAATTTTTGACTGCCAGGGCAGCACTGCTTTTATGACCAGGGCGGTCAATACACTTTACTTATCACAGGAATTTTCGATTTCCAGGGCGGCACTTTTTTCATGACCAGGGTGGTCTATAAATTGTGGGGGCCCTCCCCCTGGTTGAAAACATATTGCAAACATTTTCAGCAAGAATTAATTACAAATTTCTTTGAACTTTAAATTAAATTTAACCAAATTTATGAATTAAAAATAAAACAGTATTATGCCACATGAAAATAATATCTTACAGAATGCAATTCCAAAAAATTTCCTGAATCACAAAAATAAAATATATTTGTTCATATCACTTTCAATAAAAAATCAAAGTAAAAATACTATATCAAAGTTTTAGATAATAATAAAATATATCAAAATGATCTGAAAACACTTGTGAAATAATTGATACATCAATTAAGAAGAGAAAAAAAATCACATACTCAAAAGTAAAAGTTCTACTTAGACCAAACAAATGTCTGATTTATATTCAAAAGAAAACCAAATGATTCCAGAAATGAAAACATTGCACAGAACTCAAGAATTATAATGAATGTTTCGCAAACAACCTTGAACTGTTTCTCTTCTGCCTATTTTATTTATTTTTGTTTACTCAGCATAACACATTTTCGTAAATGAATCATAGGTCACAGGAGATAGATATATTCTTTTTATTAACTACCAAATAGTATTAACTAACAGAGAGAAAAATTAGGATTAATCTTTTAAAAAGTAATGCACATTTTATACTAAAATTATACACATAAAGGAATATTTTATTCAAAATAGCACATAATAAAACAAAAAGAAGTTTTATAGCCTTAATAATTTCAAACAAAAATTGTAATCATGTAAAGAAAAGAGAATACAGAAATATTTTGTTTCATGTTCTCCCTTCAGCGTTTGAATTAGAACAGGTCGTTCTTTATCCAATTTGCATTTGGGCATGCAATATTAATAGTATTATATAAGGTATAATATTTGCAATAAAATTCAAGATAAAAAGATTTACTTGCTCTTCAGTTGAAGATTAATCCAAACATTCTGTGGGTGAGAATGGAAGATAAGCTAACCTGAAAATTGATACCGAGCAATGGCCAAGCTTCTAAAACTTATTACACATTGGGCATCAAATTATAAGAGGTGTGACCCAATGTAATAAAGGGACACGCGGGGAATGGGTTTTAACTGAGTCCACTATTTAATTAAATACATTTATTGGACAAAACAAAAATTAATATACATAACTAGAGGACTGATTACAATTAAAAGGGATCGGAACGCATGCTCATACGTCCGTACAGTTTGGAAGCTAGGAATCACTGGAGATAGTTCAAGCCGCTAGAGGGCATGAGTCTTTCTGCTGTTAATATGTGAGGAGGGCAACTACAATTAGCTTTACAGAAATAATTGAAATGTACAGAACTTAAACTTACATTTAATTCAATATAACTAAGCACTAGAAGTTACAAGACATTGTAATATAAATTTTCATTTTCATGGTATGACATATAAGTAAAAGGTAATCAAAATTATAATACATTACTAAAAATAAAATTATGTTTTAAAGAAAGCTCACTTTAATTATTTGCTTACTTCAAGTGCTTCAATTGATAATTCTAAAGGATTGTGATATTGTATCTTCTGAGGATATCTTGCAAAATCTTCATGAAGATACATTAAAGCCTATAAAAACAAAAACAAACATTCAAATAACCTGAAATCAAAATAGATATTCAATAACTTAAATAGTTGAAAAAATCAATAATTCATTTTGTTTAATCAGGCAATATTTGTAACATTTGTTCTCAATTTAGCAATGTAAATTTTACAATGAAACCCTGGGAAAAGTTTTTAAAAAGTACTAAAAAAAGGAAAAAGCAAAAAACATATTTACCACTCACAGACAAATTCAACTCATAACATTTTTTTATAAAAACATTTTTGTTACATAAAAATGTTTCTAATACAAATATAAAATATTAGTCTTTCAAATTATGAATGATACATTGTTAACATATATATATATTCTAAATACTGTATTTAATTGAATCTAAACTACATTTTTTTTCAATGTTATGCTACTGAAAATCAGATGCTTAGAATCGAAGGCAGAAAAATTTGTTGAACAGGGTTGAATTTGTTAATCAGGGAAAACTAGCACCTTAGGAGCAATTAGAGGTTTATACATGTATTTAGAAGTTCACAATACACATAAAATAAATGAATTATTCACATCTCATTTTAACTTTTGTAAATATCAGAAATCCATAAATCTTTTTACATGATTTTTTATTTTTTTTCACGCAAATGTGTTGAGAATTTGGGGTGCAGCTTAGAATTGATGGCAGTTTAGATTTGAAAAACTACAATATATTTAAAGAATGCATATTTTACTAATTTTTTTACAATAATTTAAAATTATTTTTGTTTGTACTTTTAGCTGCTTTTGATTGAAATTATTAGAGTTCAATATCATTAATTTACTCCTTAATACGTAACTATAATTACGAATTTTTTTATATATGATGAGTAATTAAATGTTGAAAATTCAATGTATAATAGTTATGTTAAAAGTTGCCAACTAGAAATAATAACTTTTTATTTCTTTATAAGCATTTTTCAGTTAATTATATGGTCGTTACTTTATCTATATTTTTTCCAAAAATCCTGCAATAAACAAGTAAAGCAAATAAATACAACAATTATAATTATGCTTGAAAATTCCCTGAAATACTGTACTTTTTGAAAGTGATCCATATATATAGATGGCCCTTCACTCTTCTTTTCACAAATTTTGCCAAGCATGTAATGATGCAGCCATGCTTCTTCAGGTTCTCCACCATCATCACAGTGATTCGCAGCATAAAAACACTTTTCAGCAACTTGCAACATTTCTAATTTCTTTTTCTTTAAAAGTTCAAACAATTCTTCACCAACAGCTTCCTATGGTTATGTAATAACACTTTTATAACAGCAAAAGTTTTAATCATTCAAAAATACATTAATAAACTATAATTCAAGGTGAATTACATTTATGTAATAGTACCTGTTTCAATTGTCTAGAAGCATGTGAATGTAGTATATAAGCTAGTGAGCCATATTCAATCCAAAGAGATGTAGTTGTCGGATCCAGTTCGAGAGAATGTTCAAAACATTTCAAGGCAGTAGCAGATTTTCTGTATATCGTTGATTCATTTCGAAGTTCATACTATTTAAAATAAGCAAAAGATATTTAATGCCAATTAAATAAGAAATAAAATATAACAAATATTATGTAATTTTACATCAATTTATGGTTTTTGGTAACATAAAAATGAAAGAAGTTTAAAAATTTAAGAACTTTTTTCCTTTCTATTAGTTTCATGGTTTCCCAGACATTGTGACATGTCTGGAAATGAGCAGGTATATAGGCTTGCTAAAGCAGGATCTCTCAGGTCCCAACCTGATTTTTCATTGCCTCTGCATAACATCAAAAGAATCATTTACAGAAAACTGTAAATTAATAGAACTTCCTTGTATGGCGATGCTGCTACAGGTAAAAGGTGAAATATCTTGCTCAACAAAAGTGGAAGAGTTCCCGGCTCCCTCTTCAATCTGTTGGAATTGTGTTCTTTCATTCACTTACTGGACATTATTATTTGCAGAAGCATTTACATTGCATAGGAGTAAAATATTTGGCTTGTTGCCCTCTGTGCCATCAGGATGAAATAGATGGTGATCACTTCAGGCACTGCCCTATTGTTTTCAAGTTTTTTAAAGACAACTCTACGGAGACTAATTAAAATTTTTTTTATGCTTCGTCATCATTTTATTGGGCTGCTCATCAACTAATGGCAGAGATGTTGAAAAAGGGTGTAGGATAAAAAAAGTTTTATGGTTCAAGGAAAAGATAAGACATAAAAATAGCAGAAAAATCCAAATCCAGAATTTTAACAAAAAAGTATATAATAATAAAACATTCAAATTGTTATTAAGATTTGCTTCTCTAATTTAAATAAAGACTTCATACCTTATTAATTATTTTTTTAATGAGAATAACTTTGAAATAAAATTTTTTCATTTAATTACAAGTAATATTGATCAGACACGTGTTACTAATTTACACTGTTATTTTTATACTTCATAACATGCATTCTTTCAAACTATACCTATCGAGGAAAATTTCTATTTTCAAAGCTAACTTTAAAATGTAAAAAACAACAAAGAAAATAGATTTTTCTTACAGAGTTCAATTTCTGGTCCAACTGAGAGCTACGGGAAAGTGCCATGCCAGCCCAAGAATCTTGCCTGTCAGGATTGATGCAGATGTCCATGAGATAAAACTTGATGGCCTTGCTAAATGGTTCAAAAAGCATTTAAAATATTTAATATTTTTAATGCAATAATTTTTTTAAAATTCTTTAACTGACTTTTGTTTTAACTTAAGATTTTCTTCAGAAAAATAATTTTGTTACACAAATTAACTATATAAAGTAATAAATATTTACCTAAATTCTTTATTCTTAAAATAGTAATCTCCAAGTAGATAATACAAGTCCTTGACAACATCACTGTAAATAATTTGTAAATGTATGTGATTAATTTTCAAAATTTTTAATAAGCAATTGATTACGTGATAGCAAAATTGAACTCATGATGACTGCAACAATTTTCATAATTTAAATTACAGAAATGACAAAAATTTCTCCATTGATAACCTTTGAATTTAAAAATATTAGAAATAAGCATTAATATTCAAGATATTTCTTCCCGGAAAAAAATCTATGTTAAACATATAATAAAAAAGTATATAATAAAAAAACTAAAAACATATTACTTAAAAAGTTTAAAACATTTTCATATGATAAAAAAAAAAAAATAATTTTAAAATATAATTCTTTTATTATAAGAATTTCCAAAATAAATGAATATTTTGTTATCATGAAACACATTTTTCTGTGAAACAATGAACATCAAAGAAGCAAGGGATTTTGATATTAAATGAATTTATAGAAAAATATCAACTAAAATACTTTTGCTTTTCATTTTAAAGATTTGCAGCATGATATCTAGCAATATTTAAAAATTACACAATTAAAATAACATGAGCACCTGACAGGTTTATCCTTAAATGGAGCTTCAGGGCACTTCTCTGTAACTCCTTCAATATATGCTGTATAATTGTCTACTCGAGTTGTTGGGTCTTGTTCTGGGGGTACTAAAGCTGATATTCTCTTCAACAGACTTTCCAACTAAAAAGAAAAGTAGTTATATGTTTTTGAAAAATGTATGAAGCAAATAGTTATTTACAATTTATATTACAAGACAATTTATATGAAACACAACTAGTTCAAAAATCCAATAATTTCACAATTTCATTAGAAATATTTAGTATTTTCCCAACTTATTTAACTTAAAAATTTTTTTTAACAAATTAAACAGCTATAATAATAATAAAAACTCTTAAGTGGTGCCATTTATTTTTTATTTCAGATTTTCAAAAAAAAAGGAAGAAAAAATTTAATTACCTCTGCAGATACTGTACTTGTACGATAACTATCAAATTCAGGAAGAACGTTAGGTTTGAAATATTGAAATATTAAACAGGCTTTCTCCCAAGTCAGCGAAATCTATATTAAAGACATAAAACAATTTAAACAGCAAAATTTCATTGCAAAAAAAAAAAAAGAATAGAATTAAAATAGAATAATTATAGACAAGTTTTTGTAAACTAAAATGTTTAAAAGTAAATAAAAATTTTAAATTCCATAATATTAGTATTAGAAAAAAATGCAATAAATTGATCAGTAAATATTTCAAATTTTTTTATTTACATTTTCAAAAATTAAATGAAAAACAACTGAAAACAGAAAAATTAAAAAGTATTTAAAACATTTAATTCGAAATACTTGGTTGAAGTAATTGAAATGAAAATACAATACATATTTCTCATATTCATTGCTCATTTAATAGATGCTCACGAAATCTGTACTATCACATATATTACCCTCTATGGGAAATATGTGATAGAAAGGATTTCGTCAGGAAATAATATCTGACATCAGAGAGATAAATAACAAATATTTAAATAAAGTAATTCTTTAACATTATTGTATTAACATAAGTATAAATACAATTAATTTTTACATATATCCTCATGTTTGTTTTACAAAATTATTCTAAATTTTGTTTTAATAAAATGAATCATACAAGTATCAAACTAGCCACAAACTCAAGGGGAAAGGAATGTTAAATTTAATCAAATGTTTTGTATAACCAAAAAAACAATATTGACTATTTCTAATTATACTGGAATTAGGAGTACCTTTAGGAATAATTAGGAATACCTTTTTTTTTTGCGTTAGAAAACGGTTTTGAAAACATGGTATATCTTATGTAATACATGCATAAACTACTTTCCATTATGCTCAATGTTTTACAATTAAAAACTATCAATTATTTTTAATAAGTATATTGTGATCCATTATTTTAAATATTGGATGCTTCCCTAGAAGTTTGCATTAAATGTATGCTGCCGCTTGCACAGAAGAACATCTAGTACTAACATATTAATTAGATGTCAACCAATTTCACAAAGCCAAAAGACATATCCAGATAAAAAAATATCACCAAATGTTGCTATTGTTTCTGCACCTGTAAAAAACAGATCCTGTGCATACTCCTTCTGCATTAGTCTGTTGACAAATAAATTGGCAAAGATTTCGAAGAATTAAATACTGCATTTGTCGTCGATCCAGTATAGTGGTTAGCGACGCTGACTGCGGTGCCGTAGGGCCTGGGTTTGAATCCCGGAGAAGGCATGGATGTTTGTAAATGTATAATGCCTTCGCGGCATGGGGGACTCTAAATAGCCGTTGAGCCGTAAGTCCACTCATGAGGTTGGTGGAAGGGGAAGAGAGGTGGGAGACCCCTGACCACTCCCAGGGTGTCCTTTCACAAAATTGGGGTGGAACCGAGCCAAATCGTACTATCACCTGCATGGTGCTCAAAGCTATGGCTAAGTACGGGCGTACAATCTAGCCCGATGCCATGATGAATTTTGTGGGCCTTGATCTGACTACGTCAGACAGGTGGCATTAGCAACAACAAATACTGCATTAAAAAAAAATGCATACAATTGAAATAAATAAAAGACCTAATAACAGCTCTATTATTTAAGAAGCCAAAATGCAGTAATTACATTCAGAATCACAAATTATATGTATCTTCTTCTTGTAGACAGCACTATAAATTCATATAAGTACAGATCTCAAAGATATATTTTTTATTTTGCTAAAACTTATATTCCTTAAGTTATTTATATACAGTAGGGTCAAAGAGTTCCCAGACTAGGTCAATTAAAATTTAGAACAGTAATTGAATCTTATTGACCTTCAAAGTGCTGCCCTCCTGCATCCATACATTTGTTCCAGCATTCTTATAATGACTCAAAACTCTTCTTGAAAGGTCCTTCAGTTGTTTTGTCGCATTTTGTTTCACCTCATCTGAATCCGCAAAACAATTTCCCTTCAATTTCATTTTCAGCTATGGAAACAGGTAAAAGTCCACAGATGTTGGAATTGTTTCTCTATGCTTTCTTTAGCATCTTGAGTGTCTCAGGTTGTGACGGATCTATACGGTCTTTTGATTATAATCTCCTCTATTTTTCCTAAAATAATTTATTTATTTCAACCAATCTTCACCGAGAGCCAGGCGTGATTTATGCAAATAAGATACATTATATAAGTTCGGGTTTTGCGAATTAAAAAGGTTAAGTAAAGTGAAGAGATAGAAGAGGGAAGTTAAGTGAAGTAAAGATCGCGAGGACAGCACGCAGTTGTTGACGTTCATAGATAGCGGTTTCGTGTGGAGCTACGCAAGGAGAAGTTGATTGAAGCTTGTAAAAATCAGTGTTACAGAGTGTGGATCCTACAACTATTCCCCCAGCCAGTGAAAAGGCAGAAATCATCACGAAGTAGCAGCTGATGTAAAAGATAAAGGTCAGTGATTTAATTTAAGATATTGCGAATATTAGTATGTGGCATAGCTGTAATTGTGCGTGTTTAAGCTTTCCTAGATTCGGTTGATATTCTGTTATTCCGCTAGTAGTAATTCCCCTTTTCGTACTTCACTTTATTTTGTTTCTCTTAAATTTGAATTGTGTGTTTATAACCATTGGTGTTAACTAGAATCAATAAATCTATTTGATTTGCAATTATGTCTAATGATCATTTAAGTCCGCCTACACATCCAGTCGTATTGGCAGATAGATGGGGAGATGGTAGTGTAAAGGGTGGCATTGAGCCATAACAAAGTTATTTCCTGAGCAAAACACAGAGTTTGATTTTTTGAATGCTGCTCCAAAGACATTGCAAAATCTGACTAATGAAAAAAATCACTGTCAGAAATGATCTGCAGCTAATGCCAACAGTACAGGAAATGAATTCCAGACAGCTGTGTGTTTTCCTATTAGTGCTACCAACCCTCAAAATGGATATGTCCCCTCAAACAAACACCTGCATAAATGTAGAAACCATTCCGAGAACTTTTTGACTTTAGTAACATTTGACCATATTTTTTGAAATACAATTTATACAACTGTGTATAAATCTTCTATAGAAAATAAATTCCAAATTTTAACAGCTTTTCATTACAAAATAAGAGAATAATAACACAAAAAATTTACAAATTAAGAAGGTTATCATTTTTCAGAATACACAATGGAAATTGTGTTTGAATAGGCATTATAAAAAAGTCAATATATTCCAGCATGGGATAACAAAAATTATTGCACTAGAATATGTCTGAGATGAAAGAATGATTTTCTACTATTGGCTGCGTATATTACAGCATTTGACGAGTTTTTTCAAATTGACAAAATTGGTCAACAGAATAAATAAAAAAAATACTGAACATCTCATACATTGGGAAATGCATAATATGAATGCTCCAGAAAAGGATACAAGCCAAAATGTAAAACAGCCCTCTAAAAAGTCATACGTAAAACTAATTTCAAAATTAAAAAATCATCCTTAGTAGACATTATTGTGAATAGATCATAAAACATCATCTCAACTTTTGTACATACTGTATTCACAATCACAGATAAATTCATTTTAAGAAATTCCTTCCTACAATCTTTTTAACATTATGCATCATTATATGGATTGAACTAATACTATTGTAGAGGTTAGCATTTTGTAAAAGTATTATTTGAAATAAATTTTGAAGCATAATGCAATTCTTAAGATATATCGAAAAATTGAAGCAGTGACAGAATCTACAAAATAAAAATTTGGATAGTTCTAGTAATTTCTTAAAAAAGGTTAACCTTTTGAAGACGGCGGGTTTTGAGAGAAAAAGTTGCTTAAGGACGGCACTTTCAGCTGTGTTGGCTACCCCCTTTTTGGTCATTGACAGATGTTACCATATAACGGCGGACAAAAGAAGCAAAATAGTAATTGGCCTCCCTCTGATCAATGGCAATTTTCACTGCTTAGAAAGTCCCTAAATACAAAGATTCTCCCTTTCTTAGGGAAACAGGTTTTCTTGAAAAATCCAATGTTAAAATTAGTGATGATTTCAGATCCAGAAATTTCGGGAAATTTATTTATTTTAAAAAAAGAAATTTCCTAACAATTTAAACTATATTCCATCTGGATTTCTTTTTCAGTATTATTAAGAGCATTGAGAGAAATAGTATAAAACAAAGATAACAATAAGAATCATTGCATAAAAAAAATTAAACGTTTATTTCATTGTAGACAAAGGTGCAATAAACTAAACCAAATTTAATTGATTTTACTCAAGTAAAATGTATTTATATTTTGATAAAATATAAATATCATTTACTGATATTTCAGTAAATTCATAAAAATAGAGGAAATGTTATAAATTTATTTTTCATTTCTTTAAATGCATGAATTTGATACACATAAACTTAATTTATGCTGGAGTTAAAACTTAAAATAATCAAAGTAGAAATAAGAAATAAATAATAATATTCCTTATAAATTACAGGTAATTCTAATCAATAACATAAAAGAAAAAGCAAAGTGTGAGAGCTTATCTCTTTATGTCATAACGTAAAATTCAGATTTTCGATAATGAACTATTCTAAACTAGTTTATTACTCTGAAGATTTTAAAAGTTTTTAATAAAAATATCTGTTTTGAGAATTGTGCATAACTCTTTAATCAAGAAGATTAATACGTTACTTATGTGTAGTTTTAAAAACTTGATAAGATTTCGCAACTTGTGTATACCAATAGACATATCGCTATAAATCAGCTATGATTTTTTGGAAACTGCATTGTTACTCAATTTATAATTGTTTTTCTCTTTCCGAAATGCTAGCAAAATGCATAATACCTCTTAAGAAATTTCTTATATAATTTCCGTAAAGAAATGCTAGATTTGAAGCATAATTGTCATTTTTTATTCCTTCTGTAATTCATTCTATTTTGATACATAAGAATTCATAACACTTATTAAATCCTAAGTTTAAATCTGAATTTCATTAACAAACTTTTTTCAAAAATTAAATTTTCATTTTCCTTTCATGCAATTCTTCCTATGCATGCTGTAAATTATGATAAATCATTTAATGAGGGAGTGAGTAAATGAATATTAATGTCACATTGTTCAGCTACTTGAGGGCTTTTGGTGACGAACCTCGTAATTTTGAACCGTGGTCAAGTGATGAAGACGACACCTGAGTTAGCACTCCCTCTCTTAACTACCACACCAACGGGAGGACGTTTGAGCTCTTGACAGATTTAAAGTGCACCACTCCCCTACAACCTAGACCACTAGGCTAACGTGACTACAAAAATAATTTATTGTGTGTGGCAAATAATTGTAATAAATAACATAATCACCAAATGTTTTTTTTTTTCAAAAATGGTCGTGATTAGGGGTTTTATCATGTTGTAGAGTTGATATGCATTAAATCAAAACTCTTACGATGCCATGGTGTGGAAATTAGAAGTGGGGGTTCCAGCTCGGTTATCGGTCTTGTTACTGGATCGTCATTTAAATTACGAGGTCCGTCTTATTACTTTGCCCCTTATGTTACTTGTAAATGAAATATTAATAATTTATAAATTTACCTATGTGTCCCTTATAATAAATTACTTATATACACATAAGAAATTTAAAATTATATTTTTCCAACAATAATAAAATATTTTCATTAGTAAAAGAGAGGAAATGCTTTGAATTTTTAGAATACTTGCTGGTAAAACCGCAAACACAAACTGATAAAAAAGACAAAATATTATGACTACAAACATTTTTAAGTTGCCTAGAAGCTTCATGTATTTTAAACTTGTTTATATAAAAATAATATATTATTCTTATGTGTACGTTATTGTTTCTTTAGTTAGTAATGACATCATACAGGGGCTTCTTATTTTTTTTTTCACCTTTCGTACAAAAAAATTAGATCCTTAGCCTTCGGATTATCCTTACTTTTTATTCAAAATTTCAAAATAATTGCATAATATTGCTTAAGTTATAAGATTACTGCTCTGATTTTTGTGCGATAATGGACTGATTTTTGTATGTGGATTTTGTGCATAAGATAGAGCCAACACATTCCTACGAAGTCAACTCTTTTGATCAACATTCAAAATAATTACAAAAATCTTTTCTTCTCAAAGCACAGACTCCTCAGTCGGGTTACAGATTGTAACAATTTTTCTTTTACTTTCTTTGACTTTCTTCAAAAAGAAGGAAGTCTTTATTTTCAAATATATTGGTTTTTTACTCCCTCCCCATGCTTTGTTTGGACAGTCCCCTACTGGGTCTTTTTCACCTTATCTCTCAAAATCTAACACAATATCAGTTCTCCAAACGGTTAGTTTCATTCTCTTGATAACGCTCGTAAAGTAGAAGTGGGCCTTCTTTTAAGTTGTTCGCATAGTTTCTATTTATCCTATGTCCAACAATTTAATAGAAAAGGAAATGCATTTTCTAATGCTTTATTTCGACAAGAAGAAGAATAAAGGAAGAATAGTTTTCAGGGTACTTGAAAGCAATCTGGAAGATTTACAAGAAGGCAGATGTGAATTTCTAAGTTTTATTGCACCAAAAAGGCATATGGTAATCAATAACGACCAAAACCTGAAGGAATCAACAATAATCAAGAGGGAGAAGCATTATTTGTCCATATAAAAGCTTTTACAACTTGCTTTTCGTGCTCATTTACAAGAGCCACGTGACTGTATTCAGAGTTTCAAACGTTCAATAGCCTGAGAGCACACCCCAACACTCCTTTCTTATTATGTATGATACTACAAAAAGTGATTGACTAATAAATAAACGGGAAAAAAAGAAAACAAACAGGGTTTTTTTTACTTCATTATAACTATCTTTTAGACTACGTTCTGATTATATTTATTTTTAAGATGGATTTTAGAGCATTTTGCAAAATTTTTCGTATTATTATTATAAAGAAAACTTACTTCATTTTTTTAAAAAAAAACTTATTTTAAGTTCTAAAAATCACAAAATCCAACACTATAGAGCTTTCAAAGTGTAATATATGGTTTTTGTATAAATCGGGACGTTTTTCTTATGCTGAAGAACTCGTAATATTCGTTTTCAACAAATTTGAAAGAAAAAAATATCGGAATTGATAGTTCTTGTTTGAAAGAAACAACTTTTATACATCAACTGTCATAATAAAAAATCTCGAAGTTAGTATCTTGCATTTTATAAAAAAAATCGAAATACTGAAATGAATAGTTTTAAAAACCTATAACAAATATTTCTATAATTTTTTTGTTGCAAATATATTTTCTTTTTTCGTTTTTTGTTGTTTATACACGATTAAAAAATAGGTTTTTTTGGGGGGGGGGGATATTTCGATATAAAATTTTAAAGAATTGAAAAATGGTCATGTAAGCATTCAGTTTTTTTTTTTTTGCATTTTTAAAGTTTAAATTCTTCAATTTTAAGTTTCAACTATTATATATCAACCGTTACAATAAGTAAAATTTGAAAGGTATTTCTTGTATTTCACAAATGTATTCGCAAAACTAAAATGTATAATTTTAAAATTTTATTGCAAAAATCTGTAAGACTCATCTATTTTCACGAAATAAATAATACGAATTAAATATTGTAGAACAAATTACCTTTTGAAAACTTTTTTGAGAATCTCGATTAGTCCAAATAAATTGAGTATCTATTCAAGCAGTCATAGTATATTATATTTTCCAAGCCTTATTTTATTCAAATATTTTTTAGTTTATGTTCCCTTTTCGAGTTTTTTGTTATTTGAACAGGAATAAAAAAAGATTTGACAATGATTTAATTCTTCAAAGAAAGAATACAAATAATTTTCATACAAGAATTAGTTGTGTATGCCGTTTCAAAACATAAATTTATTAGTTTTTAATAATCTAAAAAAAAGATAAATAATTAAATAAATTATTTATTAAGAAATTATTTTTCTGCTCAATTTTGCAAAAAGAAATTGGAATTGTTCAATATATATGCTAAGAAAAACTTCAATATAATAATTGTAACACCTTCTTCCTGCGTAAGATTAAATCTGCTAGTGAGGGATAGTCATAAGAGGGAAAAAGAGGGAATTCTAGACTAGTGGGAAAGAGAGGAAACTATCCTCCCCCCTATCTGAATACAAAAGAGACCGGTCAAGTGATTGATGTTCCTGGATTTTTATAGACCCTACGGTGATCTGAACGCTGTTAAAGGGGGGAAAGAAGAACTTGGTCGCTACTCCGACCAGCGCCGTCCTTTAAAGGGCTGTTCTTTTTGGTGGCACTATCGACCAGCCGTCCTCTAAAGGTTAATAATTAAATATTACTCATTGTTTCTAAATTTATTGATGAAGCTAAATTATAAGTAGTTCATCTCACTTGTCGTGCACTATGTTCTTGTAAGTGTTTGGCACGAGTACGCTTATGGGGATGCCCATACAAACAATAAATGCACTGTTCAAGTCCAGCCTCTAATTCTTCTTTATAAAGATAGGATTTTCCACTAGTATCCTGCAGTTCTGTCATTGATACATCAATAATGTGAAAGAGCAATAAACCATCAGCTGCAGTGCACCAAGAACGTCTAAAATGGAAAAAAATTCATAAAACTTTTCTAAAATGGGTTCCAAGCAAATACAAATTAAACATTTTTGTATTTATGCTTGTATCTTTACCGATAACCAATGCACACACACATAATTGATCCTTTCCTCTAATGACAATGATGTATTTAACTTTTCCAATATCGAAATATCGGCAGACAACTTAAATTTGAATTCAAGTATCTGAAGAAGGTTTTTCTTATATTATATCTACACTGTTAAAAACTACATAGTAATTTGTTACACATTTTTTTTCATGAAATTTAACTTTTTTCACCCCTAAAATGGAAAAAGAAATCAGGACATTTGACAAATGGTAATTCTAGCTCTTATTGTGTGTAAACTCAACTACTTTTGGTGCTAAAAAACACAGCTATTAGCTTCCCATCAGTTCATTATTTAATAATATTTACAACAAAATCCTCTCCTACATATAATCTCAATAGCATAAACTTCAAAAAATTATTTGATTTTTAGTATTGTGGAGTAAAAAAAAATATGGATATTCAGTATTATCAGTACTCATCAATTATAATTTACTTCTTTTTATGACAATGCAATGTAAATTATTATCATTGTATGGGTTTTCTGAAGACTACATTGTTAGAAGAACAACAATTTCTTTGATTATAACTTCTAAATTTACCCTCTTTAAATTAATTGACCTTTATTTTTAATTTTCATTAATAAATGCTTCATTTAATATCAAATGTTTTTTTTTAAAATACAGTATCTTTTCTAATAGCCAAAACCAATTTGATAGATTAACTATTAACATTTTAATAAATTATATTGGAAGAAAAATATTTATTATAAAGCTTTTTATTAAACAAATGTACTTAGTTTTCAGCACATGTAAGAAAAAATTCTTAGCTTTGGGAATCTGTAAAAGTATCGATAATGATAATAAATCAATCAATTACTCAAAAATATTTAATTTCTTACATAAATTATATTTTAATCTATCAAATGCTTTTCAAGAACAATTATATTTTTAAACCAACATGCTTTACACTAAAAACTCATAAGTAAATGTATATGCTGATAAGCACTCTTTTGAATTTAAGAAAAATCATTCTGAAAATTTGTTTAATAAATACAATTAATTTTAGAATTATTAAAGTTATCATCTAAGGAAAATAATTCCCAAGAAAGATACCTAATAAATAAAAAAGTAGAAACTGCAATTTTTAAAAAGAACTAGAACATTATTTCTATGATCTGAACTATTTTTTTAAAAATTGAAAACTTACCTCCCTAAATATTCATGTGCACTAAAAAGCAACATCAAAGATGATGGCATAGCACTATTTAACAAATCCACTTTTGCTGCCTTTTTTGGAGTTCTCTTTTCTTCACTAAAATATGCATTTGTATACTTTTAATTTTACTTCTAAACATTTTTTAAAAAAGTATTTGATTAGGTCAAAAAGTAAAAATAAGGTAACGCACGAAATAAACTCTAAGTTAACTCTTTCCCTGGCGGCAGGGAGTATTTAAATCCTACCGTCGTCTGGCAGGCAATTTAACAATTAAATGGCTGAAACACATGCATTAAAATAAAAAATCCTGTAACTGTGCAATTGTTAGTTAAAAGCTTAATTAATCATTGGTAAAAAGTAATAAATAAATAAATTATTAATTAAATAATTAATAATAAAGTAACTAATTAATTATTAATCACTTATTAATTAATTGAGTATTACCTAATAATTATTAATTAATTAGGTATTATTGTTATAATATTAATTGCTTGATTATTATTAAAATTAATTAATTATTAAAATAAAAAAATTCCTGTAACTGTGCAATTGTTAGTAAAGAGCTTAATTAATTAATTATTGTTAATTAATTATTAGTTAATTGTTAGTTAGTTAGTTGAAGTGAACAGGGGTGACCTGAATGTTGGCGTACGTCAAAGCGCGAAAACACCCCGTTGCCAGGTAAGAGTTGGATTTGTCTCGGCGTGTTATCGCGCCTATGCCAGGGAAAGAGTTAAGATGCAATGTTTTAAAATTCTTCAATTTTAAATTTAAATTAAATATACAATTTTCCAACCAAGTAACGCAATCACATATAATAACATCATTCAAAACAAGTAAACATAATTTTAATAGAAAGTCTCCAAGTTTTAGAAGCTTATCAAGAAATTACAACTTACACCTAGCAAATAACAAGCAATATAAAAAAGATTAGGTCAATTCCAACTTAGGTCAAAAAAGAAAAAAATTATTTTAGTTACTTTTTATTAAATAGTTACAATTAATATGAATAAGTACATACATATGACAGAACCACAATATTAAGTGACAAAATAAAAAGCTATTTTCACAGCAATTTTCCATTTTCCTTTCTATATATGGTGTTGAACTATTTTTGTTTGTTTGTTACTATTTATTCATTAATTAAATTTAATTATTCTAATAAAATAGTATAGTAAAAAAGAAAATCACATTCTCAGAAATTAGGTCCTCCCATGTGGGATTCGAACCCACGACCTTTGGATTAGAAGCACAATGTGCTATCCATCGTGCAACAGGGACACAATGAACAATTTTCCTTTTTATATATGCTGTTGGACTATTATTTTTATTTGTTACAATTTATTCACTTTTTAATTTAAATCATTAATTAATATTTGAAAAAACTGTATTAACATGAAGTGTCATCCACCACAAGTTAAAAAAAAGTATTTGAACTTGAATGAATGAATAAAAAATATTTTATTAATGATTGAAAATTTGAATAAGATATATATATATATAGAGAGAGAGAGAGAGAGAGAGAACTAATAGTAGGAATTGAAAATATAACTATATATGCAATAGATATACAATACATCATTTTCAATGTTTATACTGATAACTGAGAAAAAATAAAGTAAAAACTTCATAAATAACATTTTACTTACACTCATGAAAGATGTTGCAAGAAGATTTATGGAAATAAATTCATTTATTCAAAATAAAATAAATATTCACAGTTTTTCAATATTTAATTGCAGTTCTCACAGAACACTATTTCATGATTTAAGATTCAAAATAACAAAAAGTATTTACTTCAGTATGAGATGAAACAATATTTTCCAAGGCAACACAACTAATAATGAAGCATTATCAGATGAGAAGTCATAGTTCTCCATTTGAATGACAATAACAAGAATTAAGTTTTGAGTGAGTCGCACAAGTCTGGGTTCTTCAAGTTGACGCAAATACTTTGAATCCAAATTAATACATCTGAGAAATAAATAAAAATAAGAGTTACATTTTTATATAATCTGAGCCACATTATGAAAAGTTATTAACAAAATTAACTGTTAGTATTGTTCGGGTCAATTCAAATCAAATTTACTACAAAACTGGTAAAGTACAAATCAAAATATTCTCATTCTTTTAGATCAGGCATGTCAAACACGCGGCCCGCGGGCCACATGCGGCCCGCCAGTACATAGCTTGCGGCCCACAGAGACATTTTACAAAATTAATTACATTTTACAAAGTCAATCTTTAAGGGTTTTTTTTTATTTTGAAATTTATTTCCGATAAACTTGCAAAAAATTGCAACATATTAACCTGTTATATATCCTTGTTTTTAAAAAAATCATATTTAATTATAAAAATAGCTTTTAAATGAAAATTATTTTTAAAATTTTATTAAACTTTTTTCATTTAATTTTACTATAATAAATTAATTTTGATTAAATTCTTAAATGCATTTATGAATATTATTTGTTATAGATCGCACTACGATTCATCGTGTGTGCGACTTTTATTTCTCTTTGAAGTGTCCAATCTGCGAGCGAAGCAGTTCAAATATTATTTTCAAAATTTAAAAACCCTAAGATGGACAAGGCAAAATGTAGTGTTTACTCAATAGTTTGTGAATTAAAGTGGATTTTTGTTTTTATTCATATTAAACTATAAAAAAGTTATTTAATAAAAGCATAATCAAACTTCAAAAACAGAGTAAGAAAAGATGAACATCGTAATTTTCAAGAAAAATGGTAACTGCAATATTTTTATACCCAAAGCAAGAATAAAATATTGTGCCTGACATTTGAAAACTGTAATTCAGTTGTTATGGAGTATAATTTTTTAAAACACACTATGACACAAATCCAAAAACAAACTATGACAAATATGTTGTGAAACTCTGTGAAGTCGAGTTGTCGGAATTGAAATCAACTCTTTAAAAGATGAAAAAAAATGTATTCACTACATTTGTTGAGTGAGAGTAAATAGTAACGTCACATTGTTCAGCTACTCGAGGGTGTTTGGCGATGGACCATGGTCAAGTGATGAGGTTGACACCTGAGTTGGCACCCCCTCTCCTAACTTCCACACATCAACAATAAGAGGACGTTTTAGTCTCAATATATTTAATGTGCATGGACTTCACTGGCACAAGGCTCAAACTCATACGACTCGAGTTTGTTACCTAGACAGCTAGGCTACCACAGCCCCCTAAATTTGTTGAAGGCAATACAATTGTGTGCAGTAAAAACTAGTTATATACTATCAATTTTAATCGTAAGCACGATCAAAACCATTTTCTAAAGATTTTATTAGTGAATGTTTAATTAAAGCGGAGGAATTTTCGTATTTACTTAAATCTAAGCCGCACTTTTTCGCCAATGTTAATGTTACTGAAATTCGGGCGCAGCTTCGAAGGGAAAGAAATTTGTTGGATGGGGGTATTTACAGAAATTACGGGGTCATGTATGAAAAAAAGGTTATAATACTGATAAAATAATTATTCCTTTCTTATTAGTTCTCATTTTAAATCTATTTTAATTTCGTAAAATTTGATATCGATAAACTCTTACACTATTTTTCACAAAAAATTGTTGAGAATTTGAGTGCAGCTTAGAATCGATGGCGGCTTAGATTCGAAAAACAAATTGGTATTATGTCTAGCACAAATGAAAAAGATTTAAAAGTTTTAGTTTGAGTCGAAATTCTGTAACCAGCAGAGGTGATGAAACAGTCGAGAATTATAGTCTAGAATAGTAGTCGAGTCATGTATTATGCATAATACATGTTTTTGATGCATTTAAAGAAGTTTTGAGACAAAAAGTGTTCCTTGGACAAAAGTTGGCTTGCCTTGCAACTGGTAGCGCACCTACCACAGCCAGTATTTTACTAAAGGAACAGCGAGATTAAAAGAAACAAGCAAACAGCATGGTAATAATAATTTTAAACATTTTCATAGTATTATTTCATAGCAAGTACTGTTCTTGGGCATGAACTATAATATATTGGACATGTTTTAAAGTATTCAGTAAAATTGTAAGCCGTATTCAAGCATGAAGGCTTTAGCATGGTCGATTTGCTTCATTTCTAGAAGATACAGAATGTGATTTTATCGGTCAACCATATTATACGAGAGTTCAATGGATTTCAAGTTATAAAGTGTTAAAACAATTTTTTTAATTTTCTGGGTGAAATCATTATTTTCTTGGAAACAAAGAAAAAATTGTGAATGTGCTGAATTAAAAGATGAAAAATATGAAAGAAAAAGATACCGAATTAAAAGATGAGAAAAGATGAAAGAAAATGCTGAATTATAAAAGTTGAAGCATTATCAACTGAGGAAGCCCCTGACTTTCTAAGTTGATCTTACAAGTCAACTTAACTTAAACTTCAAGGCAAAAATTCTTTTGTTACAATGCTATTTGATCTTAACGCTTTCAAACAAAAAATATTACAGACAAATTATTACAAACAGAAAGAGAAAACATCTCAGTTCGAAAGCTTTCAAAATCTATTGATTAAATCACTTAAATTAAAATTTACAGAATATTCTCACCAAATTTGATCGAAATGGAATTTGATCGAATATTTTCTAAATTTACAAATTTTGAATTTAAATCTATTGATTCTTTGCTGAAGCAAAAATGTTTGGTAGTTGAAACTCTAGATTTTTATACATATTCATCTGTAAATCAGTTTCTTAAAATGTTATTATTTATTACGCCTATAATGAATGGCTATGTTTGGAGGAAATTTTTCTGCGATAAACTTTTTTCTTTAATGAAAAATAACAAAAATTCTAAAAGATCAAGATTAAATGATAAACATTTATCATCATTTTTTGAAAATTACATCAGCTCAATATGTTCAACCAAGTTTTGATGGCTCACGTTGAGATAAAACAACCGATGTCAAATATCTTCTAAAAGAAATATTAAATTGTATTTCGTATCACGACTTTTATTTTTGTTTTTTTTACAAAACAATATAAAACATGTATATTTTTAAAAAAATAAAAGGAAATATTAAACGATTATGTATGTGTAATATAATACATTGAGTTTTGTAACTAAAAATATAATCATTCTAAAAATTCTGTTTTATTAATTTTTTGAATTTTGAAAATATGCGGCCCTCAACTTAATATAAAATAGTTCATGTGGCCCTTGATATCAAATGAGTTTGACATGCCCGTTTTAGATGAACTTCAAAGAAACACATTTTTTTCATATCCATCTCTAAATACAGGTGACGAAGATTGCTTTGATTATGATAGGATTTTGTATTTTATTCCAGAACAGAAACTTAAGTTTTATCCGTTAACCTGACTGAGAAAATGAACAATGAACACATATTACAATAAAACATTCATTTTGAATTCCAAAATGCTCTTTGATTCCTTGTGTCAGCAGAAAACAACTAATAAAAATAATTCTACAAAAAACAGTGAATGGCCTTTTTAACAGGTAAGTAATTTGGAACAGTGGTGTTCAAACAGTATTCCATAGAAACCTGGGGTTCCACGAATCACAAAAAATTGAAAAGAAAATTATAAATGTGTATGCAAAATGGATTGAATAATGAAGTTTGAACAACCACAAGTATCTAAAACTCATTCCGATTATTAAGAAACTAAAAATTTTATTATTCCATAATTTTATATTTGGCAATACTTTTTAAGCTATTATAATACAATAAAAGCATATCAAAAAACATTTTTTCTTCAAACGTACTGCCAGCTATATTATAAATATTCTATTGTTTACTACCCCGGGTTCCATGAAATAACTTTATACTCGTTAATACAATGTTTTGCTAAACTAAATCAGTTTCTAATGGAAAATGCACCTTTTTTTATTTGTGAGAGAAAAAAGCCACCTGTAATGAAGAAGATGGAACAACTTATCGACTTATTAACAGATTCAATGTAGAAATCAAAGTTTAAGCAACAGCTCCTAAATTTTAGGTCGCAAATTAATTCAAAATTCATAGGATTTCACATACAGCTATAAACAATTTAATGCCATTCAGAACAATGTATTTAAAAGGAAAATATTTTTCAACATGAGTGGCTGCAAAAGCAATATATATATACATATAAATCAAATGCAGAATATAAAATGAGTCAGCAGATAATTTCAATAGACCTAAGTCTCAGCAGTTTGTGTGAAAAAATGCAAGTACATATCCCAGTTCCTAAATATAATGCATGGGTAGGGGGAACTTGGATCACAAATTAATATTATTAAGTAAATTATATTGAAATAAGATTAAAATTTTTAACTAACAAATACAATGCTTCTTTAAATTGCCTTCATATTAAGTACCTATATCATGTTGATCTACTTTAAATATTATTTTAAGATAAATTCTTTTAAGAGGGAGAAGGGATGGGGTTCAACGAAAATAGATGAGGATTCAGTGAATCGAAAAGGTTTGAAGACCACTGATTTAGAATAATGAAAAGTATTAATTTACTAAAATAATTTTTTATTTCTTTATAATGAATGTAAAAAAATGAGTGTTTATTTTACAGGGGGAAAAGCATAATCACTAATCAGTAAAATGGTATTACTTATCTAATCCATGTAACAGATGTGCCATTGTTTCCGACCAATCAGATCTTGCAGCATTCATAAACTGCTGCAAAGCTTCGTTAAATGACACCTCACTCCAATATACACATTCCTAGGATAAAAGTTATTTATAGAGAAACCTTGTTTCAGAAAAATATAATCAAATAAATTTCCAATTTAATAAACAGCATTAAAATCTTACTCTATATCTTTCCAATTTCAACAGGGAATTTTGTAAAAGTAATAATTGTGCATGTCGTTCAGGTACTCCTTCCAGTGATTGCTGAAACAAAATAAAAATTCTAAAACAAAGATTTAAATTCTGAAACTAAGATTACAATTTAAAAATAACTTAATAAACAAAAAAGAAAAGTTTAAACATATACAAGAGTTGTTTGTTTTACACAACAAAAACCTTTTTTATAGACTTCAACAAATACATTTAATAGTGCATGAATGCAGCATCATGTCTCTTAAAAATAAAGAGGAAAATTTTTTAAAAAAAGGACATACTATTTTTTACGATACATTAATATAACCCATAATTTCTAAAATAATTTAATACTTAGCAGCATTGCCACACATAACGATGTATCAATGTTTTAATAAGAAAAAGATATCCTTTTCATTTCTAAAAATCCCCCCTTCTAATCATAACTTCACAATAATATCCATTGCATATGTCACAGAAAGAATTAAATTTAATATTTTTTGGATTAAAAAAAAAAAAAATTAACAAAAATTCAAAACTCTACAAAAAATAAGTAGTTGAATTTCTTCACATAAAAATGTCATTCTAGTATCTTAACCTTTAGAACATATCTCATTAATGTTGTATTTGACATTTCTAAAGCATAACAACACAATCACTGTTTTCATACATACTAAGAGTAGACAAAAACAGATACCCAAAAGACATCTCAATTTCAACCTACAGTAATGAAATTTGATATGTATGTCTCTGTAGTTGAATTGAACGAGTTTGTTGAATGGGTCTAACAGAAATCAACTCTCAATTTGGGTATTGGAGCTTACTGATAAAAAATTCCATCTTTGATCTATTAGATTTAGACTTAAAATTTGGCAAGCACATCAATTTTAATGAGTAGAGATCCACTAAAAATGGGTTTTGTGAAAATCCACTTGGGAGGGGGTTACAAGAGAGTAAAAGGTAATTCTATTTCAATTTTAGAAATTATTGTTTTGAAGTTCAATCCTTTTTTTAAACCAAAAATTAAATTTTTTAATAAAATCGAATTAAGATATCAATAATTTATATATATATATATATATACGAGGACGGTCCCGATAAGTAGCCATCAATGGCGACCGTCAAAAATTGGTTCAATGAATTTCAACGCGGTCACATGTCGGTTTTTGACGAGCCACACCCAGGTGCCTAGAAAACAGCAACCACAGAAGATAACCCAACGAAAATTCACGATCTCATTATGGAAAACCACTGATTGAAGGTTTGCGAGATAGTAGGCATCTCAAAAGACTGCAATGCGCATGTCCTACTTGAAATTTTGGGTATGAGAAAGCTGTCAGCAAAAGGGGAGCCGCGTTTGCTCACTCTGGATAACAAGCGCAACCATGTGACCACTTCAGAGCAGTGTTTGGCAATGTTTATGTACAATCCGAAGGAGTTTTTGTGTCGTTACGTGACCATCAACAAAACATGGATCCACTGGTACACACCAGACCAAAGAACTGTTGAAACAGTGGACTTTACACAGTGAACCTACTCCAAAGAAGGCAAAGACTGTCCCATTGGCCGGAAAGGTGATGGCCACCGTTTTCTGGGTTTCCCAAGGTGTGATATACATTGACTACCAGGAGAAGGGGAAAACGGTCACAGGGCAGTATTATGTCAAATTATTGGGCCGATTCGCGCCGAATTAAAAAAAACCCGGCCTCATTTGGCAAAGAAAAAGTGCTCTTCCACCACGACAATGCACTGGCTCACACCTCCGCACTCACCATGGCTAAATTGATCAAATTGGGCTACGAACTGCTGCCCCATCCACCCTATTCTCCAGATTTGGCCCTGTGCAACTTCTTTTTGTTTCCCAAATTGAAATAGTCACTCGCCGGGCAGAAATTTCCCTCGAATGAGGAAGTAATCGCTCCCACAAAGGCCTACTTTGCAGACCTAGAGAAAACTTTATTTTCAGACAGATTAAAGAAGTTGGAGCATCGATGGGTCAAGTGTATCGAACTAAAAGGAAATTATATTGAAAAATAAATTGCATTTTTTCCAAAATTTTTGTCTTTTCATTTGTAGGCTAAGTACTTATCGGACCGCCCTCATATATAAACAGTATACATTCATATAACATCCTGAAATACTTAGTGAAGCAGGCGGGTAATGGCTAGTTCTAAATAAAATACTTCAAATTTCAAGAAATAAACTTTCAAACATACATGCTCAGGTCTTGTTTTTAGCAATGAAAAAATTAATTACAAATCATTTTGTAAATCTAAAACAAATAACTAAAATACATAAAATGCAGTTAATTAAAAAAATTATTTTTAACCATTTTTCTTATCTTTAAAACATAAGATAAAATAAATCCAAAAATAATCATATGCAAGATTTTGTAATATAACAAAACTATCACAGATACAGTAAAAACAAAGAATCATACTTTTCGTTTGGTTCGTGGCTGATTAAATGTGAGTATAAGTAGATTTACAACTGCTTCATAATCACTATGTTCATATAACCTTTGAACTTCCTCCAAAGATTGACATCTTTGCAAAGATTCCAATTGTTGTTGTACTTTATCTAATTATTAATGAAAAACATTTTTAAACAGATTATATATTGATGAAAAATATTTAAATAAATTGAAATATTTACCTATGATAAAATTTGTAGTAAAAGAACATCTATACTAATAAAAGAAAGAGTTTGTGTGTTTCAGCTGTTCCAGCGAAATTAAGCAACTCAGAAGTATGAAACTTGGCATGTAGAAGCTATAGGTCGTTATGCTATTAACCTCAAAGAGTTTTTTTCAAAATTTGCTT
This sequence comes from Trichonephila clavata, assembly GCA_019973975.1. Lineage (NCBI taxonomy): Eukaryota > Metazoa > Arthropoda > Arachnida > Araneae > Nephilidae > Trichonephila > Trichonephila clavata. The sequence continues at coordinate 77,089 of BMAO01022563.1, forward strand.
TAGGTTTTTTTAAAATTCAATTTTTATGCGATTTTTCAGTTAAATGGAGATATGACGTCATCAGCCATGCCAAGTCTTAACTTTGCGAAAATTAATGTTTGGAACAGTTTTTGGGGGAATTTTAACACATTTTATAGTAAATATACTTACTTATGGTTATATTTATTTGTTTTTTTAACTCTTAGTGGAGGAATTACATTTGTCTTTCGAAAAAATCATCCTAGAAAAATGTTTTTCTAAATATTACTTTTCCGATTGGCAACACTAATTTATAATAACAGTAGATTTTTCGTATTTGATTCCCAACGTATCGTATTTTTTTGTTACTTTAAAAAAAAGGATGCGTTTTTTTGTACAACTTTTTCAGACTAAATGGTCATTCTATACTGATGGAATGGGGCAATATGTACCATTAAAGTGTACTGATATTCAGGCGATGTCATTTGGTTCTAAGTTTAGCTTTGGCACCGAAAACCTGTGTCATGATATGAGCTTCAGATGGATTGTAACCGCCGACTTCAGTGTGCGATACTTTTGTTTATCCACCGTATTAAATTTGTGTAACTGTGTATAATTTTTGTTTAAATTATTTCTTATTTTCTTTTGTGGTTGGTAATAATGCATGCTGATTGTGTAATGGAACAACTAATCATCTTGCAAGGTCTAAAGCTACTATTTTTACTGTTGTGACCACTTTTAAAGATATTTATTTTCCATAAAATGTTCTATTTAATTTTATGCTCCTGATTAATCTTAGCTCTACTATGATTATAAAACAAGCCTGATTACACTCTTCAAACCTTTTTGCTGTATCTGAAAATTTTTTGCTTCCCCATGTTGTTTATTAATTTTATGTTATTCTTAGAGTCAATAATGCAAAAACATTTGTTCATATTTTGGTACAAAACAGTTGCAAGGACCTTGGGTTTGCACGTTTGCTTTTACTTATTCTTGCTAACCTTAATTGTTGGTGGTATTATCAATCTAAGGTTGTGCTTGGGCTACAATTCATTTCATGTTCATATCATGACAACAGAAGGTAGTCGGCCCCAAAGTAAGAAACGCTGTTAACTAAATCATCGCCTAAATATCAGTACACTTTAAAAGTACATCTTGCCTACTTCCCATCAAAATCAGACCTTTGCTTTTGTATTTAAGGTTGCTTTTCGGTTTGAATTAATATTATTTCTAAAATATGCTAGATTACTTTATATATATTTATGTTTCTTTTATTCATGTTTAAATTTTTTTATATTTGAAGATTCTCTGGCAAAATTAAGGCTTAATTTTCTTTTGTTTTCGATAACCTTTTAATTAAAATTAATGCTGTATTTTCTATTTTAGTGTCTCACATATGCACATATTATTGCAAGTTGGCAATTGTTGCAATAATACGTTAGTACCTTTTCTTTTTGTTGTAAGCTAGATTCCGGTACTATTTTGCAACATCGATGAAACATGGAATTTGCCGATAAAGGTAAAAAGCAATAATCTTTTTTGGTACTTATGTATTGTTGCAAAAATTGCCAACTTAATAAATGACTAGCCAAATTGGCAACCATATGCTTCATTTCATGTAATGTTGCCAATAGGTTGCAATAATATGAAAGAACCATAGAAAATGATACTCCATTCAAACTAATTGGATTATTAGATTGCCAATATCATGTTTTGAGTTTGAATTTATGATTACTTACATGTAAGCGTCATCACAGCCAAATTGGCGCCATGCTAATCGCTCCTTGATATCAAAACAACTGATTCTTACATGTTTTTATATGGAAAAATATCAGTCGGATTTTGTTGGGATATAGTGTGATTTGCTTAGTGCCAGTTTGGCTGTGGTGATGCTAATAAGTAAGAACACGAAGGCTAATATGAATTTTTATTTACATATGAGATTTTCTGACATATTTTATTTTTGTTCTGAGCTGTTTATGGTATTTTTGTCAAAATTAGACCTTGATTTTTATATTTGAAGTTGCTTCTTGGGTTCAATTAATGTCATAATTTTTACTATATGTAAGGTTGCTTCATATATATTTATGCTTATTTTCTTTCTGTTTCAATTTTTCATGTTTAAGACTTTCTGTGATTTAAGTCATCAAAAATTCTTAAGCTGGGAAAGAAATGACTATATTAAATCTAAAACCAGAAACACTACAGAAGAATCAAATGTATACATATAAAGGTCAAAGTGAAAATAGAATAATAAATCTGACACAGCCTTAAATAAAAATAGGTATTGTAATATGAATACAATTGACTACATACAAAATAAATCAAAAATTTTTAAGCTGAAAAGAAATGACAGAATTAAATCTAAACCCAGAAATGGTTCGGAATAATCATACAAAACATAAGCAAAACAATGTATATTAAACTAATTTAGTTATTGAAAAAATATATAACAGGTTTAGCTGGAAGACTGATGCATCTTCCTATCAGAATACAATCTTTAAAAAAATGAGTCAGATTTTGGTGGATATAGCATGATTTGCTCAGTGCCAATTTGGTTGTGGTGATGCTAATATGTAAGAATACAAAGGCTAATATAAATTTTTATTTATGTATGCGGTTTTCTTTTTGTTAAACTGAAATTAGTGATGCTATCAATCTACGGTTATACTTAGGCTATGTATAGCATGAAACTAAGTCAGCATGACCATTTGGTCAAAAAAATAAGTATTTATATATTATCGCAACCTATGATGGCATTATATGAAACGAAGCACATGGTTGCCAATTCAGTGCAGACAACACATAGGAAATTGCAGTTGTCAACTTGACAAGTTATTAACAGAGTTGGCAATTGTTGCAATAATACATAAGTACCAGAAAATCTTCCTATGATATTTCAGTTCTTACATATTATTGAAACCTATTAGAGACATTACATGAAACAAAACACATGGTTGCCAATTTAACGCGTACAACACATGTGAAATCAGCGTTGCCAACTTGGCGAGTGATTTTGAACAGTGGCATTGGTCAATAAAATCTTAAGTACCTACATTTCCTTCTGTTGAAAAATGTGCTGCTTTTCCTAATACTAATGTATTAGAGTCACCGCAGTCAAAGTGGCTCTTTTTTCACCAAAATTTGATTTTTTTCCCCATATAAGACGCATAAGAATCTGTTATTTTGATATTGTGGAGCAAATTTTGCTGCAATGATGCCAACACATAAGTATTATTTTCCTTTATTGGCAGATTCCATGTTTTTACATTGTAACAAAAAAGTAGAAAAATGCAACTGAAGAAAATGACACTAAATTCAAATTAATTGAGATTAACAGATTATCAATATTGTGATTTTAAGTTAGAATTTCTATTCACATATAAGATTTTGCTTATGGTAGTTTCATCAAATCTTTATTTATTTAAAGTAGTTTTTGGTTTGAATTAATATTATAATTTCTATACTATATGTAAGGTTACTTTTATATTTATTTGTTTCTTTTATTTCAATTTTAAATATTTAAGATTTTCTGCTATGTGTTTTTTTGTTGTTCAAAACTTTATGGCAATTTTATCAAAATTAAGGCTTACTTTTTCTGTTTTAGATAACGTTTTAATTTAAATTGATGTTATAATTCCTATTTCAGTGTCACAGTTTTATTTTTTCTGAACTATCCTTTTCTTAGTATCATTGTTGGTACAGTAATTATGCGATACAAAGACTCAAAAGTCTATTTTTCAGCCGAATAATAATTTGAGAGGCCTTTTGTAAACAGAATCTTCGATCATGATTACCTATTCATGACACAAATATCAAAGGGTTTTTTTTTTTTTTTTTACAATCAATGAAACTACCTACACCTTCACTTCTCACCAGAATTTTTTTTTTGTCATGTCCATTTCTTCACAAAAAAAAAAACATCTGTTAGAAAAATTATGGATGAACACGGAAACTATGGATGCAATTAAATGCTCATCAAAGTAATTTTCCTTCTGACAAATCTGTTCTTATGCAGATTGTATATATACACATGCATTGTATAAATTTTTTACATATAAATGTTGTATGTTTTACATATCTATGCCATTTTCTGTTGTTGAAGATAAATATTCATCCTTCCTAATAATAATTCCTTCATCAGCATATTCAATATTGTGTTCAATGTAGAGAATATTGCTTAAAATATAACAGTAAGAAAATGACACTGAATTCAAACTAATTGCTATTAACATGTTGGTAATATCGGGAAGATAATGCTTGATATTCATGAGGAACCAGTATGTACCATGCTTTTTTTGTGTGTTGCTGTTTTTTGCCTTATAGTCCTTATGACTGATAAGAACTAATCTTCGTTTTAAATGAGAAAAAGTCATAAATTTAACAAAAAGCTATTTGCTGAAACTATGATAAGGTGACATTGAAATAATATTCTCATATTTTCTTTTGAATTCCATTTTGACCAGATTTTTCATCATGACTTAACTTTGCTTCTGGCAATCTCGCAAATCAGAAAACTGTATCATTTGTGGTTGCAAAAATATTTGCACAGAAAAAGGATGCACCTTGAAAAGATTCTCATATTTCCCTCTGGATTTCATTAAAATTCAGAGTTGAAATGATTTTACATTGCTTCTGATAATCTGTTCCTTGCGTAGTTTCTTGGAGATCATATACATATTTTATGTTATCATACTGTCCATATATGATATATATATTTTAATTATTACTATAGTTATTTATCATTGTATGTACTCCTTCTTTTGCTCTTTGCAATCAAATTATAATTTTTAATAGAAATATTGCAAAAAAGTATTGTTTTAAGAATGTGTTTTTTAACAATATGGTTTATTATTTGTTTTATTTAGTACTGTTGTTGGTTCTGGACTATTTCAACGGGGACCTGTTTTAGGTAGATTTTAATTTTAGTTCATACTAATTAAAATTTTTTAGTATTGAATTACATCTAATACTCTATATTAGATGTATTGCAGAGATGTTAGATAGTATTATATGAGGTATGGGTGCAATGCTAATTTAATTTTTTTTCAGTTGAAATCTTCCTAATATTTTTTATTTATGATAGCATTTAGTGAATCAGTTTATCATCATTAATTTTTTCTTTCGGTTCATCTATTGCAAGTCATTTCACCCATAGTTCCTATAGCAGAAACTTACAACTGCTATCACTTTTTCTTTAATAATTTTTATTTATATTTGCATTCATTCATATCTATTTACTCTTCAACTTGCTAATTTTCTATCTTACATTGAAATATTTGTTTTTGTTAAATTATTATTTACTTTGAGGCAAAAATGCAATTTGTTTAAAATTATTTATAGTGAGAACATTCACTTGAAAAAAATATTTTTAATTTTTCGTTTTACTACTTTTTTCATACAGGGTTTATCCTCACTAAAAATATTATAATTGCTATAATAGATGAATTTATGTTTTTAAAACTTAACCCGTGCGAAGAACGGGCATTTCAGCTAGTTTTAAGTTTTACAGCTAGTCATAAAATAAAAAATAATACTTTACCAGCAGTAACAAGATTGGAAAAGCCAGAATTCTGAATAGTTATCTTTATATCATTTTCCTCACACAAAACATCACTCAACTATAATAAAAAACAGTGAGTTAATATGGTATACTAATACAATTTTAAAACATCTATGATAACAAACAGCAATTTTTGTTTTCAACAGTTAAAAAAATCTTTTATTTTTATTTTACTCTTAAATGTTATGAAATATTTAAAAAAAGGACTTTGGAATACTAAAAATCATAGTAATTAATACAAAATAAACAGCAACTTATACTTTTTTTTAAAAAAATTCTTTTTAACTATAAACTCTGGTATTGAAGACTATTATTATAATCCCACATAAATACATAGAAGGATTTTAAAATAAAAAATTTTAATATGAATGCAATTTTTGTTACTGTATGCACATATTCAATTAAACAATTTGAACAGGAAAAACAAGTTTTTTTGCTAAAAGAATGATATTAAGTATATTATTAAGTATCTACATATACACTCATGTCCATAAATTAAGGATAATGAAGTTCAGGCAAAGAAAGAGACAGAAGCAAAACAAATTTGACTTATTTGTAAAGTCTATTTACTAAACAAAAGGTAAAGAGCAAAAAAGATGCTATATGTTTGACATAATTAATAAAAATTGCGATTTTTACTCCCAGGAGCAAATTAAAAAAAAAACCTATTTACACAAAACAGTATAACATGGTTAGTATGATGGTTAATATGAAGTATGTCTCCTGGACGATGCAATACAGGCTTTAAAACGCCTACGCATGCTGAGTATCAAATTATCAATCTGATCTTGGGGAATATTACACCACTCCCCCCATCAAGCAATGCCCTCCGAAGTTCCGGTAGACAGGTGGAAGGGGGTTGACGGGCTGCAATTCGTCGGCCAAGCATATCCCACACATGCTCTATTGGATTCAAGTCCGGTGAGTATGCTGGCCAATCCATACGGGTGATATCTTCCAATTGAAGGCATTTGTCTACAGTGTTTGCACGGTGAGGACGGGCATTGTCATCCATAAACAGAAATTCAGCACCCATGGCGCCCCGAAACAAATGTACATGTTGTTCCAGAATGACATCGCAAGAGATGTGGCCTGTCATCGTTACACTCTGAACATGCAGGTCAGTTCTGGAACCAAGAATAATTCCTCCCCAAACGAGCCATCCTGCACCACTGTAACGGTGTCGTTCAATGGTGTTCTCTTGGTGGTAACGGGTACCTGGCGCTCCCCATATGAAAGTCCGGCGAGAATCAGACTGCAAATTAAACCTGGTCTCGTCGGAAAACATCACACAAGACCACTGTTGCGGTAAGGGGAACACATCTGACAGGCCTACAAGCATATAGACTAATGTGCCCTAAGCGTCTGTACACGGTCTGCCTTGAAACTGTCGTCCCGGTAGCTGAAGAGAGCTGACGAGACAGGTCTGATGCTGTGCTCCGTCTGTTTCTTTTGGCAGTAACTGCCAAATACCGGTCCTCATTCGGCATTGTAACTCGGGGGCGACCTGTGCTGTAACATCTACTCACATTACCATCATCTTGGTATCATTGCCAAAGCCTGGAGATGACACTCTGGGCGATTCCAAGTTCCTCGGATACTTCTAGCTGGGTACGTCCACATTCCAGTCGTCTGATAATTCTACCACGTAAAAAATCATCCAAATGCTTCCTTTGTGCCATAACTATGCGGTTATTGCACTGAAAGGCTTTTAAAGCACTTGTGAACAATTTTACTTCTTTGCCACCATTCCTTATATACCCCTCTCTTACACTCTCGTCATTGTGACGTACTATCCGCGCCATCTGGTGGTTTCCTGTAATTTGCATATTCTTCTTCAAGATGTTTGTGATAATTCTACAGGTGAAATTTTTATTTTAGAGTTCAATTTCTGTGTGATTCTGAATTATCCTTAATTTATGGACATGAGTGTATATAGAATAAGAAGAATCTTTAGATTTATTACAATTAAAAAATACATTAATAAAGAATATAAAAACACAAATAAAGGTAAGAAATATTTGCATCTAAGAGCTGAAGATAACAGTGGCAAGTAAAATTTCCGTAAAATTTGCATGTAGCCTTCATCATTTACTTTTTTTAAAATTATTATCATGATATTTTTAACATTTTAGAGAATTGTTCAATACACTATTTGGTACTTATGTATAAAAGAACTACCAAATATAGTTATTGTTTCCTAAGATGCACAAAAACCAATTCCAACCCATACTTCCTTCAATATTAGCTCATTAACAAATAAGTTGGCAAAGATTAAGAAGAATTAATACTGTATTTAAAAAAAAACCACGTATACTTGAAATAAATGTAAGATCTAACAACTAGCAAATAAATTATTCAGGCTGCCTAAATGCTGTAATTACATTCAGATTCCCAACAAATGTATCTTCATGTAGACTATGCCAAATAAATTTTTATTTGAATCTGTCATGCAGATCTGCAATGTTTCTTGTTTTGCTGAACTAAATTGTCTTTCAGGTACTTGCCTATTAAACCGAATTTTTGAAAAACTCAACTGCCTTCTCCTTCATAGAAAACAGATCACAAATTTAATCATTTTTCATAACAAAATAAGTGAAAAAGATTAAAATTATAACAATATTATTACTTTAAAGTATACACAATCAATAATATTATGTTTATGTGCTGAAATGGATTTCACTCTAATGGCTGCATAAAGCAAAATTTGGTAACGCTTTTGGATTTGATGAAAAAGATCGAAGGTATACATAAATAACTAACATTTATTTTTACAATAAGTTAATTAATGTCAATAACTAAAAATTTTAAGAAAATATTTATTTTGAATAGTAGAAAACCCTATAGATTTTCCAATAGTTTTTCCATTAAAAAAAAAGTAGAATAAAGTTTAAGAAAATATATCCTTCCTACAATTATATGATACAAAGAAATTCTTCAAATACATAATTTCAAAGTATATCCTTTATTCACTCTTGTGCATACATCTTCAATGCAATAGGGAAAAAAATACTATAAAGCAGCCATAATGAAAGACATACAAAGAAAAAAAAGAATTTTAAAATACCTTTTCCATACAACAAATTGCAAGTTCAATTTCTCCTTCCAAAGAATGAAATTTGGCTTTTAACCATAAAGCTGGAATATAATAAACAGCAATTAAAATTATTTCATTGAAATTCAAACTATGAGTTAAAATATTTGAAATCTGCAAAACTTAAATGTATAGAAAAACAAGTATATTTACATATTTGAGACTATCTTCTAACCAATTGTTGAACACTAGAAGAAATGAAAGTTCCAAAAAATGGGAAGTAATCCAAGGAATCCATTTTAAATATTTACATTCCAAAATATAAGTCAAAGAGACATAAAACATCAACATGAGTGACTGGCCTTTCTTTATAATGTAATCTATCAAACTTCTATCTAGACTTCAAAGAACAGCAAGAAAAATATTTCCGGTACGCTCATCATTTTTAAAACTGCCACCCTTACCTACATACTAAATTTAGAAAAAAAAAATTCCACAGAACCAGATAGAATATTATATTTTTGCCAGGATACAGTATTAACTGTTTTTTACAAAAATGATTTTTTTTTGTTGTACTTTTAGCAAATTTTTAAAAATTAGTCAATTTTTATGAATTTTGCATTTGAATCGCACTGTATTTCTTAATCAATATAATGATAGATTGAGTTTTGCATCCTGGGGAGTGCACACTTTGCTTTCTTTGACCAAGTTATTTCAAAATCAGATCAATAATAATAAAACAAAAAAATATGATTTTTCTAAAACTATCCAAAATTTGACCTAAATGTTTAATAAATTTGCCCTCTTTCAAAATAACAGCATGAAGCTTTTTTCCATGTCTATTTGTAAGATCCACATCTTCAGACCAAAAATTAAGATTTTTCCCCAAAATTACAGATTTAATTTGTTTTTGATATTTTTCATCTAATAATATCTTCCAGAGGCTTTAATTGTAAAGGTTTATTGATGTAATCTGTTTGTTTAAAGATACTTTTTGTTGTTATCTGTGCATAAAATTTAAAAGCTTTCACTTTAAAAAAATTTAAATTTTATAGAGTCTTCTGTGTAAGAAGTGGCCCTGAAAATTCTCCTTGTTTATTTAAGAAAGATCATTGAGCATGTGTCAAGTGACCTCATTTCTCTCCTTCAGGAAATAATACATAGGCTATCTAAACTAGCCTACGTTAAGGCCAGACCAGAATGCTAATTCAATGAAATAAATTGAAAAAGTACATTTACATTTGTTTAATTCTTTAACAATTATTAGGATAAATTAAACAATTTATAATTTGCATATTTGGGATTTTTCTGGGAAAAATATTTTTGTTATTTGGAAAGAATCTTGTAGAGAAATGGTAAACATTTTTTATTCATAGAGAAATGGAAACCTTTACCATTAGATGTTATTTTGGTTTGGAATGATTGATATTATTTACAGGATATCTGTAATTTATAATCTTTCATACATAAAACAAAAATTCCAATAAAATCATATAAATGGTTCAATTACATAATGGTTCCCAAAGCATGAGTATTTTTTTAATGGATTAAAGCAACTGCAATTGAATAATTTGAACAATTAAAAATATTTCAAAGCAACACAAGGGCTTCCAGCGATTAACCTCACAATTTTGAACCATGATCAAGTGATGAGGATGGCAAGGCAGTTCCACTTATTAAACTTCAACGCCACACCAACATGAGCCTTAATCGATTTAAACATACACCAGCCCTCCACATGATGAGTCTTCAGCAGCATAAGAAATAAAGCTAGCCATGAGTTTGAGATCATGATTACTATGGCTATAATAGTCACTGAATAATTCAAAAAATTCATAATTTACTTAAAAAATTCAAATAATATTTGAACTACTCTATTGAAAATGACCATTTTCTAAAATTACTTGCAAAGTAATTCTAAAAAATTCAATTATATCATCTCTTTAATTTTACTTTTTACTCTAAAAAATAATGGTGTTAATTTACCTCTTGCACTAAAATTTAACCAGTCTTTTTCTAGAACATCTCTTCGTACAGTTAACATAACAAGAAATTCCATGTCAGAATGAAAATCATTTCCAATGCTATTATTACCATTTTGAAAAGCAGTACCAGCAGATCTATAAAGATAAAGGGGGAAAAAAATGTTTTTTAGATAAAATTGACTGTTAATTTACAAATTACATAAACAGAAATTTTAAAAATACATAATAGATATTTTTTTAAAAACTTGCATTACATGCCATTTAGCTAAAGAAAAAGTAAGAGCTAACAGCAAAAAAAAAAAATACTCACGCTTTGGGAGAAAAAGACATGGAATGTCCTGTACTTAAATACCATTTGTCCACTTTAAATTCACAATAACTTAATATGGCCTAAAAAACATTCATGGTACATAACAGCATTAGCTCTTAAGTAAAACTTAGATATAACGAAATGCAAGATAAAAAAAAAAAGAGAAAATTAGTAATAATATGGGGATTACAAATTATAATACTTGCAAATAGCACTTTTAAGGATACATATTTCAAATTCACAGAATTTTTAATTTCAGAATAATTTGTAAAAAAAGTTCAAATTTATTTTCCTTATTAATCCAATTAATATCTCAAATTTAAAAATTTAATTTTTCAAAACATAAGAAAAACATACCATTCCCACTTCTTTAATACGATCACGATCTGTACTATGACTGCAAAATGCAAAAGAAGAAAAACTTAACAAACATGTCATTATGAAAATATAACAAAAAAAGTTACAAAAAGAATTTAATATTCTAAAATAATTTATTCCTATTTTTTTTTAATTCACAAACTTTTTCAAAACAAATTTAACAGAATGAAAAATCATACCTGAAAAGGTTTGGAATGGTTAGATGATTTCTAAGCTTCGAAAATGCTTCGCAAAAAATATCAATGAGATTTTTAGGCCTGAAATAGTTTAAATGTTGATGAGCTAAAATAATATAACTTTGGATGAAGTTTCATTAGACAGCTATTTCTAAATACAGTAAAACCTGTTTTTATGCAGTAGATAGGGACTATATAAAAATAAACCCCACAAAAAAATATATTTGAAAATTTCATAAATTCTTGCATATAACAAAAAACTTCATCGAAATACTATAGAAATTTTTTTTTATGCGGTAGAAAGGGACTGAATAAAAAAAAGTCGCACTTAAAAAATACGCCAATTATTCACGAAATTTATGAGAAAGTACTTCCATAACAAAATAAATAATTAAATTACACATGGAAACATTTTAAAAACATTTAGTTTCTCATTGTATACATGGAAAATTTTTTTTAAATGCACAGACATAATTCACTGCTACTCATCACAATCCAAAGCGTTCCTCTTCTTGTGATGAATAAGTTCAAAATCGCTTTCGTCACTTGAAGATATAATTTCAATTGATTTATTTTTTGGCACCATAAAGTAAGAGATAAATTTTTGTAAGAAGGTTGGTTGGTCAGTTGCTAGTAAATGTCCCGATAACTAGATATGCACGATCAAAGCTCTTTTTGAAATTTCACACTCCTTTCGGAATCAGTATCTATTTTAAGAAAATGCATTTCCAATTTGTTGGAAAGCTGTATCCCTGCATATATTTGATCTGCTCTCAAGGAATCTGGTTCTTCTTGATCGTCTTCATAATCTTTCAAATTATTGATAATGTCACTGTCATTGAAAGTTTTGTCTTCAATCAAGCGTGGGCTGTTAAGCACGTTGACAGAAAGCAACTGAATGTGCATTGTTGGGAACTGTTTATAACAAATGAGCAGAGAGTCTTGAAGTGTATATATGTACATCATAGTGGCTTAACGTACACTCCTGCATTCCCTGCCTTGCGAGGGCACAAGGCCTGACTAATGCGAAGTACATATTTACCCAATTTATAAAATATTAAAGACAAAACCTGAATTTGCAGGGGCCCTAACATTCTCTGTCGCCAAAGCCATTGAAATTCATATACTGCATAAAAAATCGCACACAAATAAAATCACATAAAAAAGGACTGCACAAAAACAGGTTAAACTGTAAATTACACAAATTATACACTTACCAAATACATGTATTCTTTTTTCCAAGAAATACAACATATTTATAAAGTAAATCAATTATGCCAGCATTAGATTGATTGTTAGCAATAAACTGACGAACATCCTCTCTTTCAGACCATACTAAATCACAAGTATTTCCTGAAATACAGAATATTTGTCAAATTAACATCCCACTGCAAACAAATTCATACTAACAAATAACATTAAACATTCATATTAACATAAAAACAAATTCAGATTAAAGGCCTAAAAAGGTACAAATGACAAAGTTAAAGGTGTTTTTATTAAAATCATAATTTTAACAATGTGAGATTAACATATATTGTAGTAACATTTTAAAAATCATCCTTTTGAAATCAATGCTGATACTGGCTTATATTTTCAAAAAAAAATATTAACTTAAAAATTAACTAAGTTGCAACTACTGGCAGGTTTTCAAAACTCCAAACGTATTTTAAAAATGAAATTTTTATTCAAATTATGACTCATTTTAAACTTATTAGCTTCATGTACAATAAAAATTTTCTAGATTTAGAAATTCCTTATACATATATGCATTATGCCAAAAGTTTCTCAGTAAATACTTTTTATTGTTAAAATATAATATGTATACTCAAGTTCCAGAAAAACTTATCTACTTGAATAATAATGAAAACAAAATTAATACATGTGGAGTGAGTTGTGTTAATTTACTCACACACCACTTGAATCAGAGAATATATATTTATTTTGATGACTATGGATGTGTGTATGGACAGCTTCATGACATATCTATATATGGATACATTTTAAAGATTTGGAGAGCCAATCCATACACGAACACCACTCATATATATTTCTGAAATATCTGGTCACCTACTAATGATCAGGCATTTATCAGTTCTTTTGTCCTCCTTGAGAACGTCAGTCAGACATCTCTCCTACATAAGAGTTTCCAATCTATATCCTGTTTTGTGATCAACAGCTGCAGATGATAACAGGAATGAAAGTGCTGCATTCTGGTGAAGATGTGAGGAAGCGATTCTCACATACATGATGGACATTGCAATCCCTAACATATATGATCATTACAAGAATGAAGAACTGCAGAAATATGATGGTCTTAGACTGGCGAGGTTCTGAAAATATACTGTAGATGCAAAGTATAACCTTAATTCCAATAAGCAGTTACAATTTGGTTGCATTTTTAAATCTTTGATTAATAGAAAGTTGTGTGACACTTCATTGTGCCCTATCATATTCAAATTTAGAAATTCAGGTGGGGATATACCAAATACAGATAAATGTTCAAGTAACCATAATGTGGCATTCTGAGATTTTTGTGGAAGTGCATTATTCTATTTCTTTAATTATTTATTAATGTCACAAAATTTAAAAATAACCTGAGTTGGAAAAAAAAAATTCCTGTAACTTTCAAACTTGTTCGCATTTGAGTGAAAATGTTGCAAAGCAGGTAAAATAAGTGAAATATTTTCCAATTAAATTGCTGTAAGGTGTAACATAAAATGCCAGATATCAACGATGATAGTTTTATTTCTGATAATCCTACCTCGAGTTAGCACATTTTTTCCCATTTATTTGTAACCTTGTACACTGTGCTAGTCTTATTTTCAGTGACAGTTTTTTGTTTTGTTTTGAAAATGAGTAAGAAAAGAAATTTATGTACTGCAAATTTCAAAGAACAGGTGATTGCATTTGCTAAAAATTCTAATAAGAGTATAGCTACTCAATACTGTGTAGCCATACTCTAAGAAGCAAGTTCAACAGTGCATAAAAAAAACATCTTGAAATAGGGGAGATGCCAAAATAAAAAATCAGAACATGATTGTCAGCCTAAGTGTTATACTCTGCAGGAAAAGCTTGCCAGATGATCAAATGCATTCATACATCCCAATGTGAATGTGAATTTTAAAACATATCTGAAATGTCAGATTCTGACACCAACTTTGAAGGATTTATGTAACTCTTCATCTTTTTCAATAAAAGTTGTATTCAAAACAATCCAAAATTAAAAGATTGCAGTCATTTGCTCATATCTAATGGCAAATGATAAAAAAAATAGTTTTCCTCAAAATTAGTGGATTTGTATATAAGCCAACTACTATAGTTTAGTTTTAAAAAAGTTCCAAAAAATTCCCAGCTTACATATGGAATTATACAGTAGCTCATCAATTTTTACCAACTTATTTCTATCTATAAAATATATGCATATTCTAAGTGCAACATGACAAATAAAATATGAGGAACAGAATTAAGGTGTAGCAGAATCATTCATGCAGCAAAAATGATTTGAAATTTTAAAATAATTTATTTGAATCCTTCATCTCTCAATAATATAAAATGTTATCTGATGAAATTGGCACAATATTATAGTTTGCATAAATATATGTTTCATCTAGAATAGTTTGGATATATATTCAATAATTTTTATGCTAGTAGTAATTTGGGAAAGGGTTTAGTCAATTTTATAAACCATTGATTTAGCGAGTGAATATTAAAGTCGCTCTGTTCAGCTACAGGAGGGCTTTTGGCAACTGACCTCGTAATATTGAACCATGGTCAAGTGACAAGGAGGACACTTGAGCTGGCACTCCCCTCTTCTAACTACCACACTACACCAATGGGAGGACATTTGAGCTCTCGACAGATTTAACACGCATCAATCTCTCAGCGACACGAGGCTCGAACTCATGACATGCCTGCCACGAATCTGTTACCTTGGCCAATAGGCAACTGCCGTCACAAACCATTGATTGAAATTAATCACACATGAAATATAAATTATCTCAAATTAATTAGCCAATTTTAAGAACAGAAAAGCATTATTAAATTTTAAGAAAAAAGGAAAAGAATATTTTACCACTTTTATCATTTTCTGATGACTGGCCATAACTAAGATCTCCGCCCGTTTTGTCCAGAGAAGTAGGTTCACTGTCATCCTCGGGATCTTCACATTTACCATCACCACTAAACAAAGAAAAATGCTCACATAGAAAACAAAAAATATTAGAAAAGAAAAAAAATTTTTAATATTTACTAAATATAAATAAATTTCATATTCAGCCTTTTAGTTAATTCAAGTCACCTATTTTATAATCAAATTATAAGAAAGAAATTCATAAAATGCATCTGATTTAAATTTCTAACAAAAGGCCCTTACATTTTATTGAATTACAATAGCAAAAAGTAATAATTTATATGACTCAGTGAAAATGCTTATTCATTGCATATGTATATAAACATGACATTTATAACCAGAGAGAGAAATTAAAAGACTTAAGTATATTTGTGCACAAGTATAAGTATAATTTCGGGTTTAAGGAAAATTTCTGAATTATTAAATGCAAATTATACAAACAATCTGAGATAAAATAAATAATATTTGTAATAAAAAAAAAAACAAATCAAAGAAATGGAAGTATTGCCCTACTGCGTATATTATCATAGCATATATTTTCAGATAGTAGTAGTTTTTCGTATTTTTTATTTAAAGCATATATTTTCTCTCAATCGACAGATGAACATTGCTATGAATTATACTCAATGCCACAAAAACTACCAGTTTTATTACACAAAAGCAGTTACAAAGCAATTAAATACAAAAATAATATGCAGTATAACATCAATAATATGTGTTTTCTCATTCAGGATGTTTTCTTTTTCTTAGTTAATTAATCATTCCATGGCTATACAAATATAAAAATTGCTGTTAAGTGATAATTTTATCAGCATTTAAAATATTAAAAATGTCTAAATATTTTGTTTCCTGATAAATAAATACACAAAAACATATACTTCTTTTTACACAACTATATCTTTTATTTAAACCAAAAATTCTGATTAATCAGCACAGATTTAGTTATAAATGTGTTGTTGCTGCTTATACCACCTGATCAACAGTAACATCAGATCAAGGTCATCGAAATTCATCGTGGCTAAGGGATAGATTTTTACACCTGTCGTTAGCTTTAGCTTTGAGCACCATGCAGGTGACAGTACGGTTTTGCTTGGTTCCGCCCCAATTTTGAGGAAGAACACCCTGGAGGTAGTCAGGGGCCTCCCACCTCTCTTCCCCTTCCAACAACTTCATGGGAGGACTTGCAGCTTGATGACTATTAAGAGTACCCCCATGTCGCGAAGGTACTTTTCATTTACAAACATCCATGCCTACTCTGGGATTCGAACCCAGGCCCTATGGCACCACAGTCAGTGTCACTAACCCCTACGCCAAATGGGTAATTAAATGTACATAATATAACAAATGTATTGTTAAATTCTACAAACAGCAATACTTTATAGCAATAAATAACTAACAGTTTTATAAATATCCACTTGATCACTTGCAAAATGAATATATATATACTAAGTTTATCATACCATCATAAAAATTAACATGCATTTCATACAACTGATAAGTAATAATAAATATGCATTTCAAAATAATAACATAACATACATTAATTTAGGAGGAAGGAATTTTTGCAGTAGTTCTTGATAGTTTATATTATCTTGAGGTTTTTTGACAGCTGGATTCCTAACCTAAAAAGGAAAAAATAAGTTATTTTATGATTAAATTCTTAGTAAGTTTACAGCTCAAATATTATGAATAAACTAGCTTTCATGGCCCAGCATTGCACGGGCTTTCTCTACTTTTATAAATTTTCCGTTCCCTTTACAAAATCAGCATGACCAATATTCTTTTTTGTAATTACTTTGGCTTCTATGTCCCCCCCCCTCCGCCAAGCCCGGTGTTGCATGGGCTTTTACCGAGTGCATAACTTAATCCCCATGAGAAGTTCCTCTTTCCCTCATGACGCCAGAACTTCTGTGTGAGTGTGTACACGTACGATGTGAGCGCATGACCCGGCATCGCTCGGGCTTTCTCGTTTAACATTTTCCCTTCCCTTCAATATATCAGCACTTCCAATATTCTTTTTCGAAATTAGTTTGACTGTCTTATTCCTCACCCCCCCCCCCCGCCTTGCTTAGCCCGGCGTTGCACGGGTTTTTACCGAGTGAATTGCATAATCACCACAGGAATATCCTGTATCCCTCAGGACAACACTTCTGTGTGTGTGTACGCGTGCAATGTGAGTGATTTCCATAACAATGTCATTAAATTTCCCATTCTCGAAATTTGTTCACTTCTTTTCGTTGTGAGACGGGTTTCATTCCTTTCCATTTAACCCGGCATTGCACGGACATATTCGAATGCATAACATATTTCCATGGAAATTCCCCTTCCTTTATCAAAGTTCCTGGTATGTGTGTGTGATTCCATATATATTAACATCATTACAATACCATTTTTCGAAATATCTTCCACATCTTACTGATGTCAAACAGGTTTCTTTTCTCTCTCTACAGCACGGTGTTACAGAGACTTTTTTGAGTGTAGAACTATTTTCCCCCTAACTCTCCCTCAGGTATAAGACTTATCTTCAAATTTCTATTATTGACTTATGAAAAACAATATTGCCTTAGTAAAAAAATAATAAATTTAAACAATAAAAAGAAAACTATTCTGATGCTTAATTAAAAAAAAGGCATCATTTTTTTTATAATAGATAGTTTTTAGGTGAGGTGATTTTGGGGTTTATTGGCGCAAGAGCCGATTTCGGCTATACTGCGCCAAACATTTGTTTTAATATCTGTGGTCTAGACGGGAAGAGAGAAAGAAAGAATGAATTGAGTGACAAGAAAGAGGGTCGAAAATAGAGAAGGATCACTAGCGTAAGATAGTTTTTAGGAATCTAAAATAATAAAATAATTTTCAGATTTTCATTAATCAATCAATCATTACTTACAGTTAGCTTAAAAAAGTCTCTAGAACGCATTTTTATCCAAAATAATAGGCGATATACTTTTTATTAACAAATAATTAATTTAATAATAAAATATTAGAAATATTCCTTTGATTTTAAAAAATATATGAATTTAAATCCTTAGCTATAAATACTAATAAAAAAATTCTACAGATAGCACTTGAAACGCTTGGATGTTTGACTAAACATATGTAAGTGTTAAAAAAACACTAAGGGGGAAAACCTAGTTATATGTTTACATTCACTGAAAAATAACATTCAAAAAGAAAATAATACTATCTGATAAAAACATTTAAATTTTTTATTTTAATTTTATAGTTTTTCATTCCGCTCTGTGTTAATTAATTTATTTAACCAAGTATCTGACGAAAAAAAGTATATTATACAAAACTAACTTATTTATTTTATAATAAAATTGATTAAAAATGTTCATTTAGCAATTATTTGTGACATACCGTTTACTTAAATAATGGCAGCACTGAAAATTTACGTGGGAAAAATAAGCAGAATTGAAAGTAATTTTTAATTGAAGAGGGGATCCAGGATATTCACATAACGATTGAAAAATTTCGAGATTGACTATCTCATTTAAATTAATTGCAAAAAATTATTGATTTTTGATATTAATAAAACGCAATTAATAATAAAGGATATATAATATGAACATAGCTTTTTTTCCCTAAGGAAGTTATGCTTATTTAACTGAATAATTGCAAAAAAAAATTTCAAAATGGGCAAATTTTGAGTTTTTATTATGAAATTATATGTCAAAAAACGTTATATACATTAGGCCTTATTTTAAAGTAAGCTATAAGTTTTATGGAAGAAAATAAAAATTTTGATATTGATAAATATTTTAAATGAATCTCAGAAATGTATTGAATACACATTCATTTATCTTAATCTGACATCTATAATGATTACATTTTGATAATTATATGAAGAAAAGATGACGAAAACTGAAGCAAAAATAACTTTTTCACTCGCATTTTTTTTTACTCGCCAAATTTGCTGATTTTCGCATGTTTAAGTCGGAACATTTTGGTGTAACCCTTGAGATAGATGTGAAACGGACGGTGAAACAGTTTGGAAGCTCTTTGGCGCAAAATTTTTTTTTGATGCCAAGGCTTGGCTAACTGTAAAATTGCGTATTTTTTATTAATTTTTCTATTTTTAGGGCATAATTTTTAAGTTAATGCTTTCAGATTTCACACATTAATTTCAAAAACGAAGTACTTTGAAATAAAAAATGTACAAAAAATACTGTTTAAGTTATTTTTTGCAAAAACAGTAATTTACGAAAATCACAATTTTTTTTTTTAAATCCGTAATTTTGAAGCACTTTTTTCAATCTTCGCATAGATTA
This sequence comes from Trichonephila clavata, assembly GCA_019973975.1. Classification (NCBI taxonomy): domain Eukaryota; kingdom Metazoa; phylum Arthropoda; class Arachnida; order Araneae; family Nephilidae; genus Trichonephila; species Trichonephila clavata. The sequence continues at coordinate 96,899 of BMAO01022563.1, forward strand.
CGGATAATACTCTTTTACACAGGGAAAAAAAGTTTCGTGCGATTACCTTCATAAATGACAAAGTTATTTAATATTTAGTAACAATTTTGACTATTTTTTAAAAATTCTTTTAAAAAAAGTTTTGGGCATTTTATTTTTTAAATGACTGGATCTAAAAGAGAAGGGCTTGAAATTATTTAGTGTAGAATATTGTTTTAATAACTCGAAAAAAAATTCATACGCAACAATTTAGAAATAATTTTCATAAAAACGCATCAGTTTTAACACTTTTTTATAAAATTCGAAAAAATGGAAAATATCGTTATTTTACAAAAAAAATTATACCGTATCGTGGCGAAATAAATGATCTTTCCGATTCTGTAATTATTTTTTGTCTGGTTTCAAAAGTAAAAATTGGAGGGCAATTTTAAGATGGTGGAAACGTCGGATCACTGCTCGGTCGAAACGGAATGGAAGCTTTGCCAAATAAACAACCTGCAGGAGTTAAAACAATTAGGCGTTTTAAGGTTTTTAATTAATATCTTTTTAACTAATTACAATATCGGAATATAAATGGGCAAAACGGCTTCCTCGGATCGTCCCCGCGAATTTCTGCGTCGTACGGTTCGTGAGAAGATCGACGCACATACATGCACAGATAGATTACCTTCGAATTTTAATAGTGTAGACTAGCTTTCATGGCCCGGCATTGCACGGGCTTATACCGAGGGTATAACTTAATCCCCATGTTAATTTCCTCCTTTTATTCTAACGGCAACACTTTTGTGGGGGTTTGACACGTACGATGTGAGTGCATGACCCGTGAGTGCGTGTCATGGCTTTGTTGCTTAACATTTTCTCTTCCCTTCACAAATTCTTGATCCTAGTACCACTGAAGACCCGCAGTGTAGGGAAAGATGCACGTAAAATCTGTCGAGAGCTCAAACGTCCTCCTGTTGGTGTGGTGTGGTAGTTAGGAGAGGGGGTGCCAACTCGGGTGTCGTCCGCGTCACTTGACCATGGTTTAAAATTACATGGACCGTCCCCAAAAGGCCTCGTGTAGCTGAACAGTGGGATGTTAATATTCCCTCAATCTTCACAAATTCAGCACTTCCAATATTATTTTTTGAAATTACTTTGATATCTTTGTTTCTTTCCTCTCTGATTAGCCCGGCGTTGCACGGGCTTTTGCCGAGTGAATAACTTCATCCCCATGGAAATTTCGTGTTTCCCTCAGGCCGATAGCACTTGTGTGTGTGTGTGCGTTCGCGCAATGTGAGTGATTTCTTTAACTATGTCATAAAAACTCCCTTTTTCGAAATTTGTTCTTGCGTTGGTGTGGTAATTAGGAAAGATGGGTGAAAGCTCAGGTGTCGTCCTCGTCACTTGAGCACGGTTGAAAATTTCGAGGTCCGTCACCAAAAACCCTCGAATAGGCAAACAGTGTGAATTTAAAAATCACCTACTCACTTTCCAATTCTTTCGTTGCAATTTTTTATTTCCCGGAAACGAAAATGTAGCCTTTTTAAAAATAGTTGTATGCTGAAAAAAAGACAGAAAGTATAAATTTTTCAAATTACAAAATTTCACTACTATTTTAATTCTTGGAGGAAAATTGTGAGGATTTTTTGAAATATTCGACACGGGGGAAAAAAGTTTCATGCAATTACCTTTATAAAAGAAGAAATTATTAAATGATTGATTTAAGTATTTTGAGTGTTTTATTAAAATTTGTTCAAAAAAGTTTTTGGCTATTTTTTAAAATCACTGATTCTAAAAGTTTTAAAAATCATTTTTGTTTCCTCGTAACGATGTTGATTCATTTTAGAAAAAATCATAAAATATGCAAAATATCTTTGTTTTGTAAAAAAAAAAGTTTTTTTTTAAAATTCTTAAAAAAAAAGATAGTTTTTGGCATTTTATTTTTTTAATCACTGATTCTAAATATCAATGAACTTTTTAAAAATCAATTTCTTTTAAATTCATTGATATTTATATAATACAAAACTATAACTTATTAATATTTTTACATTAAAATTGATTAAAAATGTTCATTTAGCAATTAATTGAGACATTCTGTTTGCTTAAATAATGGCAGCACTGAAAATTTACGTGGGAAGAATAAACAGAAATGAAAGCTTCTTGTTAGGAATTGTTGAAAAAGATAGAAATTACTTTAAATTATTAAAAATCAGAAAAAAAACTTTTTGAAGACAAAAAAAAAAAAAAATATGAAAAGTACATTAAAATAACAGAGGATCATGTTAAAATAAGTATTTATCAGTAAAATTAATTTACGTGGGAAAAATAAGCAGAAATGAAAAAATCGAGATCCCTGGATTCGAACTCGGAGCGACACGATATCACTCCGTCATTCCGCTACAATTCGGGCGTGCTACCAACTGGACTAAGAAGACCCATAGTAGAAAGTGAAAATAGGCGAAAATCATAAATGGAAGGTAAAAATTGAAAGTAATTTTTTATTGAAGAGGGGATATTCACATAACGATTGAAAAATTTCGATTCACGATTACATTTAAATGTATTGCCAAAAATTTATAGATTTTTGATATTTTAATAAAACGCAATTAATAATAAAGAATATATAATATGAACATAGCTTTTTTTTTCTAAGGAAGTTATGCTTATTTAACTGACTATTTCCCAAAAAAAATTTTTTCATTTTTATTATGGAATTATATGTCAAAAAAAGAAATATAAATTAGGCATTATTTTAAAGTCAACTATAAGTTTTATGAAAGAGAACAAACATTTTGATACTGATAAATATTTTAAATGAATCTCAGAAATGCATTGAATGCATTTTTTAATCTTAATCTGACATATAAAATTATTTAATTTTGAAAATTATATAAAGAAAAATTGACGAAAATTGAAGGAAAAATAACTTTTTCACTCATATTTTTTTTTACTCGCCAAAGTTACTGATTTTCCCCTATTTTAGGCAGAACTTTTTAGTGTAACCCTTGAGTTAGATGCGGTCGACGGTGAAACAGGTCAAAGGTCGTATTTTTAATTATTTTAAAAATCATTAGATTCATTTTTAGGGCATAATTTTTAAGTCAATGCTCTCAAACTTCCCAAACTAATTGCAAAAATAAAGTACTTTGAAATAAAAAATGTACAAAAAATACCGTTTCAGTTATTTCTCAGAAAAACAGCAGTTAACGAAAATCACAAAATGTTTTTTTAAATCCGTAATTTTGAAGCAATTTTTTCAATCTTCATATATGTTACGGATAATATTGCTTTACACACGGAAAAAAGGGTTTGTGCAATTACCTTCATAAATGATGAAGTTATTTAATGTGTAGTAAAAATTGGGACTACTTTTTAAAAATTCTTTAAAAAAAAAAGTTTAGGGAATTTTATTTTTTAAATGGCTGGATCTTAAAGAGAAAGGCTTGAAGTTATTTAGTGTAGAATATCGTTTTAATAACAAAAAAAATTTCATACGCAACGATTTAGAAATAATTTTCATAAAAACGCATCAGTTTTAACACTATTTTAAAAAATTCGAAACAAATAGAAAATATTGTTATTTTACAAAAAAAAATTATACCGTGTCGTGACGAAATAAATGATCTTTCTGATTCTGTAATTATTTTTTGTTTGGTTTCAACACCGAAAATTGGATGGCAATTTTAAAATGGTGGAAAACGTCGGATCACCACTCGGCCGAAACAGAACGGAAGTTCTGCCAAGTAAACAACCGGCAGGAGTAAAACAATTAGGCGTTTTAAGGTTTTTAATTAATATCTTTTCAACTAATTACAATATCGGAATATAAATGGGCAATACGGCTTCCCGATCTTTTGGTACCTTCCGCGAATTTCTGCGTAGTACGGTTCGTGAGAAGATAGACGCACATACATAGATAGATAGATATGTTTGTTTACCTTCGAATTTTAATAGTGTAGATGTAGAACAATGGATGACTTTTTATAAATTTCTTCAAAATTAATAATTTTTTTTTGCAATATGTGAATGTAACTTATACATAAATATGGTTTAAATTAGGACAGTCACACCAATATACACATATATAAAAATGTTATTTTTCTCATGAAAATATCAACATACTGAACAAGCAGTAATTCAATCAGCTATTTCTTAACTAAATACCTTTTAAAAACTTTTCTCAAAAGCCACAAAGTATGTTATAAAATGAGGGCTTACAGAATACATACATACATAAATTACAATATATATGCACATTTCCCAATACAGTTTTCCCTCAAATAACAAATTCTAATAAATGATTCTATTACAATTTTAAGACAGCTTTCCTTAGTCAGCTAAACGAGAGATTTTAGTGCATTAGATTATAGAATTATAAATAACTCAAGAACATTAATTTTAATTGATTTAGTTTGAACTAACATCACTGTAAAGCCATATACGAGATTTATAAATTTTTTTGGAAAGTGGGTAGAAAGAGGCAATTAACCCTAGTGGGCCATAATGAGTGGGAAAAATATGACGAAATAAATCCTTATCAGAATGACTAATGGAATGCATTTAAAACAAATTTGCCTTAAAAAACAAGCTACTTGAGAGTGTCCAAATGTCTGGCATTTAAAGCAATGAAGAGGGAATGTAAGCCAGCATTATACAGTTATGGGGGGGGGGGTATCCTGCTTTAATAAACAATTTACAATCTTAGCCAACATTTTAGTTATAATTTGATTAATTCCTATATATATATAAACATATTTAGTTAATTTTTTATAGAATTAAACTGAGTCACATTTAATACAATTTACCTCAAAGGCAAGCGTAATGGTGCTTTCATCATTTTACAGTTTACATGAACACTGAAAATACTATACTCTCTTTGCAGAAATACATTCAACTGCAATAATTATGCTGAACTAGGAATTAAATAACAAATGCATGCATAAATATTACTAATACAAATATAAATCAGAAACTTAACAATATACTCAGATACTTTAAATAACAAACTTCATAAGAGATGCATTGGGTAATTGAAAAAAGAAAACTAAATTTTGAATCTTCTATATTATTTCTGATATTTCACAACTTAAAAATCTTTTAAAAAAAATATTTTTTTTGGAAAATTTTTTATTGAAGAACTATTGTTTTATACGTAGTTTTGAATAAAAAGTATTGAAAAGAGGGGGAAAGGGGGAAGCATGACAATTTAATAGCTTAATATGAATTTTGAGAAACTTATCCAATATTGAACTATATTTTATAACTTGTTAAAGAAAAATATGAAATTAAAATCAAACAAGCAACGTATATGTACAACACAAAAGCATTTTAACATAAACTGATTAATAGAAATTAAAAGCTCCAAAAATATCAAAAACAAAAATTACATAAATTACATCCAACTCAGTCTTATGTGTATCAAAAAATAGTTAATATCTCATTTTACATATGATATGGTGTCAATAAATAAAATATGCTATATAAGAATGAAAAAAATTACTCACTCTAGAAGATCGTCTCTTTGCAGATAATTCTGTCAGTTCTGAAAGCAATCGTTTCCTTTTAGAAGTCCTTTTATTACTTGATGTGGAATCAGTACACATAGAAAGATCTGTAGGTTGAACTTCAATAGGAGGTAATACCAAAGTATAAGGACTAGAATTTATATTATTAGTTGTAGGAATTTCGTCTACATCCATTTCTAAAAGAAGCAGTATATAAATTAATCCTTTATGTATCATATTTAAATCTTAAACAAAAATATTCACATTATTAAATCATAAGGAATTAAATAAAAATTTTCAAAAAGTGTTTCTTAAAAATTAGTTAGATTTGCAATTATAAAGAAAATCCTAAAAGACTGCTTTGTACTAAAAATTATTAACCTTCCCTAATAATATATATATATTCCAATTCATGAACAAGAATAAGCATTTTTTTTTTTTTTTTTTTTGTAAAAATGAGTAAATACCACTATAAACAACATTCTTTTTAAGTAAAAATTTTACATTGGAAGAAAGGACTTAAAAACATTTTCTATAAGTTAAATAAAACATATAAATAAAACATAAAAATTTTCATAATTATTACAAAAGAACTATTTTAACAAAGAATTTATTTCTTAAACAGTAATCACCTCTAATTTTTAAACAAAAACACACACAAAAAATGAGTTATAGAAAAATAAAATATAATACAGCAAATATATATATAATCACTTCTAATATGTAAAGTTTAATACTAAATATTCATAAAAAAGAATAAATTTTTTCAAGTTTACGGAAGTTTTTTTTTTATTACAAAATTTTAATATTAACACTATGTTACTTTACAAAGGTACGTAAAAAAACTAACAATTTACATACTTTTTACTCAATGATTAGTTGAAATTTTACACTAACAACTTATATATCTAGCTGCCATATAAAATATGGAAATAAGTAATTAACTTGCACATACATGAAATCCTTACCTACAACTGAATTTCTCCTATTTCTGTTATCATTAGGTGGCAGAGTAGCAAGCTGAAGCAAACCATCAGATTTATGTACATTGGATCCATGAAATGGAGCTGCAGCTGAGTTACTACTACAGGCTTCGGATAATGAAGACACAGGAGAAGGTGAAGGAAATTTATCATCTTGTCCTTTACCGGTACTTTCTACGTATGGTGACAAATCAATTTTGCAACTAAAAGACTGAAAGTATACAGCCTGTTAATTTATTTATAGTTAAAAATTTATTTACATTATTTATTTTGTTTTCAAGAAAGTAATTTCAGTTTTTTAGTGTAAAATTTTTTTATACTAAAAGTAAGCTTTAATCAGTCAAATATCTTCCATTCTGTTTGATTACCTGTTGCCATTTTAAGATTCCAAGCTCATAGTTTCTAGTCCTTATCAGTAAAAAACTCAACCAAGTGTCATTTAAGATCATCATTATAACAAATTTTTACCATTCAAAAATTTTTGTAAGCTTCAATATAAACGATAATCTGATGGTGCAAGGTAGGGGATGAAAAATGGATTGTTTACAATAACATTAATAGAAAAAGATCCTGATCCAAATTTGATGCATCTTTAATAAAATCTTTAGCAAAACATAGAAAATTATTGGAACTTTGTTAGGAAGTGATGTCGCATCCTCCATATATCCCTGACCTTTCCCCATTTAATTATCATTTAATTTGAATCATACAGAACTTTTTAAGTAGTATAAACTTGAATAAAATGATGAACTCAAATCACACTTGGCTGAGTTTTTTGCTGATAAGGATTAGAAACTCATTGTAAGAGAATTCATGAAGTTATTAGAAAAATGGCAACAGGTAATAGAACACAATGGAAATTATTTAACAGAATAAAGTTAATTTTTTTGTGCAAAAAAATTTGATACAAAAAAAAAACTGAAATTATTTTCTTGCCAGCCCAATATATTATTTTTAGAATTTAAAAATACTTTATACATTATATAACTAAATTAAACTTACAACAGATGGATTGGCATTTGCTATACAGTTGTACGTATTGATAAGACTTTCACCTAAACTTTTCCAACTAAAGCAAAATAAATTATTTAGTTATTATTAAAATAAAAATTTCAAACAATTTTAAAAATATACATATCATAGTACATTGACTTACGTATTTTCTTTTATGGGCAGGGACAGACTTAACACAGGTAAGGGAGTGGGTTTGTAAAATGATTGCTTCTTCACCCTCATATCTAAAGATTCTTGTATAAACTACAATAAATAGATTTTAAAAAATGCAGTTGCACAGTGTTTGATAAAATATAAATAATAACTAAAAATTCCTTTGTCATAGTTTAAGAAACACATAATTAAAATTTACATGCCATTTTTCCAAAAATAATTCAATATAATCTTCATAAAATATAATTGAGAATTTTTTTAAAATTAATACAAGTAAATATATATAACCTTTTTTGCTTCTTCTTTATCATATTCAGCAGAATGAATAGAAGAATCACTAAAAAAACAAAATCAAAACATTGACGAAAGTATTAAAGATAGCATATTTGCAATTCCTAGTTTTACTTTTACAGAAAATTTACAGTTGTGCAAAAGAAAGAATTAAAATAAGCAAAAAATATCAGAAATTAATATTTTAAAGATTGAATATGTAGAACATATGAGAATTTTTTTAAAAACAAACACTTGCATTTACATAGATATACAAAAAATTACATATGCATTCACTTAAAATGATAATTGGTCAAATTATTCAGTTTCAATTAAATACTTTTAATAAGAAATAAATACTAGATTATAATCCCTTCCTTAAAAAAAATCATTATAACACAATATTTGTAAACATTTCATTCACAAATTTCAGATATAGCACAATCTCTGCAAGAAATTAAAAGGGAATTTAAATCACTAAATTAAAAATGTTTAAAATTTTTTATAAATTAATTTTTCAAAATTTCATTTTATGGATAGTTATGTTTGCAAACACTCTGGACATTTTTAAAACCATATATGCAGTGGATTTTATGCAAAGTGTACTTAAAGGTAAAAACATGCCTCGAAAAAAAAAATAGTTATTTGTTATTTATTGCTTATACAAATCTGTGATTTAAAATGGAATTTTTTTACATTAACAGGCACATTAATATACAGATAATTCAACATAAAAATTTTACTTCAATTGCTTTTAATTTAAGTAAGTGAGAACCATTTAAATTTGGTGTACAAAAAGTTTATTTTTCCTTGTCGCAGACGCCCTAGTTACCTTAAGTACCTCTTAAAAAAATGCTTCAATCCAAAAAAGTATTTTCAGTGTTATAATATACTTTTATAATTAAATTCATTATTAGAAAAATCAGGCATGAATTGTATTGTAAATTAAAACAAAAACTGATTAGCTGACAAATTTATTGGTTAAAGCAATATAATTCCTCTAGTTATAATTAATTTTTTAAAAAATTTGATTTTTGTAATAGAAAGATAATTACACGGTTTATTTCCAAAATAAACATAACTCTTTAAAAAATGAAAATATAAATTGAATACAATATCAACCTTAACAGGTCTTGAATTGTCACTAATTTTAAAAAGAAATGAACTTTACTCAAAAATAATTTGAAAAAAAGAAAACTATAAATATTTATTTATTTGAATATCTTCAACGCACCATTTTTTAAAATAGCCTTCACAGAAAGATTTTAAGCTAGGATCTTCCCTATAAATCTCATCTTTGAATGCAAGTCCTTTCAGATAATAGCATTCTCGTTCCAAAGCTCTGGATATATAATATAAGCAATCTAAGAGATAAAAGAAATTTTTATCAAATCTACACAACTATACTAAGATTTTAAAATTTTTCGTTAATACAAATACAAAAATTTCAATTAATGTGTAGTTGTATTAATACTTAATACACATTATAAATAGAATACAAATTCAATAGAATGCAAATTTTATAAATAATATAAAATATAATCATGGATGAAACAAATTTAAGAATTAAAGTAAGAATAACAATGATACAGCTCAAGGTAAACAAACAATAATACAAATGCCTTAAGAAACTATGATTGGAAATAAATACTATAATTATTCCATTAAATATATTTATTGTAATTTATAGACATATAAATGTTATGAAAATTCAATAAACATTCACAAAATAAAACTACAATATTCGGCAATGATCATTAAAAAAGTCATTTAACTGAGAATTATTTTTAAATATTGAATAAAGGGAACTATATTTACACAAGTAAAGAACTACAATATAAATTATCAAAACTAAATTTTTCTGGAAACTAAAATCTATAACTGGCACTAAATATCTATAGCTGTGTATATTCATAGCCTCAGATTAAATCTTATCGCAGAAAGGCATAGGATTTGTTTTATTAAATTAAAAACTTTTTTCCCCTTGGAATTGTTTTGTAACAACTTATGATGGACAATAAAATTTCTTGTATTCTCAAAATTATAAAGTGAATTCCATTCTATTCTTATTTTATTAATGAGAATATAATACAGAAAAAAAGTTGTGTGGAACAAAAATTATAGATCAATTTTAAAAGCTCAATTGTTTTTTAAAAGTAATTTTCATATGAAAATTTTTTTCTAATAAAATGTATCAATTCATATACTAAAAAAAAATAATTTTTTTTAAAGAAATAAATTGCAGTTATTAAAGGACAAAAGCTGATCATAAAATATTTATCAAATAATTTTTGCATAAAAAATTTTAAAAAATCAAAACAACAGTGCTTTACAAAAATAAGAAAAATGTTTTTTCTATACTTACTAGCATAATCATTAAGAGTATACATAACAGTAATAACATTATCCAAACATGGCCAATGATTTGGGTTACATTTTAAACCCTGAAGAGGAAACAAAAATTATGTCAAAAAATTAAGATCAATACATTTTAAATATTTCTTTGGGGTAAAAAATCTAAAATAAAGCGGAAAAATAATTGATTAATTTTTAAGAAATGTTGCTTACTTCTTCAAAGCATAGCCTAGCCAATGAATAGTTGAAAATATTTAAAGATGCCTTTCCCATTTGATACCACATAAAAACATCAGTAGGATCAATTTCAAGAGCCTAAAAAATTTAAGAATTAGCTAGCAAATATTCAAAAACATTAAAAAAATTCTCTTTAAAAAAGAAATACTTACATGAATAAAGGGGGGGGGGGAATATAGAGTACCTTGAAATTTTTTTAACATCTTTAAAAGGTAAATGTATTTTTATTAATATTACAACAAATGAAATGTTAGGAAATAGAAAGAAAATTTTTATTTCCTATTTCAAGGACTCACTTTAACCTAAGTATATAACTAATATTTTTTTTTTCAAACGAGCTGCATTTAAGCAGTGCCTTTGCAAACATTGCAAGTTTTCAAGTTTGAGAGCTATTCATTAGTAACACCCTCTAGTGGGGACTCCTGCTATCAAATTTTTTATGCTTGAATTTATTCCTTTTGTCAGATGCTAAATATTGCTAAGATTTAGTTTTATAGAGAGTACCAGAGTCAAATTGATACCCAAAGAATCTTTCACATGCCACATAATCATATGACATGCATGCCTACAATTTTCATATCCAGAAAATGTATCAATTCCAGCCAGGATTGAACTCACAACCTTGGGCTTACAAAGCAGGCACACTAACCCCAAAACCACCGAGCTGATGTTATTTTTTTTAAAGGCATGTTGAGGCCATTAACATACTCTTTCTTTATGGGAATTAACCAATGACTTTGGATACATTCCACTACATTCTCATCTTTGGAAAGCAGGTTCCAAATTCAAATAATTTTTCATAAAACGAAAAGCGAAAAGAGAAATAAGACACTTCATGAACACAAGGTTATTGCTTTCAAGTAAAAACATGTGGATAATGTAATTCAGTATAAAGTACTACACCTATACAAAAAAAGGTGTTTACACATTAGCAGAACATGGACTTCATAAACGCAAATATTTGGAGGGAAAAAATTCTCTAACATTTATTATTTGAAATTAAAATTATTATCTAGCATTTTCAATTGTATTATTCCTTCAACAGAGGATCAAAAGGTACATTTTTGCATTTCCCGAGGAGAAATATTCATATTTCATGATTAAAAAACTTTATGAAACACATATTATAAAAATGTCTAATATTATGAATAATAAGTAACATTAAGTAATAATAATTAATAATAAGTAACATTATGAATAATACAGGAAAACGTTATCAATTATTACTTCTACAGAAAAGTTCAAATAAATACTCAAAAAAAGATATGTACTGTTTCAAATGTTTTTAAAGTGAAGTAAGTTATTGGAAACAAACAAGAGAAAATGTATTAGCACTAAAATTAATTGCAAACCTATGTTACAATAAACAAAATAACAAACCAAGACTTGCAGCTTAAAAAAATTAAAACATAATGTTCATTGCCTTTTGCCAAGACATGCGAGACAATATAACACATTTTGATAAGTATAACAAAAATCATTATATAGAACATAAATGAAAATAAATTGTTACCCATGATGAAATATAGATTTCCATAAATTGTGGCATGCGAAAACTTAAGATATAATGAAAAACATTTTTTTTTTTTTTACAATTTTATAAGAAAGTGGTTGTTTTAGACAAAAAAAAACCTCAAAATTTATTTTAAACACAATTAATTGAATTACAATAGAAAGTTATGTAAAAAATACTCCTTGTTGTGTATGCTGGCTTCCCAAAGGAAGTGCACTTGTGAGATTTTGGAATTTGAGGGAGTGTGTTTTAAAACATCTGGAAGAAAACAATGAACTGCCCAGGGATGTTCATTGATGCTACTCAAGAATGAAGACTGGCTATGGGATTAAGTTTTTCTTACTGATATTATGGATTTAAATAATTTAAATTTAAGCTTACAGGAAAAAGTTTGCATTTTACTCCTACCCTAGTTAGTCATATATTTTTTGTAAGCAAACTTTTGTATCTTTATCTCTATTCTGAAGAAAAAAACAAGCTGAGCATTGTAACTATTTATCAAAGTAATAATGCCCCAAGTTATAATACATTTAAAAATTTAATATTCATTTTGCAGGATTCATTTAGAGCTAGGTAAAATAATTTTCAAGATGATAAAAATTGCTGATTTTTTCATAAATCCTTTTTCAATTTCTCTGCAAGAAATTAATTGTTACCCACCTGAAGTCCAAATCGGAATTATTAACCTACTGCACCATGCTAGACTTGAAAGCAAATACAAGGAATTAATTTCAACTTAAGTGATCCAAATTATATATTGAATGTTGGAAATTTGAACCTACAGGCAAGTACCAAATTTACAGGATTTGGCTGTCAGATGTGGTTGTTTTGGATCAACATAAGTTTGTGAAAAAATGCTTTCTATTACGAAACTAATATATATAAAATGGTAACATCACTCAAAATTAACCGATGTATACCTAAAACAACCTAATTTTATTAGCATCTTCAATAACTAATTGTAATATAGATGACTTGGAAAAAAAGCAACAAATTCAAAAGCCACATTAGGTTAAGTGCTGACTGTTTAAAAAATTAGGATTAAATGTTTAAAATTATTCATTTTTATTGTATACCTAAAAAAGTTTACAAAAAGTATAAAGTTTATTAATTTTTAAAAGCTAAATATTTAATTATATTACTTTTAAATTTTCACTACTTAGATTTGCATAAAAATCCCATAAGCTAATAAGTAACATTTTTTCACCTTTATATAATTTGTTGGAAATGGCATGCGTAATGATTTAATATCAAATGATGACACTCTTACCAAAAAGGTTGGCCACCCCTGCCCTAAATGATTGCAACAAAAAAGATCTTTTTACAATAAAAAAAATGTGGAAAAAAGAATGTTTGCACTTAAGTTTCAAAAACATAAAGAAAATGTTAATAAAGGCTTTATGACTGTCCCAAGTCTCTTTTGCAATAAAAAATTAAAATAAGAGTGGAAAAAATTACTAAAATCAACTCTTATACTGCCAAAAAAATGTTTAACATCTGATATTTATAAAATAAATTTCAGTTCTGTATCCCAACAATTTTCAAAGAGTGAAATTGTTTCAAGATAATGCTGACAGTCATACTTCACAATGAATCACTACAATCTTTGAAAATTTTAAAAGTTTATCTTGATACATTTAATTGCCTTTCCAGAATTCATATTATATTATCTAAAGTTCAATATTTTCAAATTCCTTCAGTAAAACAAACATTCTCATATTAAGTTTTGAAATTCTTTTGGAAACTTTGAATTTCTTGAGCAGCAAAATATATTGTCCAGATTATTAAACGTGATGACATAACTTAAAATGATTTATTGCTATATTTTTCTATACATTGTTCCTACATATCCCTAATCTTACTTCTAAAAAATATTCCACAGCAGCACGGAAATCTTTTTTCCCATTGGATATGCTTGCTAAATTCTTATATAGAAGGTACTTCAAAGTAAGAGCAGGACGTAAGGGAGCCTTATCAGCATCTTCATCAACTTGGGTCTAAGAAAATTTATATTACAATAAGTTAATAATATATATATACATATAAAAGAATTTCTAAAACATTTGCTGACATTTGTGTCTGAAAAATATAGCAATATAAACTACAAAATTTATGAAATATTTCATTTTCAGTTATCAATAACATAAAAATTTAAAAATACAATATTTCAACTATATACTGAAATGAATCTACGAAAATAGAAACATTGCATCAAATATAAAAAAAAACATTACTTAAAAGGGGGGGGGGAGGAACCTGTCATATATTTCAAATTAATTTAAGAGAACATATACACTTTTTCCCCTAATAAAATAGTTAGAACAAATAATATTTTTGTTTAACAAATAGGGTTACATAAATAAAAGCATAAAATCCTACATGTAATACCTATTAAAATTTTTTTAAGCATTGTATAAATATTATTTTCGATGAAAGAAGATCTTATTGTTTTAAAATATACCTCTTAATATTGTTTTAATAAAGTATCAAGTTATTTCTCAAAAGTTTAAAAAATTTACAATACTGATTTAAAATAATTTTTGAAAATTAAATTACATATTAAATTACAAATTATTCTTAAAATATTTCTAAATATACTCTTTTTTTAATATTAAAAACTATAACTTTATTTTTAGCATACAGAAAAAAAAGTATTACTGCAATGGCAATTCTAAATTTTTTGGCAAACAACTAGACTAAAATTTACTGACTAAAGCTTTAAAGCCAATAATAAAAGCAATCATAATTAGAAAGAGAACATTAAGTGATTTCTCATAATTTAATTGTATTAAGAAAAGAAGATTTTATGTATAAAATATATTAATTCTAATAACAACTGCTTTAAATCTGTTTACTTGTGTGTACATTCATATATTCAAGTACAAGGTAACTCAAAATTTTTTAGCTATATAAAAATTTGTATGTTAGAAATAAAATTATTGTTCTATTTTCAAAAAGTACTCTCCATTACATACTACACATTTTTTTCATATGTTGGATCAAGAATAAAAACTTAAATGATTAAAGATCCAAAAATATCAAATGATGAATGTAAAAATTATCTGAATTTTAAACAAAAATAAAATATATAGAACTAAATATAAACCTGAGTTAAAAATTCCATTTCTAAAATTTCTTTTAACATGTCTTCAGCTTCTTCAATCTTTCCCTCACTTTGCCTTTTTAAAGCTAAGTGATACAAAGAGTAAGCTTCCTCCTCCTGTAAAATCAATATATATATATATTTTTAAAATTCAATTGAATTTTTTTACCTATACCAATAGCATTTAACTTAAGATTTTCAAAACCTTATTTGAGGTCACATATATTGCAAAACATTTATTAACTACCATATTAGGCTAAATATAACAGAATATTTTTTTTATTAATGACTTCTGGTTAAAAAAAATTGACTCTCATTAAATTTGAGGTCTAGGCAATAGAGAGAGAGAATGTTCCTTTTTCAACTTACATTGTTACTTTCCTTATATTTCCTAATTTTGTTTTACGTTAATTTTATTGCCATGAATGTAGCCAATGTTATAAAACAAGTGATACAAAAATGTTTTTTAAGGTCAATTCCTACCTAGGTCAACAAATTTTTTATTTTAGTTACTTTTTATTAAATAATTACAATTAATATAAAAATGTATATACATATGACAAAATCACAATATTAAGAGACAAAATAGAAAGCGATTTTTCATTTTCCTTCCTATATATGGCATTTGGACTAGTATTTTTTTTTTTGTTTGTTACTATTTATTCAATCATAAATCACATTCTCAGAAATTAGGGCATCCCAGGTAGGATTTGAATCCACGACCTTTGGATTAGAAGTCCCATGCAATATCCATTATGATAACAGGACAAAACGAGTGATTTTCCTTTTTATATATGGAGCTGGACTATTATTTTGTTTGTTTACTATTTATTCACTAATTAAATTTAATTCATTAATTAATATTTGAAAAAACTGTATTAACATGAAGTGTCATCCACCACAAGTTAAAAAAAAGTATTTGAACTTGAATGGATGAATAAAAAATATTTTATTGATGATTGAAAATTTGAAGATATATATATATATATAAATATATATAGGGAGAGTGAGAACTAATTGTAAGAATTGAATAAATTCTTATCTGACTGAATTTTATTTTCTTTGCATTCTTTTATGAAACATAGATTGTTTGATTAAACTCAAATTATTTTCTTATTAAATATCTTATGAAAAATTCCAGTATTGTATTCAATTCAGCATCGTGTTACATTTTGACTAACACATATGTAATTTTTGCATAACGTAATGCAAAGAAATAGAATAATAGCATAAATTTTGTCCTAGATAATTCTTCAAAATAATAAATATAATTTTAACTCCTTAAATATTGCAGGTGTGTGTATATGCCTCGCTCAGCCAGTGTGTTAACTTCTAATGTATATATTGCCATTCTAAAATACAAACCTTTGTATTGTGCTGCCATGAATAAAACTATTCTAATGCCTTTGGAATGCAATACAAAATCCTTGACAGTGTTTGCGAAGGATTTATTTATTTCAAAGAAGGATTTAGTTATTTATAGGTACTTTTCTTTTCCACAGTACATAGCATAACACATGCTTGTGTGAAAAGTGGTAATACTGAGGAGTGAATTGTGTAACTTTTCCTGGGTATTTAAGCAATTAAAATTAAAGTATGCAGCTATTTTAGTTGTTTCTTTTATTCAAAAAAGGATACTATACTCTGTTTCACCTTAACTTGGCAGCATTAGGAAGGGTAGGAAATGTAACAATCCGCTTGAAAAATAGTTCCAACTTGTTTTGGAATTTAAATTAAAGCAAATGCATAGAAAATTGTTTAAAAGTATCGTGTATTATCGAAATTGTGATTTTAAGAATATATTTTAGTTAATCACACCTTAAAAGCATTTATTCTTTAATACCTGTGAACGAATACAGTTGAAAAACAACAATTTCATGAAACTTCACTTGGCTAAAAACCGGTTTTCAAGATTACATCCTTGGCGGAGTTACCTAAGCATTCCTGCCAAATCAACGCCATTCACTTGGCGTCTTTGCTATCGTTCATACGTACAATTTTGATATCTCGTGCTACTATCTTTGTTCTTGTTTTTTTTTTTTGACATTTTAAACATGTCTGAGATAGAAATGTCACCAACCTTGCTGTATACACCATCGAAGCGAGGAAAATCTATCCAAAGCGGAGCTCGGAAAAACATATTGAATGTTTAATTCTCGACTTCGAGAAGAAAACCCGCAAGAATCCATCAGAGAAATCGTGAAAAATGTTTATGAACTGATTGGCGTTTCGAAAAGATCTGTTTTCCGTATGAAGAAAGAAAAGAAGGCATTAAGTGCTGTAAGTTCTCCTGGTAAAAAATGACCCGGTGCCGTAGGCAAGCGTAAAAGGCTTTTGAAATATGACTTCACATTGCGTGCATTCGGCGAAAAATTCATAGCTTTTTTCGAAAAAATGAGATTCCTACATTAACCAAAGTTCTGTTGAAATTTCTGCTTCTGTTTTTCTTAAGTTAACATACATAAATGGCATTTATACATGAAATGTGAATAATTATTTCATTCGGATTTAAAATAATAACTATCGAGAAAAGGCGATAAATTCTTAAAAAACAAGATAGAAATTTGTATTTTATAAACGGATGTAATAAATAAAAATTAAAGAAAAAAGAGCCGTTTATTTTGAAAGTGGCCTAAGTCACTTAAAAAATCAAGTTAATGAAAGCATGAATTACAATTTAACGGCATTTTTTCATTTAAAAAACATTGCTATCAATATGTTGAGAACTATTGAGATTTTGTTCGAGAAAAGTTTTGCTAGTTTATTCATCAATTTTTCTAAACATATTGAAATGTAAGCCCTTAAATATCTCCATTAAAAAAGTTGCATATACTATTTTCAAAAAAAAAAAACCAGCTATTACAATTTGAATGAAAATTTTTTTCACATGCATTTTTTTCCCCCCACTTGCCAAATATGGTGATATTTATTCGTTTAGTCACTCTCTTCTCCTACAGTAACCCGGCAGCGGCTGTGATTCGGTCATCGTACCCTTCCCAATGCTGCCAACTTGAGTTGAAACAGAGTATAGTACTTTTCCTGCCATTAAATAATCAATATTTAGAATGTATATGCATAAGCCTTGTTAGAAATCTATTCTCCTTCTGTGGTTAGGTGAGATTTTCTTAAAAACACAAGAAAAGAATAAATTGAGAGAGATGGCTCTTTTTCTAGAATCTCATAAAAATTCTTGAAATACAGTCAATAATTTTTGTAGATGTGAACACTTTTTGAAAGCACTAAAAATACTAGCAGTTGACTACTATGGAATTAAATAGAGAGAGGAAAGAAAAAAAAAACAGCAATAACATCATTTACAAATCTTTCATTTCTCAATTGAGTAAATTTATAGTTTGTGAATTCAGTTTAATAATTGCTGTTCACAATGCAGCAATTCTTCAATCACATTATAAAAAAATACAATATAAGGGTTAGGCTAATTTATTAATGGAAGTTATGAAAAAAAATTATGAATGAAAATCTAGTTACCTGTGCCTCCCTAGAAGCCAAATCTGGATCCCCATTATCATCTGACAACGAGGACTCATTTAAAGCGCTAAATTTCATCTAAAAACAAAAACAAAAAAGATCAATAACGAATCAGAAAAGAACGAATCAATACTTTAAAAAAAAAACAGGAAAAGTGGCATAATACAATCAAAATTATGAAGAACTTTAAAAAGTCATGTTTTAAGATATATCTTTATCATAATAAAAATAATCATATGAAACTAAAAATGCATAATTGCATTAAAGCATATTTTATATTGGATTAAAATTTGCTATGGTTCTCCTCCTACAATTTACCACAATAGATAAAATATCGAACAATAGTATAGAAATTATTAAAAATACTAAATGCTTAAGCTACATCCAAAAAATGTATTCATCTTTATTATCAAAAAGCGGGGGAGCAATTTTTGTTACTATACTAAGATTAACAAATTTTGCTTTAGTTTATTATACAATCAGCAACAGATGTCGAATTTTATAACTTCTGACTAAATTAAATGATAAACAGGAAATTTGGAGCTAAATTTCGAGATTGTCTTAATTATTAGACCACAAGAAAAATTTGAGAGAGAGAGATCCGGTTATATAAATAGATTAATCATTGTAATATGTAATAAATTAAAAAATTCTTAGAAATTTTCACAACTCTCATCCTGGACAGATAAAATAGATGTCATTGTTAACAGACAAAGAAAACAAAATTGCCATGCTAATTAATTGAAACAATTAATTTCTAAAAAAAGAATTTTCTCATAAATAGCTCTTTTTTCTTCTTGAATTAAGTTTCAATAATATTTTTAAAAAAGCTATCTCTCAGGAACCTTTAACTATAATTATTTAACTAAATAATTAATCAACAAAATATTTAAAATTTCGTTGTAATATTTTACAAAAAATGTTTGAAAAAGTTTTTAATTTTATACCTTAATTATATATTATGCTTATTAAAATAAAGGGTGAATTTGAAAATAATGCTTGTAAGTTCACAAATAAAACAGATCAGTCATTTCAGTGGCAAACAGAGCCTACTTTTGTTGTTGCTAATGTCACCTGTCTGACAGCGTCAGATCGAGGTCGATGAAATTCATCGCAGCAAAGGGCTAGATGCATGCCTGTCATTAACTGTAACTTTCACCATCATTCAGGTGGCAACATGATTTGGTTTGGTCCCCCCCTCCCCAATTTTGAGAACATCTTGAAGGTGGTCAGGGGACTCCCAACTCTCTTTTCCTTCCACCAACCTCGGAAGAGGACTTGCAGCTTGACGGCTATTTAGAGTACCCCTATGCTGCACAGGCACTTTTCATTTACAAACACCCATGCCTTCTCTGGGATTCGAACCCAGCTTCTATGGCACAGCAGTCAGTGTCACTAACCACTATAACGGATGGGCAGCAGCCTACTTTTAAGGGGTTCACATTTAAAAAAAAAGTATATGAGAAAGCACTGGGCATAAACTTTATGCAAACAATTAAAAATTTTCTTGGTGTATGGGATTGGTTTGAACTCCCAAACCCCACCCTTGCGTATGCCACTGGTTCATTCCTAAAATTTTTTTCTTCTGTAAACACTACTCGATAAGTGGTTCCATAAGTAAAAATTGCATATGAATAGACATCCCTTTTAATATTTTTATGTCTAGATTTGTATGTTTGTCTCTGAATATGCTCTAAACTATTTCAAAAGTAATTATATAAAATTTTGAATAACAGGGATTTTTGACATTAAAGACAAAATATCATCATAATGCCACCTGTCTGATGTCAAATCAAGGCCCACGAAATTCACTAATGTAAGGGGCTAGTAATTTACACCTGTCATTAGCTGTAGCTTTGAGCATCATGCAGGTAACAGCACAATTTGGCTTGATTCCACCCCAATTTTGAGGGAGAACACCCTGGGGTGTGGTTAGGGATCTACCACCTCTCTTCTCCTTCCACCAACATCATGAGAGGATGTGTCTTAACTGCTACTTAGAGTATCTCCATGTCATAAAGGCACTTTCATTTACAAACATCCTTGCCTTTTGATTTGCCACAATTGGTCAGCAGCAATTAAAATTTACTTAAAATGTGTATGTCTTTCATTTCCCCCCATTACCAAGAGAAAATCACATACTTTTTGGTTTTCTAGGATTACAAAAATGCATGATTTTCTTAGGCCTGATTTGGCAAAATTTTTAACGCCAAAAAATTAGGGGGCTAAACTAGAGCTTCCACTAATTCTCTGTTATTTAGGTTATTATTGTAATTTAGTCTCACATATTAGATTTAAAAAAAGTCTGTATTTGTATAGCAATTATAGAAACATATTTTTGAAATAAGATAAAAATAAAAGTGTTGATTTAATTCTTCAAAAACTTCATTTAATTAAATACAATAATGAAATTGAGTGAAATAAAATAATAGTTTATATATATACAAATAAACACATACACTTGCTAGAAAAAGTCTGCACTCACACATAACAAATCATACAGCAAAGATAAAATTTAATAGAAATATAACTTTTTCTAACAAAATTTCATGAATTGCATACTATTATTTAAATATTGAGCATGCAAGAATTCATTAATTTTGAATTAAAACTACATAAGATAACAGGAGTTTTGTAGCAAAGCACACAAATAGTATGCAGAAAAAGTGTCGTTTTTTATTTGAACATACATGATTCCTGGAATTTTTATCAGCAGGCATTAAAGGTTAACAGAGTTTTTGCATTCAGATATCAAGTAAAATAATTTAAGAAAGTAATGACACAATAATTTTTACATTTTTGTGAGATACAAAACAATTCAAGGCCATGGAAAATAAAAGGAAGGAAAATAATATCATTGAACGTAAAGTCATTGCTAAAATGTGGAAAAAAGTCGTCGGGATATAGACAGGTTTGTCAGATGGCAGTATTCATCTATCCAGCGTGTTATTTATAACTTTAAATCTACAAGAGTTTACTCATCCAAACCTCATTTAGGTCATCCATCTAAATTTACAATCAGAGAAAAATGAAGTATAATATCAATGGTGAAAAAAAATCAGTTTGACTGTAACTCAAATAGAAACAGACATTCACAAGAAGTTTAACAAAAACATTGGGCCAGATATTGCAAGAAAAATCTTGAAAAAGACCAGATACTGTAGTTGAGTGGCTCACAGAAAGCCTTATATTTCAATAACCAACCCGCTTAAGCGGATAGCTTTCGCAAAAGAGCATATACATAAGCCACTGAAGTTCTGTGATATTCTCTGATGACAGCAAATTTTGCATCTACGGCATAAAAGGTCATAAATTGATAAGGAGAAAACCTTGCACAGTGCTTCAAAAAGAGCATTTAGTACCAACTGTAAAGCATGGCGGTGGTGGAGTTACAGTGTGGGGGTGCAAGGTGAGCAAAGGTGTTGGCATATATTGAATCAATTATGAACAAATAAGATTACCTTGATGTCCTAAACAACAATTTAAAGGGAAGTACCTCAAACTTGGCCTAAGATCGTCATTTTGTTTCCAACAAGACAACGATTTTAAGCATACAGCTGAGATTGTAAGGTTTTGGGTCTTGTATAATGTCTAAAAACCAAATGCACATGCTCCTGCAGTCACCTGATATGAACCCTACAGAACACTTATGGGATTTGCTGGAGCATAGAATTCATCAATACAATACATCTTGTAAGGATATGCTGAAGAGTGTTCTTAAGGACGAATGGTAGAAGATAAACACTGAAGAACCCCCTAGACTTGTTAATTCAATGCCGAAACGACTTCAGGAGGTTCTCAAAAGACAGAGTTATACAATCAGCTATTAAATAGCTCATTAAACTTTTTTAAATAATTTTTATAGTTACTACCAAAACAGTGAGCGCAGACTTTTTCTACTTGACCTGTTTATTTTTTCAAGTTATGAAAGCAAAACAAATTTATTTTTATAATTCTCAATACTTGAAATGAGTTAAATAAAATATAATTTTTAAAAAATTTCAAATTCCAGTTTTAAATTTTTGTTGTTGTTCATGAAAGCAATAGAAAGTGAACGCAGACTTTTTCTGGCAAGTGTATGCATAAATATATATCTATACATTTATATAAAGCTTACCATTTTGTGACAGGTATTTTAAAAGCCGGGTTTTTCAAAAATGATTTGTTATAAAAAATTTTTAACGAAATAAATACGTTTCTTTGTACAAAGCATTTTCAAATAAAGTTGCAAGGCAATAGTTCCAGTCCAATTATATTGAGATAATAAATTAAAAGCACACATTATTCTACAAATTTTATCTTTTTCAGAACCCAAACATTTTCCCCCACATTACTCTTTCCGATTCAATGTTTTTGTTTAGGATCAAATTTAATCGATATTATATCGCTGTTTAATTTAATCGTGATTTATCATCAAAAATCTTGTTAGAATTTAGCATTCTAACTTAAGAAATTACATTTATTTTTCCTTCTAAGCGCCAAATAATTATATTTTTAAAATAGATATATTTCTTGAATGAAAAAATTTTAAAAACGTATTAACTATCGATAACTTATAACTATCTGTTACTTATCGATAACTCGGGGAGTTAAAGAAGCTAAGTTACAAACATAAACAAATAATCCAACAAATGCTTGATTACTTCAATATGTTACTCTATCCCACTCATTTCAATCAATAAATCAGTCTTACTGTGTTTAAGTAGTGGTTAATTTGAAGTAACTAAAAAATTATCAGAGAGAATATATTTTAGAATATTTGTAAGGAGACGCGCTAAATACTAAACAATAATATGGTGGAGACTGTTTTCCGTCCTGAAGTACCACTCGGGCATATTTATGTAAATGACAAATGGAAAAATAGTGAATTGTTTACGTTCTTGAATCGTATGAAAATTTTATTTTAATATCATTTTCATTAAAGAATTTTTGTGTAATATAAGTATGAATAAAAATATATAAGTTTTAATTTTACAATAGTTTCAATTAGCAATGGTTGTTTTGTTACAGTGGAATTCTTATTCGAACTTCCAAACACATTTTAATTTCTTTAAAAGATCCAATTAATTAAATCATTTTTTATAGGCAGAGTGCAAACCATAATGATAGATTCAATGGACTTTGTTGATTTTTATCCTTCTACTGAATTTGCTGTAATCTTTGTAACTGAAGCTGATTTAGTTGCTGGAATTAATTATCGAAGAAATCTTGCTAAGTTGAAAAAGGCAGGTGTGCTTCATTTATTATTTTATTATTTCTTACACAGTAAAATCATTTACAGATTTTTTTTCCATGGACTAAAATTATCTGTTTAATCTAATAAATAAATTTTCTTTCTTAAATATGGCAAATTGATATATTACTTAAAATTATTGGTACTTGCATATTATCGCAACCTATTCGCGACATTATATGAAACAAAGCACATGATTGCCGATTCAGGGCATATGACGCATGAGAAATTTGGGTAGCTAACTCAACGAGTTATCTTGAACATTGGTAATTGTTGCAATAATACGTAAGTACCAAATAATATTTAGATCTCATTCAAGATTCCTCTACTAAATAAAACATGAAATTGTAGTTTTGTTATAATTACTTGCTTTAAGAATTATAAATTGATCCTTTATTTACCAAAAATTTTAATATTACAAATTGTTATTTTTCCAATTTTCCATTAGAATAACTTTGTAAGTAGTTATTAAATTTAAAAATCTCTTTCAAAGTTTAAATGACTATTCAACTATGTGTCACTGATTTAATTATAAGATAATGAGATATTATCTCTTAAGATATTATGAGATAATGTTCAAGTAAAGAGAGTTTTCATAAGCTTCAACGATTTTATTTTGGTTTTGATATTAATAAAATACTTGCAAAATAATTTTTTAAATTCATTTTAAGTGCCTTATTTGGTTTGTTACTTATTTTTACTGAACTGTTACTTTCAGGCTAATTATGAAAAAAGTGCTGTAGTAGTAGAAAAAACATCTATAAGTAATCAGTATTTTGGTGGTTTTCAAAAATTTGCTGTTATTGAACTTGGTTTAGGAATTGTACCTGTTTCTGGACCCGATGAATGCTGCCAAGCACTTGTTGCTATGGTATATCTTTTTTTTCCATTAATACATAAAATGTTATATTTTGCACTCTTTCATGGTTTAAAATAATTGGAAAATATATTTTTCTATTAAAGTTTTTGCATTCATCACCAAATATAAAAGTACATTCTTTTAATGTAATTTGAAAGATAATAGTATATTAACACTTTCATTGACTTCTTGTTTGCCACATAGGACAGGCATGTCAAATTCATATGATAATACAGGCCACAAGTTCTGTTTTATTTTAAGTTGAGGGCCACATGTTTTTAATTTTAAAAAAAATCAATAAATATATTCGAAATAAATGTATGCATTTTGTTTAATAGTAACAAAAAAAAGAATACATTTAAAAAAGACATTTAGTGGATTCTACCTATCTTATTTTTATTCTGCATCATTCTGTTATTTTATTATATGTCATGTGCCACACAATATATTAGCCGAGCTGCAGAAATGTATGTTTCAGTCTACATGTGGCCTGTGGGCCACGAGTTTGACACCACTGCCATAGGGTAACACAATGTTTTGCTATTTTCAGGGACACCTAACCGATTTGAATAGTATTTCATGCATGAAAATTTTGTCCACAAACGTCCCCTCAGGGGGCTCACCTTCTTTAGGTGAGTACGGGTGTCACAATCCCGAGGTGCCCTAGTGATCTTTTCCTTTTCCCACGGGATTTACTGTCTTTGGTAAACACGGGCTTCACGAACCCGGGGTACCCTAGTGATCCTTCTCTATTTTTGACCCTCTTTCTTGTCATTCAATTCATTCTTTCTTTCTCTCTTCCCGTCTAGACCACAGATATTAAAACAAATGTTTGGCGCAGTATAGCCGAAATCGGCTCTTGCGCCAATAAACCCCAAAATCACTCAATCACTGTCCACAAACGTGTTAATGTCTACCCATTGTTAAAATATAATTTTGTATCAATATATATGAAGGGGAATTTTATACAAGAGACACATATTTTATAATGCATTTTTAATCATAGTATATGAAACGCATTTTTTTTTCTTTCTTTTTGTAGTAAAATAAGCTATATGCTAAAGAAAAACTATTACTACTAAAAAAACCCTTCAAATTGAAATGTATAATATTGGTTATAGTATAAAGTAAATGCTTTGATTGTTGACTTGTTAATAGAAAAGTATTTCAAGGATATTGGTCAAATGGGTAGTTTTTAAAGTAGCTTTAGGTCAGTCACAAGTTAATGGTCTAAACACACACACAGAATTAATGCAATTGATTATCTATACTGAAAGTGTTAATATCTTATTTTTTTTATCATAAGTAATATATTATTTTAAATCATTGGAACTCACATTTTGTTTCTGTGAAATAAATAATTATTTGACTTATAATTTTTTCAAAAGATTTATAGCAGCTGTTTAGTTATCAATAGTGAATTAAAATGTAAGTGATTTTATTTCAAAGCATTACCTTTCCAAGATTTTATTGCAATAAATTTTTAAATTACATTTTCTTACCAACTAAATATGTGAACAAAAACATGGGTTTTTTATGGAGCTAATATTTAGTTTCTAGAGTGGAGATCTGAGTTTTTTTTATATGTAAAAAACAGACTTTTTTTAAAATTAACAAAATGCATGATTAGTGCAAACTTCTGTTATGGAGGAGGGGATATGTATTTCAAAAAACTCATAGACAAAGGTGCTTAGGTGTAATCTTTATGCTTAAAATTAAAAATCTGTTGGTCTGTGGGACGGGGTGGAACCTCTAAACCCTATCCTTGTTGAATGGAATGTTTTAATAAGGATGTATCATCAATTGTGTGTGTGTATTAAGCGGTGTACATTACCTATTGAAATTGCTTAAATTTATTAAACTAATAATATTTTTATTGATCTTTCTTTAGGTTCGTATGGGAAGTGAAGATAAATCCAATCCTTTTATGTTAAGACCTCGTGTTCCACCTTTAGAGACTTATCTTCTTAAAACACTTCTTACTGTACCATCTTTAGGTGAAACCAAAGCTCAAGCATTGCTATTAAAATACAAAAGTAAATATTATTTTATTTTAAAGATACATATATTAAAAATATTATAAAAATCAGAATAAGATATAATCTCATCAATTTGAAAAAAGAAAATTTATCATAGCATGAAAATTAAATTTGTTAGTAATTACTTACAAGATAAATTGAATAATAAAGGGAATTTTGTGTTTTTGTTGGTTTTAACAAAAACTTAGTTTGTCTAATATTAACACATATGTCTGGAAAGAGATATAAAAAAGTGTTGCATCTATCGCTTCCTATTTAGTTGAGTGTCATGAAGAAAAATATCACATGTGTAGATGTACCATTAAGGAACATTGTATCAAATTATGTGGTTTTTTTTTTGTTCACGAAGAATCAAACCTACAAATGTCTATCATCACCAAAGTGCAGCATGGAACAAGTACCAGGACTAAATCAAATGTAAGAATAGCTAGATTGCTTCAAATCAGGATACACAAGTGTAATGCATAAAAGTCAAAGTGGACACTTTAAAACATCCTGCATAATAGAAAACATTCTTTGGGATGTTGGTTTCTTAGTACCATGTTTTATTGCCATAGAAGTGGCATATGTAGAAAACTGATATATGTAATTCTTGTATAGAAACAAGAATGTGTTATGTAAAAATTGCCATTACCTTTTGATTTTTCCTTTATGTAAAATTTTATTTGGTTCATCAACATAATTATTATTTCAAACTAAACTAAGAACTAAAATACAATTGGACCCCCACTTTACGAACCTCTGTTTTTAAAATCTTCCTATTTTAAAACTTTTTCTGAAACCAAGCATATACAGTATATTGGAAATGATTATCTATTTAATGGTTTTTTTGCACACAACAAGCTCTTTTTTGGGATTTGGTGCCTTTGTTAAATAGAGGCTCAAATGTATTTTTGTTAATATTCATTTTTTTTTATGTGTTGGACCTAATTTAGTGACCTCATAATGTGTTACATTATAAGGCCTTTGTAAATCATGTACTGAGAATTTTTAGAATTCTAAAGTCAATATGTCATATTTAATTAAAATTATATTACAGAAAATGTGACACATAATGATAAAGTATTTTTGCAAAAAATTGTTGATTACTTGGAAAATATCATTTTTTTAATTGCTGTAATAATTTTAAATAGATATTTTTTGATGATTGGGAGTTGATTAAAACTTTTCTGGAGGCTCAGTGGTAGTGTATAATGCTTCCATGCCACAGGTCCAAGGCTCAAATCCCTGGCTGGGCAAGGTCTACTCAGCCTTTCATCCCTTCAGTGGGTCGATAAGGGAGTACCAGGCTTGTTTGGGAATTAAAAACTGGGACTTTTTGCGTCAGACTGACCAATTGATCAGAACATCTGCTCATGCACCTCAGTGCCTTAGATCAAGTATACTGAGATGGGTACAGTAGGCCTTGGCCCTTATGGGCTGCTGTGCCACCAAGTTTTTAGTTTAGTTTAAAACTTTGTCTGAGCAATTAAAGTTAATTCAAGCAAGTTTTCTTATTAGTAGATTCAAGAATATTTTTTTTATTTACTTTACTTGCTAGTGATCAAATTTAATTTATATTATTTTGTGTTAATTGTTTTAAAATGTACATATAATTTAGCTGAACTGTATTTTATTTATAAAATCAAAATATGTGAAATTGTAGTAAGTATCTGTAAGTGCATATCCAAGATTATTTTGGTTCCACCTGGTAAAAGGCTAGAAATTAATTCATTTGTGCATTCTATTGATGCATATATGATTTTAAGGAAAATATTTTATACTTTTTTTATCATAATTATTGTTTTCTGGTATATGAAATTTTTGGAGAAATATTAAATTGCACTGAGTATATGTATCTAATATCATGTAGTATCCCATGATATTTCAGATTGACATTTTCTACATGTTGAAACTAAATAGGAACACGCCTGTGCTCATGCTCATATTTGCGTAGTGTGATATACAGTACTCAGAGATGCCCTCATGAATGATCATAGATACCCTACATCAGTAGTCTTCAAACTATGTTCCACAGAACCCTGGGTTTCCACGTGGTGTACCCAGAGTTCCACAAGTCACAATAAAAAATTGTCATAAAAATTGTAAATGTATAAATTAAATGGGAGCTTGTATGACCACATGAGTATCTAAAGCAATATTTCCCATTTTGAAAAGGCCCTGGTAGCCTAGTGGTCAAGGTTGTGGACTCATCGCAGGAGTGTCATCAGTTTCATCCTTGGGCCATTGAAGACCCCCATGTAGAGGGGACTGATCCATGTTAAATCTGTCAAGGCTCAACTCTCCTCCCATTGATGTGTTGTGGCAGTTAGGAGAGGGTGTGCCAGCTCAGATGTCATACACATCACTTGACTATGGTTCAAAATTAGGAGGTCAGTTGCGAATAGCCCTCATGTTGCTTTATAGTGCGATGTTAATCACGCATGTTGGGAAATACGGCTTTAGATACTCGTTCAACTTAGATTCTACTTTAAATGTTATTTTTAGGTATATTCTTTTAAAAGTGCAATGGGATTCCTCCAAAACACCTTATAAGGGTTCCATGGCTGAAAAAGTTTGAAGAGCACTACCCTACATATACATATATACAACAAGGAGATGATTCTTGATAGTGTAGCTGCTAACATTTTTTTTGGGCATTAGGATTAAATTGACTTGGGACACTTCTGTTAAAATATGATCTTGTTGACAATGACTTGTCCACACTCTGTTGTCCAGTGCTGTTGGTCCTTGTGAGGATAGTTTTACTATAATTAATATACTCACAGTCTTGTAGACCCATGATGCAACTGCTTCTGAAAATTCCTTTACCTGTACCACTTCCCAGATAGAATGACCCATTCGTCAATATTTGATAGTTTGCCTGTAATCAAATATGCTTAAAACATTCCTTTTTACCTATATAATGTGCTAATATTACTGATTGTTGTCTCATTACTCCTTGTAATTTTATGTAGCTGCCTAGATCCTTTGTTCTTTTTCCATTTGCTTAATTATCTTATTGTATAATTTACTTGAAAAAACCTAGTTATCCCTAATTCAAATACTTTACAGTGTATACCTTACCATTAAAATGTGAAATCCATTAATTCATAGAATAACTAGGTATTTCTTGAAATAACTAGACAAGTCAGTTAAAGTACATAAAACTGCTGAATTCTAAGATTAAACTAGATATTCTATCGAATGACGATTACTTGATCGGTAAAGTATGAAATATGGCACTTTGAAACAGTTCTAGCTTCTTTTAATCAGATTTGAATCACTTATTGCTTTGGGGAATGGTTATTCCAATTAGGAACAAGAGATGAAAACAATTGTACTTTAAATCTCAGTTCAGTATATGTAAGCGAGAATCAATTTCCTTTGAAGAAACTTCAAACATTGACACGGCCCTTCGATCTGTTGCAATAGCTCAAAGTTGCAGCAGGACAAGCATTTAAAAAGGGACTGTGTAAAAAGAATGAGTAATAGTAAAAAGTATGCTTTTTCCAAAAATAATATGCAATTCAAAATGTCATCACAGCAGTCCTTGCTCTAATAAATACTGAAAAGTAAAATATAAAGGTATTTCATGAAATTTAAATTAATATTCTCTAACATATTTGTTTGAAAAAGTTTATGCATTGTTTTTATGAAGCAACAGTCTTTATCCCAGCATGTGTTTTTTTGACAATATTTAAATATAACTATTTCTACAGCATATTCTTTTTCTCCTTTCTGTTTAAATAATGTTAGCAATGTGAACAATAATAAATTATGTCTATTTTTCCTTGTTATTTTTCAATTAATCATCTGCAATAATGATAAAATTTTATTTTTTGAGAGAATTTAGCCATTTATATATGATTAATTAATTTATAAAATAGCTTTGAAATTGTTTATTTTTGACAATGGTTATTTGACAGAATAACTAGGTAAAGTATGAAATTGTTCATCTATTATATACTTTAACTGACTTGTCTAGTTATTTCTTGAAATACCTAATTATTCTATGAAATATCTGAATTATACACTTTAATGGTAGCATATATAACAAGTATACAAGTGGAGGACAAAATAATACGAATTCCTGTGAAATAATGGAAAATCTTTATTAATAGGGGGCTGGACCACCCTTTGACTGAAGTGCAGATTTAATGCAACATGGGATAAATGCATAAAGGTCATGGACAATATTTAAGGGGGTATTTAGCCATTTCTCCTGCAGACTGGTCTCTAATTCCAAAAGGCTGGATTGAGGTGGAAATCGGGAACGAAGTTTGGACTCCAAAAAAATGTTCAATAATATTCAAGTCCAGAGACTGAGGGGACCAAGCAAGATGCTCAATTTCATCGTCATGCTCTTCTAAACACGCTTAAACACACCTGACAGTTTAGATAGGGGCGTTGTCGTCTTGAAAAAGCTGTCTCTCTTCAGGGAATACTGTCTGGACAAAAGGATGGACATGATCCCCTAGAATGCTTAGATTGTGATTGGATTTGATTTTTCCATCCAGAATAACAAGTGGTCCAAGACCACACCAAGATATTGCACTCATACCATAATGGAGCCAACCCCAGGCTTCACAGTTGGCAAGAGGCATTCAGGATTAAATGCTTCTCTGGGAGTTCTCCAGACATAAACATGTCCAGTCGTCTGAAATAGGGTTATTGACGATCCATCTGATTATATTATTATATTACTTGTTGGGCCACTGCTGTGGGGACCAGCCTTTGTGATCTCTGCACCGTTAGCATCGCTTGAAAGCATTGGTTGCTATCATCAAGGGTTTATGAATTGTCACTCTGCCATAAATGTTCACAACATGAAGTTCCTTATGACAGTTTTTGTAGAAACGGGGTCCTGGAGATGACTGTTCATTTTGAATGTTTTCTGGGATAACAATTGCTTGTGCTTTCGGGCTACTATACGCTTCAAGACCCGTCTATGCCTATCGGCAAGCTTTGACTTTTGGCTACTGTTGTTACTGTTGTGCTTTGAAGATGTTGTCTTACCCTCTTTTGTGTTCACTTTCATAATGGCTTAAACGCACTCCAACAATCATTCCTTTTTGGAACTCTGACAGGTCTGACATTTCAACTTATAACAGACAGTTCAATAGACCCATGCAACACAGATGACTGCTCTTGAGAGACTAATACCTTCCTTTTCACGCTCACTATGTAGTAGACTTCCATTGCAGGTGGCAGGGCTGTACTGCAGGTGTGAAATCCATCATACTTTTTTCACAGGTGTTTGTATAATTTTGTCCTTCATCTGTATATTGGCAAAGTATTTAAAATATTCATGTTACTTATAAATTTAGCTTGTGATAGTTGTGTGTAGTAATAAAGCATTTTAATAATGACAATTTTATGAATTTTAAAATTTTTGTTTTGATAATTTTAAAATATGGCATATTATTTCTAATTTTTCTGATTATAATTTTAAAAAAGTAATTCCATAGCAAATTTTTTAGAATGTTTATCTTTACAGGTTTAATCAATATCTGCAATGCAAGTTTGGAAGATCTAACAAAAATTATCGGTGCAAGTAGTGCGCAACAAGTATATAATTTTTTTCATTCATGTTAAACATCTGTGTGTATATTTATGTATATTTTTTATTTATATTTTTTAAAAAATAAAGTCAAATTTAATATTTGTTGTTGTTTTTTTATAATAGGTAATAAACATAAAAATATAGTTTTAAAGAATAGTTAATCAAAAAATATTTTAATTATTTTAATACATACAGTTTTTTATATTATTCTAAATTATAGAATATTCTTCTATGATGAGATTCTTGTATAAATAGAATTTCTATATAATTAGAATTTCTCTTTAAAAAGCTGTATACATTACATATTCATTACAGTCTTCAAAAAAGAAATTTTTACTTTTAAATTTTATAATACACAGTGAAAAAACAACAACTTTCATCTAAAGATGCAACCAAATTAATGGTATAAAATAAATCGAACCAAAATTATACAAATTGAGATTCTTTATCTGATTTGACTGCAAATATATGTTATATTGTTAACTTTAGCATAATAAAATGCAACAAATCATCTAAACTAATGTTACAAATTTTAAAGTTTCAAAATAATTTTTCTACATTGATCAAATGAAGAGGGCTTTAGTTAAATTTTTGAACTACTGTAAAATATCTATAATATTTCTACAGAAGTACACTTCTTTCTCACTTAAAGCTTATTTGGATTATGAGTCACTTTTTTTTAATTGCCTGTTCCTTCTAGAATATATTCTTCCTTTTCTTTATACGTCTTTCACAATTACTTATTTTCATGCAATTTTTATAGTGTTACTGAATACTTTATTTAAAAAAAAACTTACTGAGTTTCATAAGAAAATTTCTTTTTGTATCTTATTCGTCAGAATTGTGTTTTGAAAAGTTAATTTACATTTAATCCCTAATATAAATAATCGCCTCCTCAATTTAAAAGTTCTTTTATTTGTGGAAAGAGAGTATGTATTAAGATTTTGCTCTAATTTTATTTGCATTATTTACACCGAGAATTATATACATTTAAAAGGAAAGAGTTTTTATGTATATATTAATATGAATTTTATTTGTTTTTAATTTTTAAAATAAAAGAAAAATTGTATTGTTTCATTATGTTCCATATTAATTTATGCGTTATCTAATTCGTTTTATTTTTCTCTTGAAATATTTTTATTATATAAACTATTTTGTAAATATATATATATCTGTATATGCAGGATTTATTTTAGAGAACACTCAAACAAATAACATTAATAGGAAAAATATTTACAAATATTATGGTGCAAATAGCTTCAGATATATACAAATGATATCAGGTGCCCATCTGACATGATGTAGATTCAAAATGTTCAAGTGATAAGGAAGTCTGTCTTCATTTAGAAGAACTCTTAAATCAATTAATTCCCAGTCTCTCCTTATACTGTTTCTTATCTATATATCTTACTGGGCTCTGCAGGAGAATTAGTTCAGATTTTACAATATGGCGCACACAAAAATATAATATGAACAAACATCTTGTCCTGATTATAAAAGTTCATTACAAAACAAACATTTAATATAATAATGTAACTTTGGTATTGTTGCATAAGTTAATATTAGAAGTTTCATTTTGCAGTATATGGCACAAATGTTCCTTCAAGAGTAACTCGGGGGAACATTTGCAAAAAAGACATTATTTTTTACCGAAATGGTATTGATTTAATAGATTTAAGGTATTGATTTATTTTTGTGTACTTTTGAAAAAAAGAAACCAAAGAAGCCGTCTATTACTTTCAACTTTGTTATGGAAGCAAACATTATGTTGCAAAATCAGCAAAGTAATGATATGAAATGTTTAAAGAAATAAGCAGCTTTAAATATCTTCCTAGAAGTAGCAGGCCAATTGTAGTGAAGCAACTGTTGAACTTAAAACTCATAATATTACTTACAATATGTATAAAAAAAAATATACTGTAATTTCGCACGTATAGTCCGCAGACACGATTTTATATAAAAAAATTTCAAAAATCGTCAAATAGTCCGCACCACTAGATAGTCCGCGGACTATACGTCCGAAATTACGTTATTTTAATACGGCAATATTAATGTATTTTACAAACAAAGAACTAAGTATAAATGGAAAAAAAGTACTTCCTTACTAATATACCTTCAGAAATAAAACACTAAATACAAATAAAAAACAGTGCTTACTAATTAATCATATATTAATTAATCACACATTCTACTACATTAACGAAAACCTTCAAAGTCCGATTCATCGGTATCAGAATTATACAGTTCTAATATATTTTCGGGAAGAGTGTCCGAAAGTTCATTTTCAGCATCACTATCTTCACTGTCAGTGATTTCCTTGCTTTCACTAACAATCCCGGCTTTTATAAATCCCGATTGGATGGTGGACACTTTAACACTTTTTCAGAATTTATCAACACATTCGGCAACTTCAGTGTATGAAGCGCGTCTCATATTTCCTCCTTTTATACAAGTATATAAATCTTCCGACATCCAGTTCTCCCAGCGAGCACGTACGTGGGACTTGAAACTTGTTTTTTAAATTTCAACGCTTTTAACCGTGAACAACCAGCGTATTATCCGCACTGGTGGATAGTCCGCAGCTTCAAAAATTCGCATTTTAAACACAGATAGTCCGCGGACTATACGCGCGAAATTACGGTATATCTGATTATAATTGTTTCAGCATAATAAATATTTATAAACAAGGCAAAAGACTTTTGGATCACCCTATATATTATTTATTAAGTTCTAGTATTAAGAAAAAAGCCTGTACCTTTATATCTAAAATTTGCATTAGCTCTAAAATTTCCTTAAAAGTGTTATTAAATATTGTTTTTTTAACCCCACACATTCTGCTGAGCTGGTGCCTTTAGTGCCTCAGATGTGTATACCCGTCCTTTCAAAGGAAAACCTTTTATATTGTGCTAGTCTGTTTAAAACTAGTCCCACAGCTTTGGAATGACATTGGAAGTGCTTCTAAGGAATTAACTTATTTTGGAGAAAAAATTTGAAAGGGCATATTCCAGGAACGATGAAATTCATAACTAAACTGTATTTATTGCTTTTTTCTTTTGAGTGTGCTCTTTTCTATAATTTATTTGCTCTCAATTTCATTTACCATGTGTAATAGAAGTTTTTTTTAATTTTTTTTGTATGATTAAGTCTGACAATTGGGTATCATTGTACGTTGTCAATGAACTAACTGAATGGGATGTTGGTTTATGTGTTCCTATGTTCAAAGATATATCACACAACAGATAAGTTTTTTTTAAAAAATTATATTGTAATTCCAGACATTAAATTTTGTATTTCTATTTTATATTTTATCTTTTTCTTTTTTAAAAGTGATAGTGAAAGAACAATTTTTAGGTTTAAAAACAGGCTTCTTCTATTCCCTTCAATAAACTGCGAAACAACGCCTGCCAATGGGGAAAACGGTGGCACTGGAGGGAATTTCGTAGCTTTTTAATCGGCAGTTAAAGGGATCATAATCTTTTTTATTTTATAATATTTCATTGATTTTGGAATCTACTTTTTACATTTTTGACAATATTAACTATTAAATAATATATATATATACAGTCTTGTTAATGTTTGTACTACTAGTAAACAAAATTGGAAAATGCTTAATTGCGCTTTAAAAAAATTTCATTGCACATCTTAAAAATTAAAATTTATTTTTGGCTTATACATTCCATTTTAATAAATACATCATAGTAAAATCTTGTAAGTCTTTCTATTCACAAACTTCTGTCAGAGGAAGGCATCTAGTATAAGATTGGATTCATTCCTTTCCACATTATCAATGAAGAGGTTATACATAGCATATTGATCATTGGGCAGTAGGTCCAGGTAGTGGCTGGCCATGTGTAGTGGAAGGTCTTCTTCACTCAGTATTGGTTGCTCTTCTTCTTCCCACCAGTACTCATTCAGTACCTTCAGAAAAATATTTAAATTATAATTTTACTGATTGTTACATGAAATACAATTTCAGAGAAGAATACATTTTTTTTATGTTGCACATACACAACTCTTTTTTTTAGACAATTTTGAACTAACATGGTACACGAATTTAACAATTTTTTTTTTACACAATTTTTTTGTTCTAATATGAGCTTCAAAAAAATTTGGGGATTTGTACCCTTTGAATAAAGATGATTTGATCAAATTTGACAGTTTATGATTATAAAGAAATCGGTAATGACGAAGTCGAAGGTTAAGTTCAGCTATTAGCAGCTGATTTAAGAAATGGAACAACATTTTCTTACTCATGATCCTGACATAGAGTGTGCATTAAAATTTCAATGTAAAGTTTTGTACAGCAGGATATCAAAAATTATATTAAGCAACTTGAGAAACCAAAAGAACTGCTGCTAATAACAGATTTTGTTACAACAACAACAAAACTCAACAAAGGTCGTTAGTAACAAACAGAATTCTTCATTTGAATCAAAACCAACAGTTGTGCTAGATATATCTCACACATCTACTGATGATGGCATTTTTGATCCTGTTTGTAATAAATGTCCATGCTTGTTATCAAGTAGTGTTGAATAGTTGTTAGTAATTTTATTCCTAATTTCAATTTGAATTTTTATATGGTGTATGTACTTAAAGAGTAAATTTTCACTGTACAATAATTAAAATTATTTTGTAATAAAAATTGTTTTTGTTATAACATAAAATGATGGGGATGAAATGTTATTTATAAGGTTTTTATGGAATTTGTATGCAAATAGCACATTTCTAATGCAAATCTTAGTGGAAATTTAAGAATAATATTACAAATAAGAGAAAACTACAAAAGTAGGTTCAATCAGTTAAGTAAGCTATAAAATAATAATGAGTAATTTGAAATATTTAAATCAAAATAATATTTAAACAGTCAGTACTTAGTGTGGCTTTTGAATTTGGAAGTTTTTTTTACCAAGTCATCCGTATTAGGAATAGCTCTTGAAGATGCTGACAGAGTTAGGTTATTTTATGTGTATATTAGCTAGGTTTGAGCGAAATTTTGAATTAATGTTCATAATAGAAAACATTCACCAACATATGTGAACCAAAATTTTGAGGCCTTTTGTTTATTTGTTTGTTGTTGTTATTGTTTAAGACAGCCGCATTGCAATTAAATGGGTGAGGGGAATTATTATATATATATATATATATATATATATTTATTATCTTTACAGTTTTTTTAAATTTTTCAACAAGTCTTTTGTGCTACTATTACAACTCCATTGTGCCACAGGTTAGCCTCCTCTGCTTTAGAATAACATTAACTGAAACTATTATTATGAGTGTTAAAATACTAATGTTTAATAATTTAAGTTATTTTTTTAAAACTAAGTCCCCAGTTATAGAACCGCTGTTCTCTTTCAAATGGAAACAGTTTGTAATTGCCAGAGTGAAAATGAATTTTTTTCCATTGCTAATTATCATAGCAGTTCCAAAAAACATATACGGCAAGTCCCTCAGGGAAAACCTATATTCATAAATTGAAAGAGATTATTAATGTAGATAGGTGATGATACATATTACTTTACCATATAGCCATCGCTATTGTAGCACATTTGTTCCATCAGTGCACCAACGTGTTGTAATCGGCTTCTTTTGTAAGTGTTTCTTCAATGGTTCAAAAATATAAGTCTGGGCTGTAGATAAGGTAATCCAACAACTCTTATCGAAATGCTTTGTTCATCTGCCTTTATTGAATTCTGCTCACAACCACTCCTGTTTTCTTGATAATACACTCGCTTCATACTTTTCATTAATTGTCGATGAAGTTTCCTCTTTTTTTTAGACGCAAAAACTTCACACATTTTTTTTCAATCGCCGACCATGTTTCCGTCTTCTAACCCAAACTTTGGCTTGCCCTCTACCGCACAACTAGCTCTCATAGGCGTTCCTCTAGGCCAGGGGTGGGCAAACTTTTCCAAGATATGGTCTACTAATTTTCTCCATGTGATGCGGTCCACCCAGTGTCAGTGGCGCACACAAGGAGGGAGTGAAGGGTTCACGGGTCCGGACCCTCACTCATAACCATAGAATATTTTTCAGATTGATTATAATCTCATGTACTTGTATAATACGTAAAACCTTATTAAGTATTTGTTTTTTATTAATGCTGATTATTTATTCAGTAATTTATTTTTTACTTTGTTTTTTGTTCCCGACAGTCTACAAAATAAAGAAAAAAATGTTTGGCAGCATATTGGCGTATGATATGAGAGTGGTAGACTTTCAACCCCCCCCCCCCATGAAAAATTCTTGTGTGTTCTCAGTGTCGTAGGTGTGGTGAGGTTGAAAATGGTCTACAACATTTTAATTATAAGTATGGAATATGTACTTACCTACAGAACTAAACTTTAAAAAAAACTGGCTCTTTAAAACCACGTTTGAAACAAAACGCAACGTTATAGTAACCCCAAATATAATAATATCAAATGATGTATCTATTATTAAATAATTCAAAACACATAAAAAAATAAAATATTTTTATCTAACGTTAGTTTTTGTTGTTTTAGACATTAGAAGAATTAGTCTGCATACTTCAGCCTATCTTGAATATATCCGTCTATAATTACTAGCTGCTAAAATCTTCAGACGGTCACCACAAAATGTTGTGGCGGTTCATCGGTCGATCGCGATCGACGTAATGCCCACTCCGGCTCGAGGCGATAAATTGCTGTGATCGCTTCAGCTGTATACGGAGAATTTTTTCGTGTTGAATTCCTGTTACCTTGTTTTTTTGAAACACCTTCGCACATGCATATTTTTTTGTACAGACGGCAAAATCATGCCAT
This sequence comes from Trichonephila clavata, assembly GCA_019973975.1. Classification (NCBI taxonomy): domain Eukaryota; kingdom Metazoa; phylum Arthropoda; class Arachnida; order Araneae; family Nephilidae; genus Trichonephila; species Trichonephila clavata. The sequence continues at coordinate 135,942 of BMAO01022563.1, forward strand.
GGTGGGTATGACCCTCGGCTTGTAACCGAGTAAGCTCGGGTTCGAATCCCAAATAAGGCTTGGAAGTATTTCCAGGAAAAGAAGTCGGATTTTCGCCTGAAATGGATCTTAGTCTCGGATGGAAAGCAGTGCACACCTTCTGTTTATGCTGGTATCATCATTTGTGTAATAAAAAGAGCATATTCTTCTGTATGATCGTATTATATGTTTCTGTTTGTCTATCTCTCGTCTTTCATATGTACACCAGCATGAAACACACGACAACAACAACAATAAAATCCGTAAGCATATATATATTTGAAATAATTCGGAATTATATATATCATGCAATAGCTGGAATTCTTTGTGTCTCATACTGTTTTCTAGGTTTCTTGTAGGTTTTTTTTTTCTTCTTTATTTGAACTTATCGTAGCTGTTGTATTGTTTTGAGAAACAAAACCGGATTTTTTTAAAAGCCGAGGCACTTATTATTTGGCACATATTACCAGATTATTGTCTAAATTTTTTATTTGTTTAATGGAAATGAATGTAAATTCATATTTTTTAATAAGAACTAAAGCTGTATTGCTTTTTATTATTCATTACTAAATTAATTATTTAATAATAAATTCGTACATTGTCTATGTCCTTGTGAATAAAACTACATTAGCTTTGAAAATTGTTAATCGAAAATAGAAATTTGTAAAACGATCTTATCCCTGGGGGGGGGGGAGAGTTTTATATTCGAAAAGCCCGCACAACGCCGGGTTGAACGGAGCGAAAAGGAACCTGTCTGACACAAAGAGAAGAAATGGAAGAAATTTCGGAAAAGGGAATTTTATTGGACGTAAATATAAAAATCATTCGCATCGCGCATACACACACCCAGAAGTGCTGGAGTACAGAGGGAAAAGGAAAACTTGTATGGAAATAAATTATACCCTTAGAAAAAGCCTGTGCAACGGCGTGCTTGACGAAGGGGAAGACAGCACAAAAAGGTGGAAGAAATTTCGAAAAAGAGAATTTTGTGACATTAATGTAGAAATCATACACACAACCAGAAAGTGATAGCAATCAGGGGCGTCTTAAAGCATGAGCCCAGGCCCAGGGCCTCGTTTCCTTCAAGACTCTGTCTTAAGAACATGATCTGGACAATTTTTATGGTCAAATATTATTCCCGTACATATTCTCCGAAAAACAGGGAATTTCAAACTGCATATCAGCTGGCAAAAGTGGCAAGACTGTATTATTATGGGATTGCGTTGTCCATGTCTAGGCCTAGGCCTATTACCATAAACAATCATTCATTCATCAATTCATTTAGTCGAAAATGCGGCCGCCGGTAGGTGCCACATTTCGCATGCCTAGGTTTTTGAGATTGTTAGTCCTACACATTTATTTTTTTCAAATTACCATTTGAACGAGTATTTGACAATTTATGCTAAAAACTGTCTATTTTTAAAAATATCAGGTAGGGACTACTTTTGCATAGAGGGCCAGGGCCTAAAAATATCTTAATATTTCTCTGGGCCCAGGGCCTCAAAGAGTCTTAAGACGTCTCTAATGACAATGAGAGTGGAAATTTCCATTGGCAAAAAGTTATACACTTGAAATCAAGTCCGTGCAACATCGGGCCATGCAACTAGAAATATTTGCTGAAAGTTGCTGATTACGTTTTAACGATTTTCTGTCCTAGAACTGTGTCTTTAGTTGAGTTGTCTTATCGCAAGAAAACTGTGAATGTGTGTGTGAAACCATAGTTTTCTAATGTAGTGTCAGTAATGTGGTTTGTATATTTTAAGGAAAATGGTATCAGAAAACGATTTTTCTTGCAAAATCACTTCCGAAAATTACTAATATGCGAATACCTTTTAAAAATTTTATGAATAAAATTTTCTTTATTTTGATTTTTGATCCATATTCAAGTACTTAAATAAGAAACTAGGAACAAACTAAAATGTGCTGGAAATTTTGTAAGAAAATGACGCTGAGCAAAATAAATCAGTTTTCCATGTTGTTTCTTCTTTTCGTTAATTAATGATAATTATTATAATTTATGATATCGTTTGCATTTTTTTTATTTCTAACTCTCTTGATTTTAAATTAGTCCAATGAATGAGTTTCAGTCTTCCATCTCTCAATAGTTCGCTGTCTCTTTGTTATAAACAATGGAAAACTAATAAAACAAAATAATGTTTTTGAAGTGAAAACTTCTTTAAGTGCGTTTTTGCTGAAGAGGGAATATAAATGAATCGCCACGCTCGGATTGGTTACGCTGAATCGGGTTTACTGGGCTCTGGTCGGCATCAATCTCCCTCCTCGGATCGGTGACGCCTGCTTAATTTTGAACCGATAACTTTTTAGCGCATTTATTTATTTAAAGTAAAAATTTCATGCACACTTTTTTCGTGAAGTTTTCTTTTTTTTAAATTTTACTGTCATGCAGCCCACTTCCACTCAATTCCAGTGAGGGAATGAGAGAGGAAACGATTTTAAAAAGATTTTTTGTAGGATATATATATACGAAGAGGGATCTGAGTATTATATTATGTGAGTACTTCAAGAGTTTCTTATCAAAGCTGCTTTGAACATTGTAAAATAATTTGATAAAGATGCAGAAAGGTGTTTCGTTTCTAAACGTACGTACGACGAAACGCTCTCCGTCGAGAGCCAGAGGTCTTAACAGATTATCTTATAGTGAGGGGGGAGAGAGAATTTGATTTTTCCTTTAAACATAGTTTATGATCAATAATGTTTAAAGATGTTACAAAAGTTGACTTGCGAGCCGTATTAGAAGAAATCGGTGAAATAGTAGATGAATCTTTAAAAGTCGTTGAATTAAAAAAAAAATCTTTTGAAATCCTCAAATTTTATAAAAGATATGGAATTTGTGTCTTGGATTGCCTTGCGACCATAGTTGCGCAACGGGAAAATGAAGATGAGTTGCATAGGCTACGCTTGCGACATTAGATGGAATGTGAAAATTCATCGTTTTATGATATTGAAAGCATTCCTTCATTAAATAAACTGCTGAAGCCTGCACAAATGTGTTTCACGTTCTTAGAATATATAATTAATTCACAAATACAGTGAAAATCGTTTAACACGATACTGAGGGGACTGAAATATTTTTTCGTGTTAAAGGATATTTCGAAAAAAAAAACATATTCAGCAAAATATAAATATTAGAGTATATTTTAGGAACTTTGATATGTATATATGCATCTATTTGCTAAAATCAATGAAACAAAATCATTTACAAGAACTTAATGAAATTTAATACAAAATTTCTTAAGTCTAAAAAAAAACAAACGGTTTTTGAGTTTTTGGAAAATAATTTGTTATTTTTCTTCGAATTGTCCTTTTTTATTGCGTCAACAAACTGTTTGATTCCGTCAGTATTGTTATTCATTTAACTATTAGAACGTGCGTCTAAATAACCACGCATACTTTTTATAATGTTCCTCGTTTTTCGGATGACGTGAATCTACATCGTGATGATCGTCGGAATCTACATCGATGATATTTTTTGAGCTTTGAACAAACTCCAAACTATATATCTTCGTCTGCCGTAATTAGAGCTGTACACACATTATCATCATCTACTGCAGTGGTCTTCAAACAGTGTTACACGGAACCCTGGGGTCCCACAAGGCATTCCCAGTGGTTCCACGAGTCACAAAAAATCGAAAAGATGCTTATAAATATGTATAACAAGATGAATTCACGTTCTCTATGAAGTTTGTATAATTACATGTATCTAAAGCTCATCCTATTTTTTAAAACTGAAAGTTTTATTTACATACAATAACCTTATTTTGTATAGCACTTTATAAACTTTTATTATAATATAATAACAGAATATTAAATTTTTTTATCGATATATATATTTCCCTACTAGAGATTGTGAATATTCTATCGTTTTTATTCTCGTTAGTTAGCACAATGTCTTTCAAAACTAAATAATTTTCTAATGGAAAATGTACCCTTTTGCATTTGTGTGTGTGGGGGGGGGGACCTATAATGAAGGAGAGGAAATAACTTTTCAACATATCAACAGATTCAAATGTTAAAATCTAAATTTAAGCAAGAGCAACTCCTAAATTTTAGGTTGCAAATTCATGCAAAATGCACAGAATTTCTCACACAGCTGTAAACATTTTAATGCCTTTCAGAATATTGTGTGTCAGGGAAATATATTTTTAACGTGAGTGGCTGCAAAAAAAAAAAAAATTTAAACTCGGAATATGTATGTAACGCGATTACATTCAATCTCAAAAGACCTAGACCGACAATTCGTGTGAAAAAAAGCAAACACATATCCCAGTTACTAAATGTAATGCATGAGTAGGTGACACTTGGATCACTAATTAATATAATTAATGAGTAAATTATATTTAAAAAATTATATTAGAATTTTTTAAAAATGAATGCAATATTTTCTTTAATTGCCTTTACATAAAGTATTTATAATGTTTTAATCTACTTTAAATATATTTGGAGATATATTCTGCTGAGTATGTATATGGAATGGGATTCTACGAAAATATCTTCAAGTTCTAGGGGTTCCGTGAGTTGAAAAAGTTTGAAGACCACTTCTCTACTCCAACGAATTCTTACGATGATACAGTAGGGAAGTCCAATAATACAGAAACATTATCAAGCATTTCATTAAGTGTCTGATGTATTCTGGCATTCTTTCCCAGAAAAAATCTTTTCGTGTTCAGCTATTTTCGTTTTGTGTTAAGAGAAAAAATGCATAGTAGTTTGTCCAGACCGGTCTGCCCTTGAAAGTGTAAAGACTGAAATGCGATCTATGAAAAATAAAGAGCTTAGCAGTTTGATGTTGTAATGCACTTAGAATGATACTGCCATAGAAATTAATTACAATAATGTTACAAATAATTTTGCAATGATCAAAGCTCGAAGAAAACCTTTATTGTACAAGTACAATGGCAGTGACTCAACAAAGAATAAAGATGTCTAAATGTAAGAGATAGTTAAGCAATAAGCGATGAAAAAGATGATAATAAGTAAGTTAAAAACTGTTCATACAATAATGTGCACTCTATACTGTAATTGCAAAGGATTTCATGAATTTAAGGAACTAATTTACAAAAGGGTGGGTGGTCTGTGATATCGTAAAGTCAGAAATCAACGAAAGAGGCCAAACCATGCTACTATCCTTTTCTTACAGTTGCCAGTTCTGGACACACATTAGATCTATAGGGGGTGGATAATAGGGTTTGCAGTCCCGAAATCCCGGGATTAAAATAACTTATCCCGAAGTTTAATTTTTGTCTAAATTATACTTTAAAATTTTTTTCTCATTAAAATTTTCGAAGAATTTAATTCTCAGAAAATTTAATATAAAACTAGCTTTTACCCGCGGCTCCGGTCGCGTTGATGTCTTTAAATAACTGTCAAAGTCGTAATCATTATCATTAGAAAGTAAATAATATAATATGGTAATTTTTTTTATTGCTTGACTGGAACCAATAAAATTTAAAAATTCTAAAATTGAGCTTAGTTTAAAAAAACTGAAAACGTAATTTATTATAATAATTAACAACAAAAATTCAATAACTTAAACTATTAATATTTTTACAAATCGAAAGTATCTATGTACGTTTAATGTATAATTCCTCTTTAAAAGAGCTCAAAACAGAATATTCTTCTAAGATGATACTGTATACAATATTATATATTCTTCCGTCAGTTGCAAATATGTGAAGATTTGGGCATTGGACACACCGATCAGGCTACATGGCCATGGGAAAAGCATTGCTTTTCCAAATGCACCTGCAATGTTAGCCCTCGCTCTTTGTTTATCGCAACAGTAAAACTGGAAATTGAACTCGTTTGAATTGAAACGGTAGGTCAGTGGGGATACTTGGAATTCGAGGTTTGATAACACTATCTGCAAATAGTGGGAGTAGGGGAGTAACATTTGAAGTGCCTAAGGCGCCTGGGAGGTTAAAAACGGCCCTGATTGTCTATCTGTGCAACTGAAGTTGAGGAAACACATTGATTTTTGTCGGAGCTAATGAATTGCAGAAATTGATAACGAAACTCCAATCAAAATTGTTAATTTTCTAATGTTTAACATTGTGAAAACTTACCTCTCTTTTATGCAACAGGATGAAAATGATGTAGTATTCTCTTCTCTGCATAGAGTCGAAAAAGAACTCTTTCGAGTCAGGAATCAAAAAGATTTTCAAACATCCGTTAGTCAGTATTTTAAAATCTCTAATTAACTGTTGCGTAATAATTCACTAATTGAATTTTTAGCTGTTGAATAAAAAGTGTGTTATTTCTAACTATGGATATTTTTTGTGTAGTTGATTATTTGAAATTTCCAAAAGGTAAGTGCAATAAATTTGTAGTATTTTGTTTGGACCCCGATGTAACGAATAACCCGGAATTAACGAATGAAATGTTCGGTTCTGATGAATTCGTTAAATCGGGTTCCGGCTGTATATTATCTGCAAAATGGGAGAAGTATAAATTTGTATTACAGATATTTGAAGCACTTAATGACAATAATGAGAGTGATAATAATTTAAGTTATCAAATAGCTTTATGAAGTTTTATAAATTGAATTATAAAATCCAACATTTTTTAAGTTTTCACCAAATATTACTCCATTTCATCTGCATTTTCGGTAAAAACATATTTGAAATTTTTTATTCGTCCTGATATTATTAAACCATATTAAAACGCAAGCAAAATCTTTTTTAAAGAGGCAAAATAATACTATTGCACTAAAAATCATTGATGTATACTGTAATGTTCTCGCCTGAACAACTAAAGTGTGGGAGAATTGGAAGGAACACTAGCCATATTTCAACAAAACAATCTAATTTATTCACAATATTAATCACCACTCAAATTAAATCTATCCAGTCTAAGAGATGCACCCAATTAATAACTATGCTGACAATTAACGAGGTTTGCGAGATATGAGAAAACTTTAATACTAAACACACTTATTCAAGGCGATAACTCTGACTTCTTAGCTATTTAATCTGGATTCAATCTAAAGTGACCATTCGTCACCTTAAGTAATTCAGTTACCAAATATTAAATATCCGCGATTTACATTCAAGTTGATTAATCTCTACTCCGATAGAAGTCTATCCTATCTCTCCCTCTAACCTGAAAACCTAGACTATATATAGTAGTCTTAATTAACATAATTACGTCTTATTCTTCGAAGAGGAGTTTTATAATAAAATAATTTTTAAAGACCAGAAATTCTCTTAAATGACTATTAGTAGAAAGAACGCGGATAGAACCGTGTCACAATACTTTTTCACAATAATAATAAAAAGCAAACTACAGAGTATTTTTGTCAAAACAGCATGAAGTAAAAAAAAATAATAGTTAAATTAAACACAAAGAAATCCAGGACAACTTATAGAAAAATAAATACTCAGTATTTTCTGAGTAAAAAAATAAAATGCTTTTCTCTCAAAACAATCGATTAAACTTTATACTAAGTGCTCAGTTCTAAAATCGAAGGGTTTCGTATTTTTAGAGGGGGAAAAAAGGGAATTAAAAATAATTTAATTCCCATCCGATTTATTTTTATGTTTCTCATATACAAGAAAAAGCATCAATAAAAAATTCATAAAAAGTATCAGGTTTTGCGAACAAAATATTGTATTTTTGACAGAGTATATATTTGTTTCAAAATAATAACAGCGTGGAATCTGCGCGTGGCTACAACCTAGAGGATTTTTTTTTTCAAGGGAAAAAAACATTATTACACAGTTTTTCAGAAGAAGAAAAAACTAAAAATACCCATGTTTACTTTAAAAGTTAACAAAACAGCAACAAAAAAATGCGACATAGAAGAATCTTCCTGGTATAAACTGTAAAAGCGAAACGTATTCGCACATTAAACATCAAAACTCAGCATGCAATCTTCAAAGTGAAATAATTTCCGCAAATAGTAAAAACGAAAATCGCCGATATCGAAAGTAAACGATTACAAGATAAAACCATTGTGTAAACGGAAGTACCTTACCTCTGGGTCGGCTAAGAGGATCGCTATAGCCACCACCGAAAGGGCAAGGGCTACAATTCGCCTGAGATATTCAGAATCGAGGGGCATTGTCATGCCTCAACTCGGAAGACACGTCACTTAGCTGCAAACGATCATGATGCAAGCTGCCTGAACAAACATTACTACGTTTAAAATGTTCGTGTATTTTGATTCATCCAAAAAATCCGCTAGTCTTCCAACTCGATTCCAAATTATTTTTTTAAAGCGAAAATTCTAATTTTAATATTCGATTTCGAATAGGAAATAATGGGTGTGAGCTGAAGGTTAAGTTCTACAATTTATTTTAGTATATGTGCATTGCGAAATATTTTTAAACCAAATTATTATTAACATGAAATATGTTTTGAAATTTATGTCTTGAATTAGCGACCTTGTGCGCATCTGTGAAGTTTGTGATTTTAATATCAGCTGTGTGTTTTCATTTTTTTCTGTGTAACCTTAAAGCAGTTATCTGAATATTTAAATGTATTATTTTATCGAATTGTGTGTAAAACTTTTATGAAAGTTATCAGAAAATAAAAGAATTGTAAAGGAAACAGGTTGAAAATGAATCAAAGTGAAAGAAAAAGATTAATTTTGGATAAATATTTGCTATAATAGATTTCTTTATGCTTTAAATCGTTTGTCATTTCCAATTTTATTCCTTTACATATCTAAATAGTTACAGATATTTTATCTCATATAGATATTGCATGTTTCTTGAATCGGAACATTTAATATAAATAAATAAACGACTAAATAAATTACAGATTCCCGGGGATTAATTTATTCTTTTAGAACACGCAAAATGACTTTCACAACTTCCATACAATATTAATGTAACAAGACTAATTATCGCAAATATGGTAAAATTATTCTTATTTGATTTCAGAAAGTTAAATTTTTGTACATTTCAGAATTTTTTTTTAATGAATGAAATAGTATTGTATTTTTGTGTGCATTATTAAAGGGATGAATGCAATATAATGTTAAAATATCACTTTTTCTTTGATGTTTAGAGTTCGATTCATTTCTATGCATTTAAATAGTTTCTAGAACTTTTTTAAAGAGCTTTTTTCATTCTTTCTCAATTGTCCTGTTGAAAAAATTCCTTTTGTCCTTAAGAAAAGATACGTTGGATAATTTAATGAAATAAAAGGATTTTTGTACAAGAATTTCAGTGTGATTGAGTATTAATTTCTCCAATTAAGTAATGGATTTTTTGGTCAGTAATTTGTTTTTGACACAATCCCAATTCAAAAGAAAGGAGAGGAGATGCTAAATACTAAAAGCAGAAAGAAACCATTCAACTCCCCCCCCCCCGCATGAATAATTCGTTTTACTCAAAACGACTAAAGAGTAAATGTCTTGATAACAGCAATATAATTTAATATTTCTTTTTAAAACATTGTTGCAATTAGAATTTAGTATTTTAAACAGATTTTTAGCCAAAGATTGAATTTATAATATAATGCAAGATTTCTGAAGAATATTGGGAAGAAAACAAGCTTTGGGAGAAAATTTATAAAATGCACAAATAATTGGTAAACAATAAATAAAAAAAAATCCATTTAAAAAAAAAATTCGAAATTGTATTTTTTTAAAAATAATTGTTTCTTAATTATTAAAGGACATTATAGTTTTAATTAAATTTGTATATTTCTTTTAATCAACAAGCATATTCATATTTTATAACTGTGACATGTAATATTTGAAAAACATAACTAAGTTCAGTAAGCAACTCTCGATTTTTCATAGATTATTACAATTTTAATTGAATTAATTTTATCAATTACATTTATTTATTTAATCATAAATCTATTAAAATTCATCATCTTAAAAATGTGAATAAAACTATTATTCAGCTGAGTTTTTTTATTAATTTTTTTTCAAGTACAAAAAATTTAAATACTACAATCAAATGAAAACTATTAATTAATTTAAAATTTATCTCAATGTTGCTTAAATCTAAGAGTCATTGTAATTTAATGCACAAATGACTTATCGATTATTTGAATATACTCATAAGAGCTTTCTTATCACTTCTTTTTTTTTTCTTTTGTACCACTCACGAAGTTTTTTTTTGTAAATCAAACATAGAAATATCACTTTCAACCTGATATAAACGTCAAATTTCTTAAATCTTTGGTGCACTGATGACTCTTAAGTTTCGAAATATTTCTCCTATTAGATAATGATAAGGATTGAAAGGATCCTAGATGTGACAATATAATTACAAAGTGATATAAAATAATTTCAGATGATAGGAAGTAATGCCAATGATTATTTCAATTTTTGCGTTTTCTATTTAAAATAAATATGGCTAAAAAAAAAAAACTAATCGGAATTTTTCTCTTTTTGAGAATTGTTTGACTTCGCTCTTGTATTCGATTTTTGAAATTCTCATTTGTTTATTTCTGTTTTGTTTACATAAAAAATCAGGATAATATTTTAGTTTTTTGATGCGTGTGAAATAATTTGAACAATTATTTACTTCAAATTGATAATTATATATGTAATAATTATACAGAAATACGTGCTGCCATCTTTTGAAACTTTTATGAACGAATCACGTATAACAATTTGTATTATTTCTCTTACTCATTTACGCGTTGTCTGAAATTTTATTTTGTTGAAGATAGATTTTAATTTTATGTGAATTTTCAGAATCTGATTTTATATCAAAAAATTATACTTATATATTTTTTTATTTCAAATAGTTGCATTTTCCCTTATTTTTTTATTTCATTCACAAGTTCAGAGACCATTTTACGCGAAAGACAAAAAAATTAAAATCCACTAATCCTTAATCATCACCTTTCATCATAGTAATAAAAGTCATTGAGTAAAAAAATATTTAAATATTTTGATTAATAAAAAATTTAGTTCTAAAATGTAATTTATATTTTAATACTAATAACATATAATTTTTACCATATAATTTCTATATTAAAAAACCTATTTTTTTTCCAGATGTTGATTTACAAACTTAGGAGAACTACAAAAAAGGAAATAAAGACTTCTCAAATGAACATAAGTTAAATTACTGGTACTAATATTATCAATACACCATTCTTTGCCCCAATATCTAAAAACCATTTAATTCTCATTCGATACTGAAATATAGCTTAACTTTTTGCTCATTTGATTGCAGCAGAGAGATTATATATCATAAAAAATATTAGATATTATATTGTATATATCATAAAAAAAATTAGAAATGCATGTGTAGAGCTGAAGATTCCATACTAGGCATACATGTATTTTACATGTATTACATGCAATTTTATGACGGATATACATGTATTTTTTATTGACGAATTAAATTCATAATAGATTCAGTAAAAAAATTTATTTTAATGTTTTTCTTAGAAAATAACAAGGTAAATACTTTTTTTAGCACCCCACTTGAAATAAAATTATTAACTCCAGTTTTAAATTTTGTTTATTTGCAAATAAAGATATAATATTACTCATGTACACTTTAAATAAGAACTAATATAAAATATGAAAGAAATTTTTTTTAAAAATTGAAAATAGCCTTACATTATTTTTGAATTTCCAAACACACGTTCAATTAGAGATGGAGATATTACACAATCTTCAAATGAAATAATTTATACTATACATCAAAATTTTGTTCTGTGATTTTGATGTTCAGCATTAAGTGCAGAGAACAAATATCTCAAAAAAATTTTAAAAAACAGACGAAATGTATTTTGATATATATTATGTAACAAGATGACAAAAAAAAATTCTTCCATTTATAGTAATAATGTAAGATACATAAAGAAGATGCTGTGCATTATTAAGAGTTTTTTTTTATTTGAGGTTAATTATTTGGCATTTAATAATTTTGAAACATCAACTTTTAATATATTTAAAAAAAATTCTGTTTTTAATACTTAATAATTTAAAAGATTATTAAGCATAAAGAAAATATTTTTTGAACATCATTAATAATTATCTATGTAAAAAGTATTTATGATTTACTAGAATATACATACTTGGAACAAGTCGTTTGTATTCTAATAAGGCTAATGTTAAGACAACTCGTGCCACAGATCCTTGGCAATTCTTACGAAAAAAAATTTTAAGCTCATCTTCTCCTTATTCGATGGAAAAATTCAAACAGTTAAATAAGAAACAATTAATTATTTCGTTTGACCTTGTGGCAACGATATTTTTTGCACCGATTTATATTAATTCAATCGATTGCAGAGTGTAACGCTTTCGTCTATAGTGGTTGTTTTACATGTTATGTGGTTTGGTTCCTTAATAAAATAATAAATTTTGCAATATTTATTTGGAATTGAACAACACGGACTTTAAAATAAGAGAACATGTTACAAAAATTGCAATTAACAACCAATCTTTTGAAAATATTGTAAAAGCTTTATTACAGTATGCATCTAAATGTAATTACAATTATACACCACAATGCTAATGATTAACACATTAAAAAGATACAATGGATCATTTTACAACTTACAAAAAACAAATTGATGTATACATTTATAGTTATTATTATTGTTATGCAATGATTGATCTGGTAAATCATCATCTTTTATATCATCAACTATTCCTAACAGTTCATTCTACATTTTAAAAATAAATTGACATAATTTATTGTATCATTTCATGGAAAGAATTGATGAAATGAGTTGTCTGGCAATCTTAAAACAGACTGGCACAACAACCCTGATAAAAACAATGAGCTGAATTAAATAGATTATTCGATGATTGAAAGAGATGAATTGTGATAGATCATATTTTTTCTTCATACATGAAGATGCAATGAATTGTTCTTTAACTCCAGTGGAATGAGCGAATATGATGATTAATTAGTTATCCAAGAACAAACTGCTGTAATAAATCATTCAGAAGTCGATACTTTACATATAAAGAAAAGAAACAGAGTCAATATCCCTAAATATAGAATATTCTTTCTTTTTGATCCTATTTTCGCTCAAATAAATATAAAATACATTGCAACAATTGGAAAGATATCTGCTTGTTTCATTGAAGAATAAGGATATAAAATGTATAATACCAAATATTTTTTTTATCAGGATAGACTCGGTAATTAATCTTCATTTTTTTCTTAAGTATAATGGCAAATTTTGTTCATGCATAAAATTATGTAGCAGTAAATAGTTGTAATAATTGTAAAAAACTGCTTCTAGATTTAAATTTTCATCAATGACTTTTGAAGTGTCAAAATAATAAAGTGTTCAAAATAGACAAAACAATAGGTTAAACTAAAAATTATTCCAAATGCAGACGCTCTCCTTTGATGAGCCCTCAGCGATACGAAAACATAAATTTCAAATTAAAAAAAAAATTAAAATTTGTTCGAAAAATTTGCAGCTACCGAGTGTAGGCTCAAATATTTATGTTAATCTCAAATTGTACATCTATTATGATATAAATATATTTAAATCGAAAAATGGTTTTCAAGTTTTTAAAAATCAATTTGTTCGTTAAAAATTATTATAACATGAGTATTTTAATACAAATTATTGTCGAGGAACAACTTACGCGAACAGTCTTCTGGAATGTAGCTTGTTCGTAAGCAGCAGAGTGTCTGTATTTCAAGAATTAAATTAGTTATTACAGAACAAAATAATAATTAAATACTGTGAAATGTTACAAAAAACGCGACGATATGGTAACATGTTTCTCTTCTCTTTTTCTTTCTTTTTTGAATTTCATGATCCTAAGGAATACTGAATACCTTTTTCTGAATACTTCAAAAGGACGAATCGCTGAATGTTCAAATCCAGCGGCGTAACGGAGAATATTAGGCCCCTCCCCTGCAAAGTGAGGTTTGGGGCCCCATGACGTATCTTACAAAAGGTACGTCAGGCATCAGTTAGGTTTTGGACCCCCTAAGATCCTGCCCCTACCCCCATGGTGCGGAGGTGTACGTTACGCCACTATTTACATCGCACTGTTTTCTTGTTCTTCAAGATATTTTGGAAAATGCTACAGCAATCGAATTAGTCTGCGAAGACGAGAATCGCATATGTGACAGTTTTCCTTCTTTGGAGGACTAGGAGGGCTTCCCATGGCGGCCTGAACTGCTATCGAGAATACCTATAAATAGAAGAAATGAATGCCATTTAAAAAAGTTTAAAGTAATTCTGTTTTTTTTTCCAAATTATTTTGAACGTTTCTAATATAGCAAGAATAAGTAAGTTCCTCAATAAGTAATTAAGGCCTTCTGTGCAGTAGTGTTCCCAAGCTGGGCAGCAAGTGTGTGTATACCCGAGATGCTGTGTGTTCAGTGACCTAGTTCCATTCAACAACACAATATGTAACCAATGCATAAATTAAATATAGGGTATCCCAGGATTATTGGGACAAACTTAATGAGGAGGCAGAGGCCATCACCAGATTTGCATAGCAATCCATGGTCGGTTAACGTCTTCGTTCGGTGCTAAGTGGCGTTGTTGATAACAGCATTGCAGGAAACAGACCTGTATTGTCTCTGGCATATATACACCTGATTCACGGATTGGAAGAAGGAAATGCACAAGCAGCAGGAAGATTGTATCGCGAAAGGCACCCACAGACAGATGCACCGTACCGCCGCATGTTTACTAATTAGCACCACAATTTGTGTGAATATGGGTCATTACTTGGTAATAGGCATAGTGAGGGTGGGCCACAAGGTACTTACAGCATAGAACAAAATGTTCTGGATACTGTTCGAAGGAATCCGAGTACCAGCGTACGAGACGTCGCTGTTGCTGTAGGAGGATCAAGTCTGCTGTTCCTCCTGTTGCTGTTCATCGTGTCTTCCAACGTAAAGGCTTACACCCATACCATCTTCAAAGAATACCGTCAAAGCACATGTAATATCTTTGACATATAAATATTTCAGAGGAACTCAGTCTTGTGTCTCTTCGTTTCTTGAACCTATCATACTACTTTCCCACGACGTTTCCGACTATGGGATGCAAATCTGAATCCTTGTAATGTTTCCCTCTTCCTCATAAAGTTTGTCCCAATAATCCTGGGCCACCCTGTAGAACAGGAAACTGATGCAAGTTCACACAAGTGGCGTAACGAAGAATATTAGGGCCCCCTTGCAAACTCAAGCCTTGGACCACAAACCCAAATACGTACTTAGCGTCAGTCAAGCTTTGGGCCTCTCGCAATGCGGGGCTGTACGTTACGCTACTGGTTCTCATACATAAAGCTAACCTGCTTTTGAAACGAAATCTCCAAGTATAGATTAAAAAAGTAATAATAAATAGCTGTTACAGCGAATGTAATTTAAAATAACAATACAAATTTACGATAACATTAAAAATATCCAGCTTTCTATCTATAGAAAATAATTCGAATGAAGATTGAAATGTAAATAAATAAATATATGTGTGAGTGTTGAAATAAAACAAACAAAATAAAGATGATTAATTTGGCTTTTCTTTTCTGTGTAATAGTACCATATAATTTATTAATATTACTACTTATATATATATATATACTTGAATCAGTTTTTTCAATTTATTATAAAAATGTCTCGTAGAATTTTATTTATTTCATCCTTTTATTTGTTTACTATAGCCTCACTACGCATTTGCGCCTGGTCCCTACGATCTTAAGGATGTTACTGTTTCTATATTCCTCTAATACAGATATATTTGAAGTATTATATAAAGGTAGAACATAGAATTTCCTTTAAAATGCAAACAAAAGGAATTAAAAACTTTAATCAACAGTTCAGACTCTATTAAAAATTTATCTTATATTTTGGAATATAAACTGAGAATTTTTTAAATTTTTTTAAAGGTAAATGGTGTCGGCTTATTTACGGATCCGCTAATCTCAGGAAAAAACGGAGTTCTTGAAGAACGGTATTTCAACATTTTACGATTTTAATCCCAGGCGATTTTAATCTGTTAACTTTCTGAGTGGTTGAATGAAACTTTTATCCTAAAAAAAGAAAAGGAAAATCAATATTTCCAATATTTATTAAATTTATATTCACTCATTGGGGTATCTGAATACATATAATCGTGATACAGCGAACTTTTCTTTCAGAGCATGAAGCATGGGTCGATGATCACACGCTGTGCATGAATTTCTCTAGAAACGAACAAATAAATGGCGCAGAAATTCTAACTAGCACAGGCACTGCACAAGATAACAAATGAACGAAAAAAATGTGTCAACTTCAGTGAGAGCCAGAAATGAACCGGTTAGACATTTCAGTAGCTACCAGAAATTAAGCAATCATCGTTGTCGTCCGGCGTTTTACTCTACAGCATTTTGGTTGAAAAATATTCCACCGTTTGACAGCATTTTCCCCTCATGGTGACATGTTTAAAAATTGCAATAAATTGAAGAAAAAACACACTTTTGGCTTATACATAAATCATCTTATATTCGCAAATATTAGATGCTTATATTCGCATCGGTATTCACTTATGGGATCACGAGATCTGCACTACTATATACGATACTTTCAAAAATAGCAATTGACATAAAACTAATATTGATAAATAGGGAAATTTATTAATGATAAGTAATTGATTATGGAATGGAGAAAAACATACCTCCTTAAGTCCTTCCTTTGTTTTAGATGAGCATTCTAGATAAGCAACAGCTTTGATTCTTTCGGCTAAGTCACGTCCCATGCTTCGAGTCACACAAGGACTTAAGTCCTTCTTTAGTCCTGAAGGGAAGTAAAGTTTGTCAAACGTAATCCCAGTAAAGATTGTTAAACAAATAATTCTTATTACCCCAAACTAATACGACAGTCATTTTGAAATGCAATATTCAGTTCAAATACTTTCTAAAATCATTACCATTAATTGGATGCATTGTGTTATTCTGAAAGTTCTTATAGATAGAAAAGAGAGGAAGTAGAATTGTGGAATGATATAGTTACAGTAGTCATATAAAAGTAGTTTGTTAAAAGAATTTATGCGAGTTTCGATATACTTAGTGAGATCAGCAACATGTTAAGGGTTCTCATTAATTAACAGTCCCATTGCAGCGCAAATTAAAATCATCACGCTTTCTTCCTTCAAATATATATAGTTCAAATTTTCAGAAATTATTATTTGACATTTAGAAATTTCAACCCAGTTCCCATTTTGTCCAATGCAAGAATTATGCAGATATGTCTACTACTATTAAATTTATACCTGCTTTTACCAGTAATGAAAATTTTTAAAAATTGTTCCTTACAAAATTTTGCGAACATAAAAATAATACTTTTATTCAGTAATTAAAGCAAAAACACACACATACACACTCTCGGTGGTTAAAAGCTGATAAAAATCCATGTTAAAATCTATCGCATATATTAAAGAAAAAAATAAAAGGGTTAAATTGTACTTACGCTTCGGGCACACCATAACTTTCTCGGTTCGAATCAAAATCAGATATGAACTGAATAGTTCGATTTGAGAAAAGGTCGATCTTTTGTAATGGGTAATACCTTTTTCCAGTGACGCATTCAAGACGTCTTATCGATTCTAAAAATACACGCACAATACGATCCAAAGTGTCTAGAAATACGTCATCTGGAGGATGGGTTCTTAGCACAGGTGTGTGCGAAATACCATGAGGTTATAAATTTTTAAAGCAAATTCGCTTCGAAATTGTTATTGAATACGACGAATAATCTAGACTAGACGATTTCAAAACAAGAGATGTCATTAAAAAAGAGGCAAAAAAAAAAATCAATGTTTTCATAATTAACAATTTTTTGGCTGTCAGTCATATAAATTTTAATGTTGGATGCATTTGTTTATCTTCCCTGCAGCTGAAAATATTTTTGAAGAAAGAAATCTACTCGATATATATAACTATTTATTAGCAGAGACTATTGTTATTATTTTTTGCCTTTCTCAGTAAATTAAACATTCAGCTTATCATAAAACTGTAAGTCAATCCCCTTCTACAGTTACAGTCAGTGGCGTGCACAAACCTGTCTTATAAAGGGGAGGGGGGAAATATTCTAAAAAGCAACTAGACTCGAGCGCAAAGGGAAAAAATTAAAAATCTTGGTCCATGTGGTGTTGAACTCTCAAACTCAAGCAGATCCCCCTCCCTGTGACGCCACTGGTTTTGGTAAACTAAACGGGGCAGCTTAGTGTGATTGGTGGAAATAAATTCAATATGGTCTAATTATGGCATTCATGTTTCAAAAAGGTATGTGACGGTTCTTTATTTAGTCATTCTGAAAGCAACAAGTTTGGATTTTTGTTTGAATCACACCTGCCTTTAATTTTTTTGTGTTGTCTCTAAGGTAAATAATTACACTGCTGGCCACCATAAATGCAATACCCTGAAGGAAGCAAGCAAGTAACATGAAATTTACAACATGCATTAGCGGAGGCGAGATATGCAAATGATTAGAATTTTAGCGCAGACAGACATCACGCATGATTTGGCGCCACATCAAAGCGCTATTTAAGGCTTGGAGATTTCGACGATTTCAAGTTCGGCAATTGTGTTTTTCTTGTGGTTTTTTCAAAAAACGATCAGTTATGTCTCGTAGAAAACAGTGATCAGCTTTTGATCAAGTATCCGAGTTTGACAGAGGAAGGATAGTGGCCTACCGAGATTGTGGAATTTCTTTCAGGGAAATCGGTAGTCGTGTTGAACGAAACCAAACAACTGTAATACGGATATGTGACCGTTGGATTCAGGAGGGTACGACGGACAGACGTGGTCGATCGCATCCACCTCAGTGCACCACTTCACGTGAGGACAGGCAAATTGTGCGCATGGCAGTGACTAATCACTCAGTCACATCACGAACCATAGCACAGCACACTGAGTCTGTAACGCATCATTCAGTGTCTGCGCGTACCATTCGACGCCGTTTACAGCAGAGTGGTCTGTCCGCAAGACGACCATTGCTTGGTCTACCCTTGACGCAGAACCACAGACGCCTCCGCCACCAATGGTGCGATGAAAGAAGGATGTGGGCGGCAGAATGGAATGAAGTCTTTACTGACGAGTCACGCATCTGTCTGAGACACCACGACGGTTGGATTCGAGTCTGGAGACACCGTGAAGAGAGGATATTGAACAGCTGCGTTATGCACCGCCACACTGATCCTGCACCGGGTATTATGGTATGGGGCGGTATTGGATATCCCTCTTGCACTCCTCTAGTACGCATTACCGGTACTTTAAACAGCCAGCGCTACATCTGGACCACACGTGGCACGCATTGTCCAAAGGTTCTTCGTCAATCACCGGAATGAATATCTTCCCTGACCGGCTCGCTCTCCGGATCTTTCGCCGATAGAAAACATGTGGTCCATGGTTTCTCAACGATTGACCCAAATTACACCCCCACCTGCGACACCTGATCAACTTAGGCAACGTGTGGAAGCTGCTTGGTCTGCTGTACCCCAAGAGCACATCCAAAGTCTGTTTGAATCAATACCGAGGCGTATGGCAACGGTGATCTCCAACAATGGCGGCTACTCTGGCTACCGATTCTGGCAGGAATCACACTTCACAGAAGTCTATAAATTTAATCATTTGATACTTAGTTAACATGTTATCTACAAAATAAATTTTGTTGTGCTATCTTTTGCCTTTTTTGGTGTTGCATTTACGGTGGCCACACAGCAGTGTATTTACTGATTTGCGTCAGAATCGAATCTAAAGTTGATTTCATTCTAAAGTAATTCATTAAATTGTCAACTCCTGTTCATTTATGAGCTTCAATGTGACCGATTTTCTACCAAATAAAAAAATGTGAACAAAAATGCACTTACCCACCAAAAAACAGCTTGCTTTCGGGCAATATCTCTTAACCTCCGGGTTCCAAAGGCTGAAAATATTTTCGAAGGAAATTTTGTCTGTCAGGTCGAAGCATAGGAGGAATATGTTAGTCTGAAAAATAAGATGTCACTTTTTAATTCTGGACTAAATTTATATGAATGTGCTGGAAGATTTAAATCAATGTGCTTCAGTATCTTTTTTTGTTTTTATTTCGTTATTTATTTGCGTAATTAAATTTTAATTTTCACGTAGTTTAATTTGCATTTATTTTATCTGTTTACTTGAATAGAGCGGTATTCATATCTGTCAACAGTATTTTCTGCCTGCATTGACTTTATATTCAAATATCTGGAAACAATTTTTTTCTGCTTGCATTGGCTATATATTCAAACATCTGGAAACTGTTTTTGCTGTCTGCTTTGACTAGGTATGTTGTTCGAATATCGGATTGAAGATAGATATGCTGAAATTCAACGATTCTTTTTGTCGAACTTCGATATTATGAATGTTTTTGTATTCGATGCATTTATTCTCATGATTCATCTTAAATAATCGCGAGTATGTTTCAGTGTGTTGTAATTTCTTAAAAGGTTTATGAAATATTCGAAGAAAACATTTAAAATGTTCATATTTGTGTCCGAAATTTTTTTGTCTACACGTTCTCTTCTTAAATTCCTCAGATTAAGATCATATATCGATCCCATGTATACAGTTTTTTTTTAAATTTGATTAAGTTTAAATTCCCACGATCATTTCGGAAAATTGTATTTTAATTTTTGCTTTATGTGGGTTTTGATAAAAAAAAATTTGAGTACAACAAACATAGAGAGAGAAAGAATAGTTATTAATAAATAGCTATATACTTACAAAATGGGTTTAAATTGTGCATATTGAATTATTTTTCAAATAACTATTTTGCTGTGGTTTGATTCAACATCGTAGTGTGAAGCAACTTTACGCTAGGGTTGTTAGTGTCAGATCTCGTAATTTCGATTTATTCTTCGAAAAAACGAAGAATTTACTTAAATAGGGGTCTACCAAATGTTTACGCATGAAAACACTGAAGCCTCATTATTCCGGACGAAGGTTTTTATTAAAAGGAGCCAACCCACAACTCAACTCAAGCATTGTCAGCTAAGAAATCAGCAACCTTAAGGCTCCCGTCTGCTGGCCATTTTGAATTCGTGAACATAATGTTAATCTGTATGGATTTCGCGTGTTTTCCTATTCAATTTTTACTACTATAGCGATTTGAAATCAACAGTGTCAACATTGAATAGCTAGAGCCAAACTGGGTTCATATACTAATGATGAGTTAGAAAGGTACCCTTCATTCCACCAAACTTTGAGATTTTTTTCAGTGCTAGTAGTTAATAAATAGTTAACTTGATTATTTGTGTTTGTGATTATTTCTGTTGGTTTGTTTGTGTCATGTCGACTACTCCTATTGTAAGGCTGGGTCAAGTCACAATCTTTCGAGTGTGGAACCCTTCGAATTAGATAGTCAAACTTTGGCTGGTGGAGAGATACCGCTACACAGTGCTTGTATGAAAATTCCAAAGTTACTATTTATTTAGGCAATCAAGGTGTAGAATAGTACCTGATCATATTGCAAAGATCGTATGAAATCATCCTCCTTTTTGCTATACACTCTGTCCCACATAGCTAGAAGCAGAGGAGTACCCGAATAGTCTATGCCCTTGCTGTATACATATTCTTCATCAGGTAAGAATCTGGAAACAGAATAAGAGGAAGATTGTGCTTTACACTGACCTATTACTAGAAATGGATAGTACTGATGTACTGTCCATTATATATTTACGAAACTAAGCGAAAACCATCAGAAGACTTACGGAAAGACTGTGGAGATATACGGGCCTTCTGGAAAGGATCTGTACACGTATGACTTGAGGAGACATGTCTTACCAACACTTTTATCTCCCACAACCGTCAGCTTGAGGTTGCGTGGAGGTTTCATCTGCAACGATATTCAAAGTCTTCAATCAAAAAAATTTTCCCTAATAAATATATAAGATAATCGTGTGGATGTTAAATTCTCGAAGACATTTTAATTGTCATTGAAAGACAGTGAATTAACAGTTGCACCCTTCGTTAATTTCAACATCTATAAACTTAAATATATATATTTGTGACAATTAAAACTCGAATTTCGGAAATGTACAGATTACATAAGCCTACCCTACCGAGACAATAATTAAAGAAAAGCAACAAAAAAAAATTTCAGTTATCCCGAAATGCCATAAGAGACTGGTTGGCACCCATTGGTAGCTGTTTAATTCCGTAATTCAGTCTTAAGCTAGAAAATGGATTTTTGTTAAGTCTCCTTCTTAACTTTGGTTCTTCAATCCGAAGTCTGAATTTTTATAAATAATTTATTTTGTGTCTAATATTGTATATTAGATTAAAATATTGCATAGATTAGATTGTGTCTAATATTGCATATTAGACACACATTTATAAACACAAAAGGGAAAAGAATGGGTAGCCATCAGTCTGCAATGTTTATAGTTGCTGTTGCATCCATTTTGGAAATTTTTATGTGTGAAAACAAAAGAAATAAATAGTAATTCAAAGATTATTTTATTAAATATTTACCCATTTGATGACATCAAGATTAGGCCATAAAAATAAAATAAACACAATATATTTACTAAGCAATTAAATTTTTTATGTAACTTTCTAGATTTTTGTGTGTGGTAAAAACAAAGAAATAACAGGCGATAATTTCAACACACGCATTTTTTTCTACTCGCTTAAGTGCTTTACTGCACGTATCCACAGCCTATAAATTAAAAAAGTGTATTTAGTGCGATACAACGTTTCATATGAGGTTAGTGAAACGAAAATTTCGAGAAGAAATTTGACCTCAAATTTAGCTAATGAAAGCATCTAATTTTTCGATTCCGAAACATACTTTCATATACATAAAATCTAGAATTATGTAATATCATAAACACCTTCCCTTCGACGTACTTGTGACAACAACAACAACAAAAAATAGTGAAGAAAGAATCTTCATTCTTAGGACAATAATAAACACATTAAAGTGCATACGTATTACGCATTTTTCATATTTCGTGTAAAGATATGAAAAATATCTCGAACGCATGTACGTACAAAGATTTTTACTGTTTTATGTTCAGTATATAAAATTTTTATAACCTGTTTGAACGAAAGTGACGCTGAAAAATATAAATACAATTTATAACCAGTTGGTCGGAAAGGAACTAATACGTATATATATACGCCCACAGAGTATCTATAAAATTTATCTTTAGACGTAAAAAAATATTTAACCCTTTCAGAGCCATTTATTTCTCTTTTTAATTTCTCGCAGTTTTTTATGTTTTATTTTGCCAAATTTTATGTTTACATTTAAATTTTAGGGGCGGGAAAAATACTTCCCAAGGAACCATTCACCGTCATAAAGAAAATTAAATTTAATGGTGATTATCTGCCACGAAAAGATGAGAAACATGTTGCAATGTACAAGGGGACATCGCATTCTGCACACATTTTGCGGGTTCCCTTTTTCTTGTCCCTTTCTGCAACATTTCCTACATCGTCTACAGCTGGAAACCATCTTCGGCATAAGATTTCCCACACTAGCTAAGCGCCACATCATCCGGAACTACACACTTCTTTGCTTGGAAGCTAGAAGGACGTCTTTTCCTTTTTCTTGAGAATATCCGTCTATTAGCTGACGAGCTAATGCTATACGGAATGTTAGTTAGTCTAAACTACTGTTTCTTTTGTTCACTTGCCCCAGTATGAATCTATTTATGATGCCAAGGTCAATAAGAAAATAAAAGATACGCGCGATGCCACCATTTTACAAATCTTCTTATTTGGCATCTTTCTTTTTTTTGATCAAATCAATCAACCACTTCCCTGAAATCGTTAGATACAGCGACAGCTTTTGGGCAAGGTATTTCTCCTTTAGTATCATCTTTCTTTGTCCAATTTGCAGATGTTATAATCGCTGGATTTTGTGCAGTAGCACAAAACTGAGGCGGGAATCAGTCTTCCCATGGTTATAATAGCAATCCCAATATAGTTTAATGGGATTTGCGCTTCCCAGTGGTATATTTTGTAAGATCATGTCAGGGCCGTCTCTGGCAATTTTGCCGCCCCGGACAAAAATAAAAAATGCCGCCTCTCTAGTAAAAGCAGAAAATTTTAATTAGAAAAAATTGTTCATTTAGATACGCACATATAAAACTTGAATAATTCTTGCGAACAAAATGGCAGCATTGCAATGTTATATATATATATATTATTTTAAGTCAAATACAAAATAATTTTAAAATTAAGGACATTATTACCTGTTATTAATTCAAACTAGTAAAATTTAAAAGAAGGAATTGTCCATTTCAGTATGCCAATTTTTTTAAAAAAGAGTTTGGTGGGGATCACAAACATTTATTTTACCTTACAGTAACTACACTCAAGACTAAAATAAAACATCTCCTGTCACTCTCTATCTACAAAAAACTCTTATTGCCCCTGTCCCCTTTTGGATAGTTGACGCTAGACGTCGTATCGGTGAAAGGAATGTAACTTCAGGATGGGGGGGGCAGGTACTAGGGAAAGGTGTGTAAATTTATCTAATTTCACGATTGAACATTTAATCCCGCTTCGAACTCTTAAGTTTCAACGTAAAAGAAAACTGACATTAAACATATAGAGTACAAAATAAGCAAGTAAGAAATACCAATAAATGAAATATTAAATTCACATCCAACAGCATTTCAGAAAATATATAAGATTTTGTGCAACAACAAAAAAATATATTTTTCAAATTCAATCTGTAAGGGACAGTTTTAGTTGAGAATTTCCTCACTAGATGGCTGTACCAATCAGCCTAACATGTGGCTCGAACTTAGAGCATCACAGGAAATCCTAATTATTAATTAATTATAATTTTAAAAATATATAATTAAAATATTATTGATTCACCATGTAATTTAAAACAATCTTTATTAATTTTTTAAACTTTATTTGTAATTTATATTTTTGTATTTATATATATATTATTAACTTGTTTAGTATAATGTGTTAACTGTAACTAAACTGAGCGTTGTGTAAAACGTGGGAATCCCACGCACTTCTCCTCTGATCATTAAACTAGGATGTTGATTTTTGAAAGGTTGAGAAATAAACTGTAAAATTGTTGAAAAAGGTTGTCGTCTGATTGTGATGGAAATTACAAAGTAAACGCAAACCTTCAACGAACGAAATAAATTTAATATTATTCACCTATTGGAATCCTCAAATAAGTGAACCGATAGGCAAAAATAAATC
Source organism: Trichonephila clavata (assembly GCA_019973975.1). NCBI lineage: Eukaryota > Metazoa > Arthropoda > Arachnida > Araneae > Nephilidae > Trichonephila > Trichonephila clavata. The sequence goes on from BMAO01022563.1 coordinate 161,065, forward strand.
TAAATGCCGCCCTGGGCAGGGGTCCGGTTTGTCCGGCCCTAGAGCCGCCTCTGATCATGTAGAAGGGAAGTAATCTTCCCAAGGCCCACGAAAGGATTAAAATAAGCAAACAATGACAGGCATTAATGGTTTCTACGCTCCATAAAGAAAACATTAAATGTTTTGCATTTTGCACGATATCGATGTGGTGCGGACCAATAGTTGCACGCAACAAATCGAGTCTAAGCGAGATTTCGAACCGCTTTCTATTTCAGAATCAATAGCCTATATAGCTCGACTTTTCATTTCATTAATTTCACGCATTGGTGATAGGTATATCCCCACCAAGGGAAGCTAAGGCGCCTAGATTTTGCTTTTAACAATACGCTACTTGCTATCACAAATCTTTGAGACCAATCACCAACTGTGGATCTTAAAGGCAAACTTCAATTGTAGGCTGCCAAAAGCTTATGCAGTACCCGTGTTATGATTTTTAAATTCGATAGACAAAGCTACAAATTGAGCTTGTTCTCGCGGTGAACCTGTTTTGAAACCAGAATGTTGCCAAATACTGAGTTGAAACTTCACTAAAAAAAATTCATACTTTCTTTACGTAACATAAAAAATAGTATGCGCTTCCTGTTGCTTGTTCATATTTATTGGTAAAGATACATTTCGTATTTTCTTTTCTTAATTCAGCCTAGTAATATGAGCAACTAAAGGGAAAGGCTGGCCCTTTCTTCTTTATTTGCTCATAACCCTGCTAACATAGTCCTAAGGCCTAAGAACTTGTTATTGTATTGCTCAAGGCCAGTAACGCACACAAGGGGGAGTACCTGGGTCTGGATCCCCATAGCCTTTTTTTATTGATTGTAATCCTATGTATATATAGTACGTAAAATGTAATTAAGTATTTGTTATAAAAATTAATTTTATTTATTAATGCTAATTACTTATTCAGTAATTAATTTGTTACTGTTTTTTGCTCCTGATAATCGACAAAATCAAAAGAATATGTTGGGCGGCGTATTGGAGCATGATACGTGAATGGTGGACTTACAACCCTGTACCTCCCCCCCCCTCCTTGAAAAATTTCTATGTGTGACACTGCTTAAAGTCGTTTTTCACCTCCCTGGTGCCCTAGGCATTTCAAATTGTTACGCTCCCCCCCCCCGACTATTTCCTGAGCATCAGTTTTTACCTTGCCAGTTTTGATTCGGGACGTATTTTCCTATAACTCTTTTCCTTCACTTTGTCTTTGTTCTTTGGAGAGTCTTTCCATTATTCACCTCCTATGGACCCACCGTGTCCTAGACTGACAACCGGCAACCCTAATTAAAGTATAATGGCAACATCTTTGCACAGACTATTCTTCATCGATGCCTTTACTTTAAGCATATTTTGTTTATCTGTGTACGTAATTTTTGTAGACAAATGCGTACTTTTTAAGAGAAAGTTTCTGTAAAATCCAAAGGTCAGCACAATAGCGAAGCGAATGAACTGATTGGTTGGAAATACGTGATTCGAATTATTATGTAACTATGACGTCACCTTAATTTATGAACTGATTGGCTGGAAACAGGATTGCATTTTTCATGTGACTATGACGTCACATGAATTTTGCTCATTTAGTTTAAAACGATACATATATATATATACATACACACACACACACACATATATATATATATATATAATATATATATATATATATATATATATATAATTTATGTAATTGAAATTTTTAAAATATTTTTTAAACTAATGCTTTTTTTTTCAAAAAAGAAAAAAAATAGTCTAAATTAGTGATTTTCAAAGTGGTCTATATCGACCCCCAAGTGTCTATGACGATCTGCAAGAAGTCCACGTCAGTGAAAAGATAATTTGAGGATCCATGAGGTGTAAGTGGGGGGTCTATGATAAATGTTTATGGATTTTGTTTTGTTTTGTTTTAAGACGTATGTATGTTGTCAGCTCCGATGGTAATTCTGTGGCCGCGGTAGCAAAGTGGTCTAGGCATCGGATCGTGGCTAGCATGTCATGAGTTCGATCCTAGTACCCCTGAAGACCCGCCGTGTAGGGGCGCGATGCACGTAAAATCTGTCGAGAGCTCAAACGTCCTAACGTTGGTGTGGTGTGGTAGTTAGGAGAGGGGATGCCAGCTCAGGTGTCGTCCACGTCACTTGACCATGGTTCAAAATTACGCGGACCGTCCCCAAAAGCCCTCGTGTAGCTTAAAAAGTGAGACGTTAATATTCACTCACTCACTCACCCAATGGTAATTCTATTTTAAAATTCCAAATCTATATAAACATTTTCATTAAAGATTATAATCATTAACTGCAAACTAGAAACTATTCACACGATTTACACCAGAGGCTCTCAAACTTTTTTTGTCTCATAGATATCTTGCCGTGTTTTTCGGTTTGGGGTGGACCCCTGCTTAATTAATATTAAATTTTTGCAAATCTATCAACTTAAATGTCTTTTTGGCAACTGGTACTACTACTACTTTAAAAGAATTAAATTTCTAACTTTAATGAAGTTTAGTGTTTAAAACTTTAAAAAGTACATGTTAATTAATTAAATTAATGATTAATTAATACATAAAATAACTGTTACATAAAATAACTAAACAAAAAACAAATGATTCTAATGGGAGGGATGAATCTGGTGCTACATTAACAAATTTTCAACATTTGGTATCAATCTTGTCAGGTTTAACCTTAAATCTCCTTTGTTTGTAGTGTCCAGGATTTTTTCTTTTCTGTTTTTGGTTTGGAGATTGGCAACCGCGTTGAAACTCCTTCTCCCCAGTAAAAGCAATTAAAAAAATTTTCAGGGTGTTCTATATTTCCGGACAAATAACAGGTTTGCCAAAATTTCTGACATCCGTTTCTAAACTTTACTTTAAGATTTTCGTTAGTGTTTATTCCGATCAGTTTCTAGAGTAATGTGACTTTTTTTTCAAAGTGACCATATGAATTCATTGCCTACTGTGATATTACCATAGTCAAAGCATTCTCAAACCTAGTTTCAAAATTTGAATAAAAGGCATTTAAATGTTGAACATAGGTTAAAACGTCCTGACAGATTATCTGCGTCAAATTGAGAAAATTCGGGATCTACAGTATTATACTTCTTTAGCTTGATTCTGGAAAAAAACGCTGAAATGGTTCTTGTTTTAATAAAATTTATGCGGTCACCTTATAAGTGCAAATGAACCTCATTAAATTTAGTAAATAAATCTGTTAAATAGGTAAAATTTTGTTTCCACTCGATTAAATTTTCTTTTAAAATTAAAGTGACAATCTAGTTTAATGAGAGTCACTATCACTAGCCAGAGTTAATAACAATAAATAAACGATTTTCCCTTACGAGAGTGTTTAGTATATTTAAAAGAAAAATTATATTTAGTTGCAGCGATAATTAGCAGGAAAGAAATGAAAATGTTAAGTAAAACGGTTGTCTAAAAATAGCGCAAACCTATTTAACCTAATTGCTCATCGATGCCAGGTTATCTATCAGGATGGTAAGGGAAAGTCATGATTTAATTATGTACAGAAATCTTCTTTCTACTGAAAAAGAAATCAAAAATAGTCTTTTTTCATTTTCTTGGAACAATACTAGTAATTTGATTCGGTAATGCAGACAGTGGTCATCAAAAAAATAAATAAATAAAAATAGTTAAGAACTAGTTTAATGGAAACATATCCTCCTTATTCTTCGATTCCTTTTCGGTTAATGATTTTATGTAAGATTTTTAAAAAATCAGAAGTCTTTTAATAGAAATAGAAAAAAAAGAAGAAAGAGATAAAAAAAAAAAAGACGAGCAATGTATTTTTCGAAGCTATTCAATTACGCAATAGAGAGTTATTTGTCAATGTATTTCAAATCTAAGGTTAATATAGTTGTAAATACATAATAATTAATCATCACTATGCATTACTCTTACAAAAAGAAAGTTAAACAAAAAAATTACTTTAAATGTGAAAACTTTAAAAAAAAATGATCAAAATGCAGTGTACACATGAGAAATATATGTAACACAGCCTGAAAAGAAAACAAAAATTGAAAAAGAAGTGTTAAAACTGATTTTAAAAGGCACATAACATTTATTTCATACTTTATTTTATAGTTTTGTCAATTTCCTTAGGTAGTTAAATTATATGCAGAAACAACGATATGTAACAATATCTTCATAAAAACTGTTTTTCACAAAGCTTGTTGATATTTTAAAATTTTGAATTTCTCATTCCATTCTACAAAAAAATACACGAAGAATACTTTCGATCTACGTTGTTTAATTTATAAAGCGTTATTTCTCTGTTATAATCCTATATGAACTTATAAAAGAATCTAAAAAACAAGTTCGTATAACTGTTTGACATATCCAAATAATTTTTCCTATCTAAAAATTACATTAGAATCATACAAAAGAAGGCAATTGTAGTGTAAGCAAAAAGATTATTTTGCCATTAAATTGTGTTATAAAATGTAAAAATAAACAAATTGTTTTTTATAAGTATTACTCATTTTTTTTGTGTGCATAACCTTAAAAAATTATTTCTTTTTCACTCAAGAGAGACCAAGCTCACCTAACAAAGAGGAATTAGAACTATAGAGCTGACAACCTTCCTGTAAAAAATTATTTTTTAATTAAAGCATTACATGTTTGAAAAATACCTAATACATTATTACTTTTCTGGTTTTTAGATAAAAAGTAGGAAGACTATACAATTAAAGAATAAAAACCAAGTTTTCTTAACTCAATTTACGAACATCAATGCATTAAATTATAAGTCAGTCGATATGTCTTTTATTAAAGGTGTCTATTAAAAATATTTTTCGTTAAAATAATATATTCTTTAAAATTAACTAATAAATTTTTACTAAAAAAAAAAGGATTTTAAAGACAAAATATGCTACTTAAATAAAACTCATCTTTAAGCAAATCTACTTTATTGTGTAAACTTCATCTTTAAGTAAACCTCATTCTGCATACAAACAGAATGCGACAATACCTAAATTCAAACCTAATATAAAAATGCAGCACATTTTTTAGCATTCTAACAGAAATAAAACAATATTACATCCCGAAAAACAAAATTATAAAGCCTACATATTTACATGTCAAATTGTTTAACAAGAAATGCTTTTTGTTTTCGGAATTATTAACAGGTCTTTTAAGCAGGAAATTATTTTTTGATAAACTTTATTTTAAATAGTAAAAATGAGATACTGTGACACATAGTATATAAGCATTTATATTTATATATATTACATATAAGTTTTGTTTTACAAAATATTACGTAAAAGGGGCGGGGGGGGGGGGTTGAAAACTACAATCAATTATATGATTTTTTTTCGGAATAGCTAATGAGCAATAAAAACAAAAATTAGAAAATCTTTTTTAGTCCTTTGATGTAGTAAATCTGTCAGAAAGATTAAAACAAACTGAATATTAGCTATTATATGATTGTAAACATACAATTTTGAAATGCATAGAGTGTAATAGAATAAGAACTGATTCTTTTAATTCCTGTACGTGAATAGAATTGCTACAAATTGGATGAAAAAATGTTAAAAATAACAAATGAAAGTATTATGCTCAAAAAATTTTACTATCTTGAACTGTAAGTAGAATTCAGTTCGTCTTGAAATGAAGAATACGACAAACAAATTAAAACGAATAATTAACCAAAATTTTGCTTTTTGTAAAACAGTATTACAGTAAACAGTAAACAGTAACAAATCTTATTCAATTCTTATTTTACATAAGAAAAACTATAGAACAACTCATTATTCAATCAAACACAATTTTTAAGTTCAAAAATAAGCCTAGAATGAGTTATATTTGAAGTTAATAATTTAATCAAGAAAAAAAATATTGTTGTCACTTCAATGTTTATAATTTAAGCAAATCTAACTTTAAACTAGTCTTCAATTTGAAATTATTTTTCATTTTTCTTAAAATTGATCAGCCATACTTAACATCCTCAAATTTTTAATGATAAGGTATGAACTTAACGCGAACACTGACACATATTCTAACTATTTTGTTCCAGTCATGACTTATTTTCTTGTATTGTCTTCACCTTATTTTTATTCTAATTCTTTGTTCTAATGGACTAACTAATTGGAACACTAGTTAATGTACTCCAAACCAGGGTAATAACTGTAAAATAGAACGTACATAGTTCTAATTATACCATAATAAACGCGGGACTCTTGCATGTGAATAAAACAGAGAAAATGTTTCGCTTACCTTTTAAGTGTCTCGTCACTGATATTTAACGATGAAACATGCAATTCTAAGCATCCAGATGTGACTCTTATCTCTCTCTTATCAGATAAAACTTCGTTTTCAATGACTCGGAATAGTCTTTTGGACTAGTATGTTAAATGTCCTTTTTTTTCTTCTTGTTAACACAATGGGAATGTTGGACTGTAAGATCGCTTGGAATGAATGGTTCGCGGAAGTGACTCACTTGTTCGCGGTTAGCATCAGAGAAATTTTCTGGTTGCGTTTCAAAAAAAGAAAAATGGAGTGAAAGAATATTTGTAATTTAATATGTTGGAGTGAATTGAAATACTTAATGTTCGAGATAGTTTCCTTTTCTATTTTTAACTTATGAAGTTTAAAAAAAAAGAAAGTGAAAGACAACATCACAGAGAAGAGAGGAACTGTAAGGTCTGGTTATACTGTTATGTTTATTTCGTACGGTAACATATATTTGAGGAGTAATAACTTTTTTGAAAAATAACACCTAAATACGAAAAAAAAAATGTTAAGCTATTTTCATAATCAACAGTAGAAAAATAAAACTAAAAAACTTAAATATCTCAAAATATATATAATTCACAAATTAATAACTTTTAAAAGGCAATGCTTAGAAAGAGAATTAAAAATATGTAATTTTTAAATAATAAGTAATATAAAAAAAGTTTTAAGTCAATTCCTACTTTGAATGGATGAATAGAAAGTATTTTATTAAAAATTGAAAATTTAAACAAGATATATACATAACTAGCTATTACCCGCCCGCTTCGCTGGGTATTTCATGATGTTTTATAAATTTTTACTGCTTATATATATGTATAAATTATTGATATCTAATTCCTAGCATTAAGAATTCGATTGAATTGGAAAAAAAACTTATACCTGTAACTGTCACCTGTTGATAAAAAAAAAAGGGCAGAACTCATCTAATTTGTATTTTCTAAAAAATCTCTAAAATTGAAGCATAGAATGATGTTTGCTCTTTCGTAACTCCAAAACCAAGTGGATTCCCGCAAAACCAATTTTCGGTGGATCTCTACTCCGTAAATTGAACACGCAAGCCAAATTTCAAGTCTAAATCTAACAGAAAAAAACAAAAGTTTTACTATCAATATTCCCGTAATCCCGTTGAGAGCCGTTTTCCAAAATTACCGCTCATAGCGGATTCCAATTCAACAAAAGGAAAATGCAAACCAAATTTCATTATTATAGTCCTTGTAGCTCGAAAAAAGTAATTTTTTTTGTCAATACGTCCCAGTAACCTCCTGCAACCCCCCAGAACTCTTGATTTGCTTAAAATTTATTCTTAGTGGATCCCTATTCAACAAAAGAAACATGCTTAACAAATTTCAAGTATATGGGTCTAACAATTACAAACAGGAATTTTTTTCTGTAACTCCTCTTGACCCCTCGCAACCATCCTTGGGGGTCAATTTTCGTTTTACTCTTTGTTGGAGGAACTCTATTCCATGAAAGGAACATGCCTACCAATTTTCAAGCAGGATGATCAAATAGTTTAAAAATGGAAATATTTATCAATTACGCCTCTTAATCTCCCGAAATTAAACTTGGTAGTTGATATTCGCGAAACCCATTTTGTAGCGGTTCTCTACTTTACGAAAGGAATCTGCTTATCAAATTTCAAGACTGTACGTCTAATAGTTTAAAAATGGGGATAATGATCTATAACGCCACTTGAGCCCCCGCAACGCCACCTAGGGGTCGATTTTCACAAAACACATTTTGTAGTATATCTCTATCCTATGACAGGAATCTGCTTATCAAATTTCAAGACTGTACGTCTAACAGTTTAAAAATGGGGATAATTGTCTATAACGTCACTTGAGCCCCGCAACGCCACTTCTGGGTCTGTTTTCACAAAACCCATTTTGTAGGGGAATTGCACTCTATGAAAGGAATCTGCTTAGCAAAATTTGAAGACTGTGCGTCCAATTAATTAAAAATGCAAAAAAATTATCCATAACGCCCCTTGAATTCCGCAACACCACCTAGGGGTCGATTTTCACAAAACACATTTTGCAGTGTATTTCTATCCTATGAGAGGAATCTGCTAACCAAATTTCAAGACTGTGAGTCTAATAGTTTAAAAAAAGAAATAATTATTTATATCTGCCCTTAACCCCCCGCAACACCCCCTTGGGGGTCAATTTTCTCCAAACCCGTTTTGTGACGGATATTTACTCCATGAAAGAAACATTCCTACCAATTTTCAAGCAGGTAGGTCAAATAGTTTAAAAACGAAAATATTTATCTATTACGCCACTTATTTCCCTGCAACGCCACTTAGAGGTCTGTTTTCACAAAACCTTCTTATAGCTGATCTCTACTTTATGAAAGAAATCTCTTTATCAAATATAAAGACTGTGCGTCTAATAGTTTAAAAATGGAAATAATTATCTGTACCGCCCCTTAAATCCCGCAACGCCACTTGGGGAAAATTTTCACGAAACCCATTTTGTAGCGTATCTCTACCCTATGAGAGGAATCTGCTTACTAAGTTTCAAGACTGTACGTCTAATAACTTAAAAATTGGAATTTATAACGCCCCTTAAACCCCCGCCCCCGCAACACAACTTGGGGGTCAATTTTCTCCAAACCCGTTTTGTAGCGGATATTTACTCCATGAAAGAAACATTCCTACCAATTTTCAAGCAGGTAGGTCAAATAGTTTAAAAACGAAAATATTTATCTATTACGCCACTTATTCCCCTGCAACGCCACTTAGAGGTCTGTTTTCACAAAACCTTCTTATAGCTGATCTCTACTCTATGAAAGAAATCTCTTTATCAAATATAAAGACTGTGCGTCTAATAGTTTAAAAATGGAAATAATTATCTATAACGCCCCTTAATTCCCCTCAACGCCAGTTGGGGGCAATTTTCACGAAACCCACTTTTTGCGTATCTCTACCCTATGAGAGGAATCTGCTTACTAAGTTTCAAGACTGTACGTCTAATAACTTAAAAATAGGAATTTATAACGCCCCTTAAACCCCCCGCCCCCGCAACACCCCTTGGGGGTCAATTTTCTCCAAACCCGTTTTGTAGCGGATATTTACTCCATGAAAGAAACATTCCTACCAATTTTCAAGCAGGTAGGTCGAATAGTTTAAAAACGAAAATATTTATCTATTACGCCACTTATTCCCCTGCAACGCCACTTAGAGGTCTGTTTTCACAAAACCTTCTTATAGCTGATCTCTACTCTATGAAAGAAATATCTTTATCAAATATAAAGACTGTGCGTCTAATAGATTAAAAATGGAAATAATTATCTATAACGCCCCTTAAGTCCCCTCAACGCCACTTGGGGGCAATTTTCACGAAACCCATTTTTAGCGTATCTCTACCCTATGAGGGGAATCTGCTTGCTAAGTTTCAAGACTGTATGTCTAATAACTTAAAAATAGGAATTTATAACGCCCCTTAAACCCCCCGCCCCCGCAACACCCCTTGGGGGTCAATTTTCCCAAAACCCATTTCTTAGCGGATACTTACTCTAGGAAAGAAACTTGCCTACCAATTTTCAAGCAGGTAGGCGAAGTAGTTTAAAAACGGATATATTTATCTATTACGCCCCTTAATCCCCCACAACGCCACTTAGAAGTCTGTTTTCACAAAACCCGTTTTGTAACTGATCATTATTCTACGAAAGGAATCTATATATCAAATTTAAAGACAGTGCGTCAAATAGTTTAAAAATGGAAATAATTATCTATAACGCCCCCTAAGCCCCTGCAATGCCACTTGGGGGTCGATTTTCAGCAAACTCATTTTGTAGTGGATCTCTTTTCTCTGAAAGGAATCCGCTTACCCAATTTCAAGATTGTACATCAAATAGTTTAAACATGGAAACAATTATTATTAAAGCCCTTAACCCCCCGTAACGCCCCTTGCGTTTCGAATTTCGGAAAATCCGTTCTTAGCTGATGTCTACTCTATGAAAGGAACATGTCTACCAAATTTCAAATCTATAGGTTGAATAGTTCCAGAGATTTCGTGATTAGTCAGTCAGTCAGTCAGTCAGTCAGTCAATCAGTCAGTCAGTCAGTGAGTGAGTCGCTTTTCTCCTTTATATATATAGATATATATATAGGGGAAAAGTGAACTAAAATAGTAGGAATTGAAAAAGAGCATGATTTATGTGTGTGTGTCTGCATTGTTGTAACACTGCACACCCGGTTTGGCAGGCTGAAAAACCTGTTTTCGAAGCCAACTCTTATTATTGTTTTAACAGTTACACTGTTACAACAATGAAGACGAATTTAAGTTGGCGTCAAAAACCGGTAATTAATTAAATTAAATTTAATAAGTTAATTAATATTTGAAAAAACTGTATTAACATCAAGTGATTCACTACAAGTTTGAAAAAAATTATTTGAACTTGATTGGATGTATAGAAAGTATTTTATTAATGATTGAAAATTTGAACAAGATAAATACATAAATATATAGATGGGGTGAACTAATGGTAGGAATTGAAAAAAAATGTCCTCTACTAGCCGTTACCCACCCTCTTCGCTGGGTATTTCATGATAATGTATAACTAAATAAATAGTTTTCTTAAAAAAACTTATTCGCTTCTAAATTCTATTCTTACAGTATTCAAACACAAGTTTACATCCCTCATCTCTTGTTTTTTTTTAATAAAAAAAACAGGACTTGTTTACGAAATATACTTGTTTTTTACGCCCCCGTAGCCTCACCCCTTGGAAATTGATTTCCTCCAAATCCGTTCTTTGAGGATTTATACTCAACAAAAGAAACATGCTTGCCAAGTTTCAAGTCTGCACACCATCTCATAACTCAAAAATGGGAATTTTTATCTATAACACCCCTGCAACCTCGTGCTGGGAGTTGATTTCCACAAAATCCATTTTTAAATGTTGCCAAATCAGAAGATTGCGCCAAATGCAGTAATCGTTTTCTAAACATGAGCGGGAACGGTTCTGCATATCATGGCAAATGGCCACTTCGTACATACACATACAAATTCTTTCTAAAGCAAGAATTTCTTAGATAAAAGATCACTAAAAAGAAATGTGCAAATCTTTATTCGCAAAAATGGGCTTCCGGCTCCTTTGAAATATCAGCGAAGCTTCTTACAAAATTTTGGATAGGTACGACCAATGGTGTAAGTTCTGAACAAGCACATACAAACGTATACATAAGATTATATACAGACAATATATATATATATATACATTAAACCACAGAATCACCAATTGTTTTTCATTGCAAGACAAAAAGACAATTATTGCACATAAGCAAGAGCAACAAAGCAATGTAACATTATATTTCTCGTAGAATTTAAATGCTAATTGTTGCTCCAACAATACTTTTATGATTACATAATGATAACCAACTCAACAAATGTTAATTTAACACTGTGAAATATGGTTCTTCAATTTGTTGGTTGGTGTAAAATTTTAACTGTACTAAATAATATTTAACGTTCTTATTTTCCATTTGAATTTTAGACTTGCATATTTTTCTTTAATCTGGTAAGTAATTGCAGATACTTATGGTATTTTGAATAATTTGTAAATGTGATGTAATTTGTGTACGTTCTTAACTGAACTCATATAATGTTTTCTCCTACTATAAGACTATGACAAAGCAGGAAAATGAGCTCTTTCTGGTAATTTGTTTTAAAATCCTCTTTTTTCAAAAACGAGCCTTCATTAACTCTTTCATGCTTGGTGGTACATATATTGTACCACTAATTCTTAATCGTTTATTGTGTGGTGGCACACAAAGCGTACCATTTTTTTGAATGCCTCAGAAATCGATACTACATGGTTCATTCTCTGAACCATCACAGAGGTAAACTCCTAGCAGTTACTCAAGTTTCCAACAGATGTCAGAAGCTAATTGTATGCAATGGGTTTATGCAGTAGTTCATTCTTTCACCAGCTGTGAGTCTGCTGAGTGGTATTTTTCGGAAGTGGCTGTGTTTTGTGTATTTTTAAGTGTAAAGGAAAGTGATTCTTGTGATATTTGATAAAAATCAGGCAAGCACAGATATTATGTAACTAAATAAGTCAATATTAAAATAATTAATACACTTCACAGGTGCATTGCTAGCATTAAAATGTGAATCCAAAAAATGTACCACCACGCTATCGAAGGTCATCTTCTTTACAAATACAAAATGCATTCCTCTTATTTTTTCACAATAATGGACATGTTTATTGTGCCAGATAGATTTTTGAAAGATACATATTTTTAAATAATATTTATTAAATAATAGTACATAAATAATTACTCAAATGTCTTGAATGCCAATGTAGTCAATGCATGCGTCATCTATCAGGAAATTAATCTTCCAAAGTTGAGCTTAAAGGACTTCAGAAGAGATATATCCAGAGATTTTGACAGTTCTTCGAGAAATAAGCGTCAGACACAACCAATAGAAGTGTTTAGATCACGAATAAGAAGCCGTCTGTGCTGCTTGCAGCACAAAAGCAATCCAAGTTTGCACAGAATGGAAGTGTTGTGCCTGCAAAGTTCCATTGTGCGTAGGGAAGAAAAAAAATCATGTTTCCAGAACTATCATGCTGCTTGAAGCGTGGTGGTGGAAAATATGTACCACCAATTTTTTAAAACTTTGGACTCCCTTTATTTGAAAAAGTGTTTAATATTATTATATGTAGCATTTTTTTCAATAATTATAATTTTGTGAGTTTTATCTAAAATATTTATAATTATTTCCCTCTAGTGCATTATTTTTGTCAAAAATTCAGCGCATGAAAGAGTTAAGATAGTGAACTATACAACCGTATTTTGTACGTCAGCTAAAACAAATGACAAACATTTAATTATGAAATAATGATATTGATATATTATTATGCACATTTGTTTAGAATAAATACAGTTTATAGCGTTTGGGAAAATAAATGGAGCATCCTAAAAATAAAAAGTATTGTGTCTACTTTGGTGCAAACATTTATAGCATTTAAGTTATATTTTCTGAGATGTTAACTGACCATTTTTTTTTTATTAACCATTACAGAAAAAACATTCTGCTCTAATTTTTCCTTTTGTATTTGAAAGTAATTTTACCTAAAAATTTAATTGAATTCTGAAAAATATGACGGGGGAAATGTTACTGTTTGTATTTATCTAAATAAGTACATGTTTCATTTCCAATAGAATTTGGAAAAAAATTCTTTAGGTCCAGATGAAAAAAATTCTCTGATTCTTAAGGTATACGACTACCCTAAAATTGTAAATTTTGTTAAAAATTGAAAAAAAAATTTTACGATTTTATTTTATAGGCGATCTTATTAGCTTTATAAAAATACCAAGTTTATTACTTTCCGTTCAATAGAATAAAAACTGCAAATGTTTTAGTAAGAGCAGATGCCATTACTTTAAGCAAGATGTCTACTTTAAAACGAGTTTGACTCGAAATGCGTTTTTTTTTTAAATGCTCAAACGGAGACAGCGATTGCTCAAAAAATTTTGAAAATAATTTACTGAAAGTTTTTGTGCATGTTCTGTATAATAGTAGAAGTGTTTTAACCTTCACATTTATCAATCATTGTTTTATTTCAAAATTTACAGTCCCTTATGTTAATATGATCACTGTTATTTTAAGCAACTTCATATAACAACTAAGATAAAGTGCTCTAGTTTTTATAAAAATTAAAACATCTCTTATCCTGAAAGTCACTTCAAAAATAAATAACATAGCAACACATCAGAATTGAAAAATTAAAAATTTTATTCATATTTTTGGTACGGAATGGGCCACGTTTATATTATTTTTTGTCAATTTTTACCCATTTTTTCCCATTTTAGTAATAATAATTTCTTTTTCTCTTCTTAATTTTAGCATATTTTTCATAAAATGTGCTAAACAAATCTAAAAACAACAAAAAATTGGCAGTTATAGAGACTGCCGATAGAAGTGAAAACTTAGAACTTTTAGTATTAAAATTTGAAATTTCATAATGTTTGAATTAAATTTATCAACATCAATCTGGTTTTCACATCGATTGACACTCCGAGCAATAACTAAATGCATGTTTATATGGTTTTTAAAAGCTTTTATTTAACTTACAATGTATGTATGTAATTTGTTCGGGCGGAATCTTGCAACTCAAAATTTTGAAGTTGATATCTTCATCGCATTGAGCTGAAATTATGTATGCACGCTTAGTTTGGATGACAATGCATGTTTTGACCATTTATATTCCGATATTGCAATTAATTAAAAAGATATTAATTAAAAACGTTAAACTAGTTTTGGGCACCAACTGCGATATGACTGCATTGTTGTAATAATGTTATTGTTACAACGATGACAAAAGTTGGCGTCGAAAATTGGTTTCAGCCAAACTGGAATTTCATAACGTTGCGCTATTGACTGTATTAATTAACTTTGGCCAAAAAGTAATTACATTTCTACAACGTAAAAATAATCTTAATTTCTACAACGTATGCAATTTTTTTACAAATTTCTATCTATTTTCTTGGATTTAAATTCAAAAAAAAAAATTAGAGCTATTTTTCAAGTAGATTGGTGCATTGTATACTTTTCTCAACGCTGCCTAGTTAAACTGAGATGGAGTATTAAAGAAATTCTTTAAGAAATTTATCTAACTTTAATCTATGAAACTCAGACAAAAAATAATTACAGACTCGGAAACATCATTTATTTCATCCCGATACGGTATAATGTTTTTCACAAAATAATAATATTTGTATTTCTTACGATTCTTTTTAAATAAGTCAAAATCGATGCGTTTTTATAAAAATAATGTCTAAATCGTTGCGCATGAATTTGTTTGGTTTAAATGAATCGACATTCCGAACTACAACAGCTTATGCTTTGCTTTTTTAAAATCAATTATTTAAAAAATTAAATGCAAAAAACTTTTTTTTTTACGATTTTTCAAAAAATACTCAATATTTTAATTTAACATTTAATAACTTCGTCATTTATGAAGAAAATCTCATAAAACTTTTTTTCGTGTGTACGACAATATTACCCAAGATCTGTACGGAGATTGAAAAAATTGCTTAAAAATTACGGATTTAAGAAAAATTTGTGTTTTTCGTCTAGTACCCTTTTTGCGAGAATTCATTTAGCTACACTGTTCGAAAATAAGCGGAAAACACCCAGCAACAATGACGCATTGTATGAGATGAACAGACTGAGAAACATGTCCAGTGATAACTAAAAAGTGAAAAATAAATTAAAAGTAAAAAAACCTTTTTAAAAACAAGCTTTTATTTAAATGCGCTAAAAAGAATAAAATAAACTTTTTTTGTAGAACTTTTTTTACTATCAACTGATAACGTCATTACACAATTTATATGATACTAAAGCTTGTTGCGAGATTAACATCTGCAGATAAACAAGTAAATTGATCTGATGGATTTTAATTTGTAAAAATTTCAAACTAAGTAAACAAGAGTACTTTAATCTCGCGACGAGTTTTTATATCATATAATTTGTGTAATGACGTTATCAGTTGATAGTAAAAAAAGTTTTACAGAAAAAGTTTATTTTATTCTTTTTAGTGCATTTAAATAAAAGCTTGTTTTTAAAAGGTTTTTTTACTTTTAATTTATTTTATTATTCAAATATATTACGGGCTGTACAAGATCATGACAAAATATAAATACAATTCAATGGAAATAACAATTAATATACAATCATATATTATTTATGGATAGTATTTGTATTTACTTAAACTTCAATGTACTTAATTTTTAACATTATTTTAATTGTTTGCATCACTGCCATCATTAATTTCAACAATACGTAGACTTTTTGTACTTTCAATTATTTCATTTTGTTCTAAAAAAGATACAATAGACGTATGGTAACTAAAGTAAGAAAGGAAAATGTTTGATTCAAATTTATCTAAGTATCGCGTGTAAAAAACCACATCGGTTGTCGTTTTATATTTTGTAAAATGTGTATCTGAGTTTTCGATCATTGGACATTTTTACAAATTAAGTGTTTCATTTAGAAATTCAATTAGTGGCAGATTTGTATCATCTGCAAAGTTAATATTGAAGTCTCCTCTTAAAATCATGGGTACATTATCATATATTTTTCGCCAAATCTTTTTTCGAGTATTTCAGAACCTTCTTTTGCATATATCATCAAATTTTCGAATAAAAATTGTTGTATCTGTCTCATAGATTTTCCAGGCGAAATATAAATGGCAACCATTAATATGTATTGCCCATTCTCGGAATTGCAACGAGTAATGCACAGTATATACACATTGAACTTTTCACTAAATCCATTGAATTTCACTTATAAGATATACACAACACTCTATACGTCAGCTGTATAGCTACAGATACTGCGATAAGCATGTTGGTGACTCGAACGCACCAGATTTCCCCCATCTAAAAAGTGTCTACGGAGAGCAGTCAGAGCATGTCGGTGACGCGAACCCATAAGATTTTCCCCTGCCAAAAAGTGCCCAACGCCGCTAAAGAAGTTTTCACTTCAAAAATCCACATATCTCCACTTTTTTTAAAAAAAGTTGTCACGAGTAGTCGGATACCTTAAGTTTAGATTAAATAAACTATCACATCTACAATTATTGTTAATTGTAATATTTTTTTAAATGACGATTACTACTATGGCCATATTGCTTTGACCTATACTGTCTTGTTATATTTTTATTTATTGTTTTTCTTTATTATACATCTATAGCAATTTAGTATATATACGTAGTAGGATTCAAAAGTTCTCAGACTGAGTCTATAGCCTAAAAAATATTGTCAATTTAACTGCTGGAACACACCCTCCTTCGAAATAAGACCCTTGAGTAACAACATACTTTTGCCATGGCTTGTTAAGGTCATTGAAACATTTCTGCTATCCATTTTTAGCCATGTCCTTTAATTCAGCCTGCGATGTACTTTTAACTTCATCTGCAGATTGGTCTTCGCTTAATATGTGAGAAGAACGATATGTTGACACATCCTATGTATGTTAAGATCTTTAGTCATTATTCACTGACATGTGGCCGAGGATATCCCAACTGATTCTGCTACTGTTTGAAGCCTGTTCTTACGTACCACCGAAAGAAACCTTTTCGATGTTTTCAGCGGTGTGGGAAGTTTGCGGATGTCCAGAGCGTTTCTCGTCTTAGACACTTTCCCTACCTTCCCTTAAACGTCGTTGCTACTCAAAATCTTGCGTTTTCAATAATGTATCACAGCCTTATACCAGATTTAACATTTCATAACTCTCCGTAGCACTTTTCCCCTAACGAACACAAAAATTAATATCCATTATCCGCTCAGCAAACGCAATTTCTTCCAATCGCCGACGACCAAATACATCCACCTACGGTTAAAGTGTAGTATAAGGGGGCCCTTGGCGATTTCAATTTCTTTTGGCGACCAAAATAGATCGCCAAGCTACTTCCCTTAGCGATAGGTGTCCGGAAGACAGAATGAATTCGTTATCTCATCATAATATCTATATAAAAATCACCTAATCCAAAGAAAAATCGCCAAATCCAAAGCCCCCCTCCCCCTATAATACACTTGAGCTTCCACCTACAAAATACGATACCGTGGCGAACCCACCGACCGTGTGATTTGGAACTAACTTCTTTTTAGAAAAGGGGAAGAATGCAATAACACAGAAATGTTATTGTTGTCACTCTACTGCAAAAATTTTCCACGTTATAGGCTAAGTCCGGGAAATTTTGAAACCCACTAGTATATTTGAAGGCTATATATATATTAGCGTAACAATCAGTTTTCTTTTTGCAGATGTACTACACATGCGCTTATTACTTGATCATAGTTCTTACATTTACTTTCTGCTCACCAGTCAAAGCCGATATTTACAATACCTCCATATACAAAGGAAATGTGATGAATGAACTGAACAAATTTGTAACTAGTTTGCTGAGAGCAAACATGCTTCCTGATCTTCAGGCAGCAGTTAGAAGGCTGAGAGATCTGAAGGCAGGGCACTCAGGAAGAACAAAATTTAGTAACGCTCCAGGAGAAAAGTAAGAATTAAATATTTCAGAATTAATTTTCCTTTGCTTATATTTGTAAACAGGCTCTTTGAAAATATCTCTTTAATTAAATATTTATGATATTTTCAGGTAAAAATTAATGGAAAAAGCAATTTATAGAATTTAATTTAATTGCATCGTAAAGAATAATATGATTACTATACAGTAAAAAATGCAATTCTTAAGAACTAAATAATGAGATGATTGAAGTAAACATATATACTTATAGAAATCTCTCTCTCCTCTTCATATTGTTGTAAAATTTAGCATCGCAGCACTACAGTTGACACGGTTGAGGTCATCGAAATGCAATCAAGATTCATTTTCGTATATTCAGAACTAAATTTTAATCAATATTTCGAATTATCTTAAAGAAGAAAATGAAAACGCGGTATAAAAATCTTTAGACAGTGTAATCTTAATATTGTGTTAGTCACAACAACTGTTTTCAGTTATAAAAATTTGCTTAAAAAAATTATTCGCAGAGTTTATTCAGAGAAATACTTGATCATTTCTTAATAAGAAAAATAAAGCTAAATTATGCAATTACTTTTTTGAAAAGATTATCTTAAATGAATCCAAATTTTAATAAAACGTTAAACAATATATTTCATTAGTTAAATCATTGTTATTATAGTGGGTTATTATATAGTACGAGGTTCTTATAGTAATCCCCTCAGCATATAATTTTCGCAGTCTGTCACCTAAAAAAAAATTATTGCTAAGTGCAAAAATCGTTTGACCTAAAAATATGTGTTGAAGTGAAAATCAAGTAATGAAATAACAGTTCTCGAGATAAATGTAGCAGCCTCTCAAAAGTTGTCAAAAGTTTAATAATTTGATTTTATTTATCTTCTTTTTTTGAATTCCCGATCAAGCAAAATTATTTTAAACGCCGATCGATTGATAAAATATTACAAAAGTTTTGCCCGTGTTTTACTTTAATCAATACAAATGACAAGAGAAAAATTTGTATTGTTATATCATATGTATGAAAATTAAGCTGATTATTGAGGAAAGCAGTCTTTTGAAAAGTGGTCAGATAAAACCATAGACCTCCCTGGCGCACACAGGAATTTTTCAAGGTAGGGGAAGGGTCCAGGGTTGAAAGTCAACCATTCTAATATTACACCAGAATACTCCGTCAAACATTCTTTTGATTGTTCGATTGTCGGGAACAAAAACAGTAAAAAAGTAAATGATTGAACAAAAAACTAGCATTAATTATTAAAATTCTTTTTAATAACAAATATTTAATTAAATTTTACGTCTACACACATAGGATTATAAACAAATGAAAAAAATTTAAGGGCTATGAGGGGGGGGGGCCGGACCCGGGGACCTCTCGATTCATTCACTCATTTGCTCATCACGAGATTTACGGAATTATTACACTGCTGACCACCGTAAATGCAACACCAAGAAAGACAAGAGATAGTACAACAAAATTTATTTTGTAGATAACATGTTGACCAAGTATCAAATGATTAAATTTATAGACTTCTGTGAAGTGTGGTTCCTGCCAGAATCAGTAGCCAGAGTAGCCGCCATTGTTGGAGATCACCGCTGCCACACGCCTCGGCATTGATTCAAAGAAACTTTGGATGTGTTCTTCGGGTACAGCAGATCAAGCAGCTTCCACACGTTGCCAAAGTTGATCTGGTGTGGCAGCTGGAGGTGTAATCTGGGTCAATCGTTGAGCAACCATGGACCACATGTTTTCTATCGGTGAAAGATCCGGAGAGCGAGCCGGCCAGGGAAGCAATTCAATCTGGGATTGACGAAGAACCTTTGAACAATACGTGCCACGTGTGGTCACGCATTATCCTGTTGAAATATGGCTGTGGCCAAGCCCTGAAGGTAAGGAAGGACAACTGGCTCCAACAGCTCGGATATGTAGCGCTGGCTGTTTAAAGTACCGGCAATGCGTACTAGAGGAGTGCTAGAGTGATATCCAATACCGCGCGCCCCATACCATAATACTCGGTGCAGGACCAATGTGGCGGTGCATAACGCAGCTGTTCAGCATCCTCTCTCCACGGTGTCTCCAGACTCGAATCCGACCATCGTGGTGTTGCAAACAGATGCGTGACTCGTCAGTAAAGAAAACTTAATTCCCTTCTGCCGCCCACATCCTTCTTTCATCGCACCATTGGGGGGCCGTGGGTAGCCTAGTGGTTAGAGCATCGGACTCCAGACCCGAGGGCCTGGGTTCGATGCCCGATGCCACTAAATACCACCGAGTATAGACGAAGTACGTGCTCGTTAAAGCAGTGGGCCCGAAAGTCTTGTGGGAGGTCGCAGCAGAAACCACGATTGCAGGGGGCTGGAGAATATTTTCCTCCCCTTCAGCTCCATGCCGAAATTGTGGAGGTGGAGATAGGTGGTGTCGCCATTTATCGTTAAGAAGTCCAACCTGTCTCACAGGCAATGGCAACTTTCATTCCTTTCCTGCGGGAAGGACACGACAACAATAACATCGCACCATTGGCGGCGGTGACGTCTGTGGTTCTACGTCAAGAGTCGACCAAGCAATGGACGTCTTGCGGATAGACCACTCTGCTGTAAACGGCGTCGAATGGTAAACACTGAATGATGCGTTACAGACTCAATGTGCTGTGCTATGGTTCGTGATGTGACGGAGCGATCCGTCACTGCCATGCGCACAATTTGCCTGTCCTCACGTGAAGTGGTGCACTGAGGTGGATGCGATCGACCACGTCGGTCCGTCGTACCCTCCTGCATCCAACGGTCACATATCCGCATTACAGTTGTTTGGTTTCGTCCAACACGACTACCGATTTCCCTGAAAGATAATCTACATTCTCGGTAGACCACTATCCTTCCTCTGTCAAACTCGGATACTTGATCAAAACCTGATCGCGGTTTTCTACGAGACATAACTGATCGTTTTTTGAAAAAAGCACAAATTGCCAAACTTGAAATCGTCGAAATCTCCAAGCCTTAAATAGCGCTTTGAGGTGGCGCCACAGGCATGCGTGATGTGTATCTGCGCTGAAATTCTAATTATTTGCATATCTCACCTCCGCTAATGCATGTTGTAAACTTCATGTTATTTGCGTGCTTCCTTCAGGGTGTTGCATTTACGGTGGCCAGCAATGTAGATATACAGACTTTACATTTGGCACCAGAGTTTCTTTTGCTAAACGGAGATCGATAAAGATCGGATATATGGAAATTGACCACTATAGAGAGTCGGCAGGGCGATATAGATCTACTAACTTGTGTTATTTCTTTTGTTGAGTAGTGATCCGCTAAAAACGGGTTTTGTGGAAATCGAAAGAATGGGGAGGGTAGAGGCTCATTCTAGGTAAAAAATTTCCATTTTTGAACTGTTGCACCAACAGACTTGAAATTTAGCATGCATGTTTCTTTTGTTAAGTATAGATCAACTAAGGACGAATTTTGCTAAAATCAACGCCTTACGGGGCATAAAAGACAGAAATTTCCGATTTAGAAATTCAATTCTACCCTTTTTAAATCAAGAGGCGAGGGCTATAAGAATGTTTTTGAGTACAATTGAAAGCTTAATGCTAAAACTTAGAACTGAACTGAGCTCAGTGGCACAACAGCCCATGATGGCCAAGGCATACTGGGCCTATCTCGGTTTACGTGACCTTAGGAGCTGGGATGCATGTGCACATATTTCGGTCAGTCTGACAAGAAAAGGCCCAGTGTTCAGTTCCCAAGCAAGCTTGGTACTCATTTATCGACCCACTGAAGGGATGAAAGGCTGAGTAGACCTTGCCCAGCCCGGGATTTGAACCCCGGACCTATGGCGTGGAAGCGTGATGCACTACCACTCAGCCACTGGGCTTATTCTAGGTCTTAGATATCAATAAAATATATTATAGCCATATGACATTTCGAAATACCCAGCGGAGCAGGTGAGTAATGGCTAGTAAAATCTTTTAGTTGAAGCTCTTTACTTCATTGTTCATTTTTTTATCTTATGAAACAAAAATGTTTTTTCTTATAAATCATCTCGATCAAGCTTTCAAATCTATATTTTTTAACGGCATCATCTATTGATACAAATTCAGGGAAGTTTATAGGTACACAAATAATCCAAATGCTTTGCACAATTGTTCGAAGTGCACAGGAAAAGAAAGGAAAGAAACAAATGCTATTTATTATCTATGATATATAATTGGGAAGTAATAAAATTTACATCATTCGAAAATTATACATAGTTATTCGAAATTTTGTTCAGTTAAGGTATCCGACTACTCTAAATTGTCAATTTTGCCAAAAATTGACAATTTTTTTTTTATGATTTTATTTTGTAAGCTGTGATTTTATTTTATTATTAGCTTTATAAAAATACCAAGTTTATTATTTTCCATGAACTAGAACAAAAAAACTGCAAGAGTTTTAGTAAAAGCAGATGCCACTACTTTAAGCAAGATATATATATACTAGCTGACCCGGCACACAAACGTTGTTTTGCCATATAAATTATTTCTAGTGAATATTTTTGTAGTCATATAAAAAATGACTAACTCACACACACACACATTTTAAGTGTGGAGATATGGCATATGACTGAAAGAGGAATGGAGCGGTGTGAACGATGACACTTATAAAAGTAACAAAACACCAAATATTCATTTTTTTTAATTCTTTGTACTTTTATTATTTTAACTAATAAATTTCAAATTACATTTCTATCACAAATTATGATAATTAAAAAATAACATTATCAGTCTCTTATTGCAATGGAGTGTACGATATTTTTAGTGAGTCCATCTTTAGCCAACACAAACAAACTGGATGGCTTACCCATGCGAGAACATGCCACGTATAATGTTCCGTGTGAAAAACACGGTGTGCTCAAATCTAAGCCATAAACAGACTTCGTTTGGCCTTGAGATTTAGTGATTGTCATTGCGAATGCCAATCTAATTGGAAATTGAATCAGTTTGAATTCAATTGGTACATCTGTGGGAATAATAATGAATCGTGGTAGTAATACATCTTATTCTCGGAACTTGTCATTCAAAATGCGTTCGACAACGTTTTCGATCAATTTTTTCATGAATAATCACGTGCCATTGCACAGCCATGGTGGGTTCAAATTACGAAACAAAATAATCGGAGATCCAATCTTCAGTTGTAAATGGTGTGGTGGCATGCCCAGCAAATCCAATGAGCTCAAAAACTCTGCTGGATAATTTACAGCTTCGTTGGTATCGCAAACTGCATCGATAGATTTGCATGAAGTCCCCAGGCAAAAACTGTTTTCTACTGAATTTTCACACAAAATTTCAAAAGAATCGATCTAGCCGTTTTATTTATCTCGTGTCACTTATTTGAAATAATGATAACGAAGTAAAAAAGATTTTTTCGCAAATATTTTAGATATATTTGTTTTGCAAACCGATGCAATATATGAATTTTTGAATTAAAGATTATGTACAAAAAATGGAAAAAAACCCTTTTCACTCGCCAAAATGGGTGATTTTTGATTTGCTATAGACACCCATTTTGCTATTGTAAGCCATGAGCAGGGTGATTTGGACGGTGGAACAGAGAAAAGTCACACATCTGGCGCGAAACCGATTTTCGACGCCAAGCGAATTAACAGAGGAATAAACAACATACAGGGGTAAAACAATTACGTGTTTTAAGGTTTTTAATTAATATATTTCAACTAATTGCAATATCGGAATGAAAAATAGTTTACGTCCTATTCTCAGACCTACTGAATATACGCACAAAATTTCATAAGAATCGGTCTAGTCGTTTCGGAGGAGTTTGGTTACAAACACTGTGACAGGAGAATTTTATATATTAGATATATGTCCTGCTTTAAAATGCGTTTTGCTCGAAATGTGTTTTTTTTTAAATGCTCAAACGGGGACAGCGATTACTGAAAAAGTGTTGAAAATAATTAACCGACATTTTTTGTGTATGTTCTGTATAATAGTAGAAGTGTTTTTCCTTCAGATTTATCAATCACTGCTTTATTACAAAATTTACAATCCCTTATGTGAATATAATCACTGTTTTTTAAGCGATTTCATATAATATCTGAGATAAAGTGCTCTGTTTTTTTGTAAAAATTAAATATCTCTTATCCTGAAGGTCATTTAAAAAAGGAATAGAAAAGGAACACTTTAAAATTGAAAAATTGAAAATTTGTTCATAAACTTTTTGTGTAGAATGGGCCCCGTTTATGTATTTTTTTTTCTTTATTGTAAATTTCGACCCATTTTTTCCCATTTTAGTAATAATAAATTCTTTTCTTCACTTTTTAATTTTAGCGCATTTCTCTTAAAATGTACTAAATAAATCTAAAAACCACAAAAAAAAGTCCATTTTTAAAAAAAAAAAAGTTGTCCTGCGCGCAAGTAGTCGGATATTTTAAATCGAATCAAGAGACAATGGACTAAATTCATGTGACGTCATAATCACATGATAATTTTAAACCACGTGTTTTTAGCCAATCAAGTTCAAAAACACATGTGACGTCATAGTCACGATGAATACAACTATCTATTTTCAGCAAATCAGTTCATGCACTTCGTTGTTGCCAAATTACGCTTTTTACAGAAACATTTTTTTAAAAAAATTAATATTTGGCATTTTATTTAAAAGTACATGCATAAAACAAGACCTTTTTTTCTTTAATTTTAAAATCATTTCGGAGAAATTTCTTTTTATAACTCTTGAGCATCTTTACCCAATTATGCAATTTGAAATTTTACCTAAGTTTTACAAATAGAATAAAAAGTATGAGCTAGTTTATTGTCCGTTTTGAATTCAATGTAGAACACGTGTTTATATTATCATGTGACCGTCATGAATTTAGTCCATAAGAAGGGGAAGTTTGTTATCGAAAGGTATTGTTTGCTTGTAAAATTCATATTTCATGTTTTATTTCCTCGTGCAAATGTTGAAAGAAGAAATCATGAAACTCCAACCTTCACTTGAAGATTAAATATATTTTTCTTTCTTCTAAGAAATCATTTTCCTTAAAATACACTTAGTTACTGCAACGGAGAGAAATTTGTCAAATAAATTCGTAATTTAAAATCAGGAAGGAAAATTTCAACAGTCAAATTTTTTGCGCAAGAAAAAAGTGTTACTGCATCTAAAAATTGCTTAAAATTTTAATATTTTATTAGAATATCATCAACAGAAATTTAACTTTCGACTCCGTGTTCTGAGAGCCATTGCTAAATTACTGTTCTGCCTTAAAATTAGTACCCCACATAGTATTTTTTAAGTTAACCTAAATTTAAGAAGAGAAAAGAAAAAAAAACGAAACATTTGGCTCAAATTAAAACACATTTGAAATATTGTTTTCCATAATAATCTGCGATAAGTAATTACAGCTTTCAAAGAAAAAAATGACATTTTCATTATGAGATTGTCCTTTTATGGTTGAGGTCAACTAAATGTAGTACTTATTGTTAGTAATAGAATAATATTCTCAAGTTCACGTCCAGGTTTAAGTTTTGCCAAAGCAACTGCAGTAATGACTTTATAACAAACTTCAATAGCAAAAGTAAAGATAGTTCGGAATTTTAATAATAGAAGTGAAGAAATCTATCTGATTATATTAAAAATGTCATCAGATTTCGAAATAACAATGAATTATTGACAAAAAATTATTTATTGCTTATAATTACACTTATTTTAATTCAACCAATTTTTTTTACTCTTACTTACACTGTAATCAAATGTCTAATGAATAACACTAATTACCTCGTAAATTTATGCCACGATTCGATGAAGAAGTCGATATATGAGCTGGTATCCTATTCTCCAAGTACAGCAAATTAAAGAATTTATAACCTCAGCATATTTTATAAGCGTCAGCCCCTCTGACACACCGAGGACTTGGGAATTAGAGTTCGATCTCATAGCAACAGTTTCTCTTACTAAACTATTGTATTCTTTATTATGATGTTTCTTATTAATAATGCTTAT
Organism: Trichonephila clavata; assembly: GCA_019973975.1. Classification (NCBI taxonomy): domain Eukaryota; kingdom Metazoa; phylum Arthropoda; class Arachnida; order Araneae; family Nephilidae; genus Trichonephila; species Trichonephila clavata. The sequence goes on from BMAO01022563.1 coordinate 187,323, forward strand.
TTAATGACTTATTTTTCGAATCATGGAAATATTTATTTGGAATACATTTTTCCCTTTCTTTGAGTAATAAAAATCGTATTTATTCCATTTTGTTAAAGTCGCGGGAAAATAGCCTTAAAATTTCTTGGATATTTTTATCTTGAAAATATTCAAAGAAGCATGTATTATAAAAAGGAAACAATGAGAAATTGATGACATAAATGTTCAAACAGAATTCTTTTAAATACAAATGTAACATGGTTTGTAAATTCGTCCTACGAAAAAGTTATTTACAGTTGAAAACAAAAAATAAATTCACATAAATATCATTTTCATTTTTCCTGTTAAAAAAAATAATTGTTAAGAATTTTGAACTAGTGCCACGTGACTTTTTATTTAATTTAACTAATACTTTTGAACATGTCATTTCATTTCATTTATTTATTTATGCAAAATCGTTTGTGGAAACGACATTATTTTTGTGATTTCGAAAAAAGTATTTCAATTTGATGTTCGATTGTAAAAAAGAATTCTATTGTAAGATGCTGTTATAAAAATAATATTCTTGCAAAAGAGAAGCTTAGTTTATTGATTTATTCTTAGAAGTTGCCTAAGTGAATGCAGAAAGTTAATTTCACGTGTGATTAAATTAAAATTAAGTAAGTTACTTACTTTTAACTTTTTTTTATTAGATCAGTTATCATTTAATAAGTTCCATCGGAATTAAATTTAATTATCCCGAATCTGATACATCTGAAAACGATTTTGATAATTATATATAGTTAAAAAATGTGCTATTTTTGACCTACACTTCTAGTTAAAAAAAAGCAGGAACAATATTTATAATTAAGAATCAATCTTCTAATATTTTCTTGTGCAAACCAGGTACTACAAAACAGAAATATACAGATTTTATTATTTATTTTTCAAATTTAAATCTTTCTTTAGCATCGACGACTTCTCTTTCGTGCCACGCTTCCCTTGCGACAAATTCGACGAAATAAGTCGATCGTGCATCAACAACCGACAAATTGGAACGACTCTTACAGTTGGAGTTCGTTTAGATACGAAAGATGAGAAGAGTCTCTGGAAGAAATATCTTGTTCGATGGTTTCGCTATTTTAAGGTACTTAATTCGGAAAATGATGTAAAAGAAGAATTAACAGTAGGTAAAGAACCATTTTCTTTATATTTGGACGTTATTCATGAATATTATAATCAACAATTATGATTTATATACTGGGTGGACCGATATAGACCAAACTGAACTTAGGAGAAGAAAAAACGAAAAGATCTGGTAGAACAGGGCTTGTACGAAAAATTAATAGATTTTTTTTAAAATATATATTTCTTGTGGTCCTTTTGAATTTATTCATTAGTTTTGTTAAAACATTTAGCTAAAATATTACAAAATTATAGATTTCTGACAGCAGTGGAAGAATTCGTCTTTTTTCCTAACTGGCAATAAGAGCAACGAAATATTCATTCGTATTGAAACACGATGCGTATGTTATTTTCTCTGTAACAATGCTCATCTTGTGGAAGAACTGAGTTTTACAGACAGAATTCGCTTTCTAGCATTGTCGCGACCCTTAGGTCATGGGTGGGTGGGTGAAGAAGCAGACATGCTTTTAGAATAACTAATTTTATTCAACTTTTAACACTTTATAAATGCACTTTAATAGTTAAATCCGAGAAGCAATAAGAATTATCAACCCGAATTTACATATCAAAATTATGTAAGGTACTTATTTTTCTTAAATCTTTTTTATGGTCCGTCTTTCAACCTGCTTGCTCGTTCAGCTGTAAGGTGGATACCTTCCACTCTTTCCATGGATTCTGTTTCCAGTATTAATCTTACGATGAACGATCATCAGTCGTTAACACTTGAATTTCAGCTTACAATCAACTCTTAATCATTACCACGCTCACTCAACGACTGGCACGTAAATTGAAGTTACATTTGCACAAACCAAGTCAACTCTACGGAAAGTGGGTTTTAAACTAATATCACAGTTAAAAGAGTATTTTCCCCAAGAGGATTATTATATTTCGAATATGACCCATTAAAGCATGAACTTGAAACATAAGATGGAGGTAAACGTAGAAACGTGGTCGGGTTACCAGATTGTTGACTAAATCGCCCTTAGCGAAAAATTTGGCAAAAAAATACGATTTCGCCAAGGAGTCAAGAAGGCTCTAGGATAGATCCTTCTAAAAATTACCATGAGGTATAAGTAAAATACCTTTGAAACCAAGATTGGAGCAGTTCAGAAAAGGGTTCAGTCGAGATCAGAATCTGCTTGATTGGACTTACTTGTGAACTGTTCTAGAGCTAGCTTCTGAACGTTGTTTTTGTTTTTAGAACGAGGCATTATTGAAATAATCTGTTTTAATATTTCTTTGAGTATATACGTCGATTTGTCTTCGTGTAGCCACCTGTTTGCCCTTGTCTATAAGTAAATTTTAGACCACAAATAACTAGATTCGTCGGCTACTTTCGATCTCACATAAATTTATAACAGTACTAGCTGGTATACCCGTTCTTCACACGGGTGAATCTGAAAATTAAACAATACAGATTGAAGGATAAAGGCTTTTAATGTGTTAATTTACGTGAATAGCAATTAACAAAACAAACAAAAAGGTTTTTCACATATCTCAACAAAAACAAAAACCATATTGCTTGTTAAAGATGCTTAAGCCTGTAGATCTAATAGCTCATGAAAATGGAATCTCTTTATGTATAACGTGCCCGTAACTCTCTTTATGTCGATTTTGAAAACACCTTCCCTAAGCTGACTTGCTCAGCAAAAGTAACACATTGTTACAAATTTTCTGCAATGAACGCTTTAAATAGTGTAAATAATTTAAATCTGGATGTGTAATAAGTCAATATTACTTTCTGTTGTATTCATTCTATGTTAAAATATTAAGATTCGCAAGCAACGCCGTTCCTTATATTATAATGGCGATTCAATGGAAACATAACGAAATGTTAGTGATAGAGCCAAGTTGGCATCATTTTTGGCTACCACGTTGGCAACTTTACGATGGATTGAACGGAGCAGAAGTTTCTTTGCTGTAGCGCCACCTTGTGGGGAGCTGCAACAAATTGATAGAACAAAACCCTTCTCCTCATAAAAATACATATACATGCTATTTTTCAGAGAAATCGGTTGTACGGTGTTGGAGTGAAGATAGGTCATATATACAAACAACCATTTATATATAAATACATAGCTTTCGCTTGCTGGGAATTTCCTTGCGATGTTTTATAAATTTTACTGTTTATATATGTATATAAATTATTGATATCAAAGTCCCAGCTAAGAATTGAATGTATTGAAAAATATATACTTGTTCGTAACTGTCGCCTGCTGATAAGAAAGCGCAGAACTCATCTAATTTGTGTTTTCACACCCTAAAATTGAAGCATGGAATGACAAGCCGTTTTCGTAACCCAAAACTAAGTGGATTCCTGCAAAACCAATTTTCAGATACCTGTAAATTGAACATGCAAGCCAAATTTTAAGTCTAAATCCAATAGGAAAAAGTTTGATGATCCCGTAATCCCGTTATTGCTTCAAAATAACCTCTTAGCGGATTTCAATTCAACAAAGAAAATGCAAACCAAATTCCCTCATTATTATAGTCCTTGTAGCTCGAAAAAGGATTTTTAAAGTCAATACGTCCCAACTCCTGCACTTCGCAGAACTTGATTTACTTAAAATACATTCTTAGTGGCATCCCTATTCAACAAAAGAAACATGCTAAAAATTTCAAGTATGGGTCTAACAATTAAAACAGAATTTTTCTGTAACTCCTCTTGACACCTCGCAATCATCCTTAAATACTGTTTTACTTTGTTAGACTTATTCCATGAAAAGAACATGCCTACCAATTCTTCAAGCAGGATGATCAAATAGTTTAAAATGGAAATATTTATCAACATGCCTCTAATCTCCCGAAATTAAACTTAGTTCATATTTGCGAAACCCATTCAGCGGTTCTCTACTTCTTAAGAAAGGAATCTGCTTATCAAATTTCAAGACTGTACGTCTAATAGTTTAAAATGGGGATAATTATCTTAACGCCACTTGAGCCCTCCAACGCCATCACTTCTGGTCTGTTTTCACAAAACCACTTGTAGGGGAATTGCACACTATGAAAGGAATCTGCTTAGCAAAATTTAGGTGTCCAATAAATTAAAATGCAAAAATTATCAATAACGCCCTTGAACCTCTGCAACGCGGCCTAGGGTCGATTTCAAAACACATTTTGTAGCATCTCTATCCTATGAGAGAACTACCAAATTTCAACCAGCGTCTAATAGTTTAAAATAGAAATAATTATTTTATATCTGGCCCACACTCGCAACCCCTAAATAATTTTCCAAACCTGTTTTGTAGCGATATTTTACTCCATGAGTTGAAACATTCCTACCAATTTTCAAGCAGGTAGAAGTAGTTTAAAACGAAAATATTTATCTAGCACAACCCCTGCAACGCCATTTAGATACTATTCACAAACCTTCTTATATTGATCTCATCATAAAAGAAATCTACTTCTTATCAAATATAGCAAGATCATGTTAAAATCACCCCTAAATTCCTTAAACTCTCGCCCTCGCAAACAATTGCTGCTAATTTGACATTACAAACAGATAATCTAATTTTATTTATTTGTATAGATATAGATTGGGATTATAATAATATTGTTAAAATGTGACTAAAATGTAAATAAAAAGAAAGGATTAAAACTAACCGTAAACTTATCAATTTTTGTTTCTTGCATTGCTTTTGCTTATGAACTTTGATTTATTTTGTGCATCCGAAACAGCCGAGTTCTACTGAACAGTGAGATAACTATCATAAAAATATGGCAATGTGTCAGCGTATTATCATGTGCGCGTAATAATATTATGTCTATGAAGAGTATCGGGAGCCGTCAGTAACCAAAACAACGACTTCATTAGCTCAGTTGCTTTCAATTTGGCGTTCATTTTGCATTCAGTTTCACGTTCAATTCGTATACTTCAATCTGTAAGAATACGGAAATAAAATATAGCCTATGTTACTCCCTGTTAATGTAGCTTTCCATTAGTGAAAGAATTTTAAATCGCACGCTTTCGTTTCAATAGCTGGAACAAACAGACAGACAGACAGACAGATAGACAGACACAGACAGACAAAATTTTAAAATTGGTTTTTGTTATGAGTACTGTATATACTTTAGTGCATTAAGTAAAGCTGCTAATTTGAAATTACAAACAGACACTTCAATTTTATTTGTATGTGATAGATTATATACAAATATAGATTATATACAATATCGATTATATAAATATAGATTATACTAGCTATTACCCGCGACTTTCACCACGTAGAAATTTACAAAAGTGTTTTGTCTTAATTCACAGATCTTACGAAAACTTAATAATTCTGTATTCCACTGCCAGAAATACATACACGCTATATAGAGAGTTTAATGTCATTTTTACTTGTAATGTTTTGTTTTTATATTTTGTGTTCTTCTGCTTTTGGTGTTTATTGTTTTATTTTTATTTTCTTTGTTTGTTAATTTGCGTGTGGTTTTTCGTATAAATTGAACATCCTCTCTATATACAGTATTAAAATTTATTGAAAATCTCTTTATATACAATATTTGTGTACGATTTTCTTGAGCTAAACAAAACGCCAGTGGCATTCTCGCACGTGAACATGCCACGTATAGTTGTCCATGTGAAAAGCAACTCTTAGTTAAATCTATGTCAACTTTGCTTTTAATTGCTTCTGTTCTTTGTGACTTGTTAATTGTCATAGCAAAGCCACCCTACAGGGAATTGTAGTCTTTGAATTCAAACGAAATCTGATGGTATTATGGGAATTCGTATAAGTACTGTGTTACCTTTTCCGCATCCGGATATTATACGATCTTCAAATAACGCTTTTACAATGACACTACTCGCAAACTCAGTACCATTGCAGTTTTGGTGGGTTTAAATTACGGAGTAGCATGATGGGAACGCCAATCTTTAAGTCCTAGCCAGAGGAGGTAGACCAGGCAATACTATACTGTTTAGTAAATTTGTTGGATAACCAATCACTTCATCCGATTGCAAACTGTATTGATGGAAAGGTATGTTTGTGATTCACCTCAGGAAGTTGATTTTCACATGCGCTGATTACGCAGTAACCTGATCGTTTATAGGTGCTAAAATGATCTTCAATAAACCACGAATCTTCTTTATATTGAGATTGTGAACATCATCATAAATGCTAGTGTTTTTATCAAATCTGAAATATTTTCATGAATAAAAACCTAACAATGTTTAACATCGATTTTCACTATTATACTTAAAGTTCAGCTGTTAAAGTTTAAAACAGCTAAATATAATGAATTAAAACTCACAATTAGAAATAAGAACAATTTGAATTATTTGTTCAACCACCTACGCAGTTAACTAAATAAAATAACCTTAAGAGTAATTTATCGCAACTGAAAATATTTTCATGAATAAAACCAATGTTTAACATTGATTTCAGAGATTTCTAAAGTTCATAGCTGTTAAAGTTTAAACAGCTTAAATATAACGAATGAAAAACTCACAATTAAGAAATTAAGAACAATTTGAATTAAGAAAACAGAGAGGTAGAAACAGACTTTGAAAATTATTATTTTCGATTACAATATAAATATTAAGCAAATAATAACTATTATTTAAATGACTGAAAAATGTAAATAAAAAGAGAGCGATTAAAACTTATCAATTTTTGTTTCATTGCTTTTGCTTATGAAGCCTTGATTTATTATTTTAAAAGTGCATCCGAAACAGCCGATGCTCTATTTAACTGAACAGAGATAACTATCATAAAAATTATGGCACGCATGAATTATGATGTGTAATCAACGTTATGTCTCATGAAGAGCATCGGTCGCCAGTAACCAAACAACGACTCATTATTCAGCTTCTATGTTCAATTTATGTTCATCTTGGCATCTGCTTCAATGTTAACCTGTGCATAGTTTCGTTCGTAAGAATACGGGAATAAAATATAGCCTATGTTATTCTGTTAATGTAGCTTTCATTATGAAAGAATTTTGCAATCGAACTGGCTGTTTCGAGATTACTGAACAAAGAGACAGACAGACAGACACGACAAAATTTTAAAATTGGTTTGTTAAGGAGTACTGTATATACTTTTAGTGCATTACAAAAGCTGCTAATTTGAAAATTACAAAACAGACACTTAATTTTATTTATTTGTATAGATAAATATAGATTATATACGTGAGGTGACCGGATAAGAAAGAACAGTCACAATAGAGCTCATGCATGTCATAGGAGGTGACTAAAATGGGGGACAGTATCTGGGGGGTATAGCTAGGTATCCTGCTCCTAAGGATTATATTAGGGGACTGGTCGCCAAAGTTAGGAATTTAGCGTATAGATAATAACCCCGACCAGAAAAAAACATCTGATTACTAAATCCAAAAAGGGAAATACCAGACCATCTTATGCACAGGACAAGCTTCAAATGGAACTTTGAAGAAAGCTGGGGTAAATCAGGCTGTCGTAGCAATGAAAAAGATCACATAGAAATAACGAAATATAGCATTTCCGTTCAATAGAAATAACGAAAATGCAATCAATCAACTTGAATAAATCCAAATAAAGACCAGATTATACTAAATTAAAAAAAGATTTCGAAATGAAAGGAGTGTCAATCAAATATCAATATTGAGAAGAATATTTTGAAAAAAATAAGGTTGAAAAAAAAATAGTTTGCAAATATATGAAATGAAAGAACATGATTAATGGTTTTCTAATTCAATATTTTAAATTGTATTTGTGATTACTTTTTAAAGAACTACACAATAATGCTTCCTGGCAATGATCAAGTTTTAAATTCTAACATTATTTTCAAAAATATAAAATTTGTTACACCCTGAAAGCACAATCATGTGAGGAAAATTCTTCTACAAAATAGCTGGCCACTTTTGAAAACACTTTCTCAACATTAATCATGATACAGTTTAAAAGCAGAAATCTTTTCTAGCTATTTGAACTAGTCGTCTTAGTAATGTTATTTTATTAGCCATGGGAATAATGATTAGCTTCACAAATATATTACGGCTTTGCAAAGATCACGGAGACCAAGGCAGAATATCAATAATGCTAAGTGAGGAATAACCATAAATCGCAAACAGATACCAATAAATAAATATCGAAAATTTAATTGATGGTTTCTACAATGGGTATTACGGCCGTAAAGATCGTTTATAGACCAAGCGTAGAATACTCTTTAATAATGCTAAGTGAGGAATAACCATAGAATCGCAACAAAATTGGGCACTAAATATCACCAAATTTGACGATAAAAATAGATTTTCCTAGGAAAACCTCGAATAATCTAGAGTGCCTATTTAACTAGATAATATTAGAAGCCTTTTAGAAGATTTTTACTTGCCTGTATAAGGACAATACAACGAAACAACGTTGGAGTCAAACATCTGGGAGTGATCGTGCATTTCATTTGCATCATGGGAAATTTCGATTACGAATTTCAATTTTTGTGCTTAATATTTGTGTAATTTTAAAAAGTATATATTGATTTATACACGTGAGTTAATTTGTGCTATTAGACTGAAATCTACTGTAATTACTGAAAATCTCCAGAGTAAATTAAAAATCTTTCTCAAAGAAGCTTGATTTTTACTTACGTGGAACTTTCCTGCATTTAAAAGCCGATAAACCACGTAACAATATACAACTTTTTAAGAACTGGGTCTTTCATGATTAAGATCATAAATTCAAGATGCTTAAATGTGGAAATGTTAATGATTGAAAGGGTTTTTTTCTGTATCAAAAATTAAAAATTTTACATATATTTGCAAATATTCACAATTAATTAGTGCAACAGTTCGAAAATTCTTATCGTAATTTCAATTAGAACTCCAGTTTAACTTTTTAAAACACGAAACGTAGTCCTGATTGAAAATTAATTCGAATTATGATCTTTTATTACTTAATATCTCCATACGATATTTTATTAAATACATTATTTTTCATTACCACAAGCAAATGTAAAAAAAAAAAAAAAATTATAATAGCTTACAATAGTAATGCTAAAAAATTATTTTTGGTGCAATACTTTAAGAAAAGAAAAAAAAAAGAGTAATTTTACTTTTTAGTTTTAAAGAATTCGTAATTTTGAAAAGGGAGAAAAAAAGTTTGAAACTCTCCTTTTTTAATATTGTACTTTTTATTTTGATTTTAATATGTTGTTGACCCCAGAAAATTGTGATCAAATGTAGAGTGTGTTTTTACTGCTGTCGACTCGTTGCAGAATTGTTTTGATATTCGGGTTGAAATACATCATTATACAGCTTGGAAACCTCTTGAACATTACACTCAATTTTTTTCCATCAAGAAAATTCATTAAAATTCTATAAAAATGTAAAGTAGAATGAGTTTAAAAAGTGTAGTGAATGTCTTATGAACTGAGGAATAGCTATGTTCTTGTAAAAGGATCGATTATATTAAAGTTTTTCAGGTTTTGTATAAACCAAAAGAAAAATTATGAATTAATATAGATACTCATTAAAAATTATATCCCATCGGTGCGGATTTTGAAGAGTTTGTTGTAAAGTTTATATTGTTACGAATTTTGTATAAAATAGTGTAAATAATTTATATTTGAATGCGTAATGTTTTTATATTACTCTATGTTATATTTCTTTTACGTTAAAATTGTAATATTCAGAAGCAACGCCGTCTCTTACGTTATAATGGCGATTCAATGGGAACTTGGCAATAGAGTCAAGTTGGCATCATATTTGGTGACCAAGGCGATTTGGCGATCATTTTGGTCACCATTTTTGGTGAGTTCGGGACCCTATGGGTCCTGAGGTGGATTTACTACCTACTGATTTGTAGCTTTTTTCATGCCATATATTTTTACTAAAACAATCTGTTCTGAATTTGTAATCATTTGCGTATCTCCTCATATACTACATACATGTTGTTTCGTAATAGTATCTCATTTCCTTCTGGGTGTATATATATTTTTTTTGTGACAGAGTGTATATTTGTAACAAATATCATACATTTTGTGCAATTATTATCAGTTAATTTACTTACATTTTCCTTCAGAATGGAAACCGTGGAATATCAATTTAGGAGGTGAACTCAGAGAAATGAGGATTTCTCCCATTACAGAAACAGATTACAGCTATAACTATTTTGTAGCCACATTGGTAAAAAGAGATGAAAAGAAAAAACACAACGTTAACATGAACTACCTCAAATTTTACATAGAGCCGATAACCATTGGTAAGAATTATAAATTCTCTTTTGCAATTTTAATAAAAAGTCTATAGTTTTCACCCATACAAAACTACCCTTGAAAACAAGTAAATTGTTGTACTATTTAACGATGTACTTTTTTTTTACACTTAGATAGTTCGGAATTATTCAATTGTTTCTCGAGGTTTTGTTTCTTCAAGACATAGCATACAGTTCAAAAAGATACCGCTGTTCTGAAGAATATAATTACTGTTTCTTTAAACAACTTTTTGTTCACATGATAATATTAGGCTTATGAGTATGAAATACCGGATTTTTAAGTGAACATATATAAAATGTATATCTTTTTTCAAGAGTCGTTTATTTAATCAAAGTATGCTCCATTTGCTTCAATATACCGTTTCCAACGAGATTTTGATGCATAGGTGCCTGTCTTAAGGAAATTTTGATCTTTGAAATCAATATATATATACACAAGGGGTGATCAAATGAAAAGGTACGAAACGACACGGTGGGTACAAATATAGACTTTATTCAAAATATACACCATAGGCCTGAGCACAACGATCCCACTGATGAACAAGCCGCAGGATTCCTTGTTCCCAGAATTCCTGTGGCTGTGACGAGACCCAGTCCTTCACAGTGTTCTTGAGTACGTCGTCCGAGTTGAAGCGCTTTCCTTTCAGGTGTTTCTTCAGTGGACCAAACACATGGAAATCGCAGGGTGACATGTCCGGACTGTAGGACGGATGGTCCAACGTCTCCCATTGGAACTTGTCCAGTTCCATTTGTGTGACTCTGGAGACGTGTGGACGCGCGTTATCATGGAGCAGAACCCCACCCTCCATGAGCAGCCCCGGTCTTTTGTTCTTGATGGACCTGCGTAGGCGTCGGAGTGTCTCACAGTACACATCGGAGTTAATGCTTTTTCTGTGCTCGAGTAATTCTGTGCTCGCATCATTTGGACGCCGCTTTTTATAAGAGCCTTTGCTCTCTCCTGCACATGCGGGCAACCGCGCATGATCCGATCCCAGTCACAGTCTCCAATGGCATCCCGAGATGTCCCGCTACATTCTCCCTTGGCGGAATATGCAAATATTTAACTGTTTCATTTTTATGTCGTTTCGTACCTTTTCATTTGATCACCCCTTGTAATTCTGTTAGAGATTCACTCTAAAATTTCTTAATGATTGGGATTCCGAATGAACACCAGCTATAATTAAAACAAATATAGTTATTTTATCTTTTCATAAATGTAACAAAGTTCAGGGAAAGAAATGCACGAATATAAAACACTGGAGCCAAAATGGGGAAGATGAGATATTTAAAAATTAATTATAAAGAAAGCAACTTATATATACGTTAGGAAATAATCGTAACTTCCTAACATACTTCAAGTCTATTTAAATCTAATTGCGATATCTTATTGACTAACTGTCAGCTATAAAATTTATATATTAATTAATCAATCGACGAGTTTCTGTCGTCTAATTTTCAATTACTTTACTTTATATAATTTTAAACTTCTATCATCTAACTCCTAAACTCTCTCTCTCCTTCTCTTTTATCGAACCTAAGCGTTAATGCTTAAATATACGACATGATTTACATAGATCACCTCTTCTTCTTCGGGGGACAGTTTTCAATTGTGTGAACGACATTTAATTTAATAGAATCTCTTCATTAGGATTAGTGAAAGGTACGCGAATAGGCCCGTTGCAATTCTGATACTGAATTTTTCACACTGTCTTCATTTTCATGTTGTTTAGTCCGTAAAAACTCATCGAAATGCTTAAAATAATGAAATTCAGTCGGCAAAATAACCGACGAATAAGCTGAGTGCTGTAAAATTTCATATTTTAATTTATTTTCTCAACTATTTTGTACTACATATGCGGTTGAGCGTTGTCGTGGAAAAGTATTGGGTCCTGCCGATTCACAAGTGTGTGATGAACGTATAATTTTCAATTTTTTATGCATTTTATCAACTGTACCGGCAATATAATAGATTCGTTTCCCCCAATACTTTATAAGAAGGGGGGATTACCATAAGAATGTATCACCACAGGAACAAAAAATCACCATAAGAATATAGTTTCTGATGGTTATTGTTTTTTACCTGGTGGACCATTTTTCCTTTTAAAAACTGATGAAACTTACTTTCGGAACATCCCTCGTATTTTACACGGGAAAAATTACGTTGACTCTGACAGGGATAAATATTGCAATATATAATATGTATAGTATTTTTAGGATTTAGGATTGTGATATAGAAATGTATAATTGACTTAAGAGTATATATTTATTCTGATCAGAAAAAATTAGCTGATTTTATATGTTCAGTTCCTTAATATTAGACAATGACCGCCTTGGTTAAAGTGTAGTGTAGGGGGGGGGGGGGGCTTGACGATATCAATTTCTTTGGGAGACCAAAATCGGACGCAAAGCTACTGCCATACTACACTTGAGCCTTAACGCATTATGGCTTCTATCTTGTCTAAATAGAAAAAGGCGAAATGCCAATAACTCAGTTTGAGAACTTTAGGGCTTCACTCGAAATTTGCAACAGAACATAACATGTTTGGGAACATATGTAAAATCTCTTTGACAACACATAAAAGCTGCCGCGATTCCAGTCAAACTTACACCACAATAGGTTGTCAGAATACATTATTGGCGGGATATCGCATTGTTTAAAAAAATGTTACCAAATTGTGCCAACTGCTCATTTTTCAATTCTTACTATTAGCTTACTTCTCCCTATTTATTTATTTATTTATGTATCTTGTTCAAATTTTCAATCGTTAATAAAATATTTTCTATTCATCCAATCAAGTTCAAATAATTTTTTTTTAAACTTGTAGTGGAGGACACTTGATGTTAATACGGTTTCTTCAAATATTTGTTCATTAATTACCGGCTAGTTAATTGAATTAATTACCGGTTTTCGACACCAACTTAGATTTGTCTCCATTGTTGTAACAATGTAACTGTTAAAACAATGACAAAAGTTGGCGCTGAAAACCGGTTTTTCAGCTTAACCGGGTGTGCATTGTTACAACAATGCAGACAAATCAGGCTCTTTTTCAATTCCTACTACTAGTTCACTCTCTCCCTATATATATATATATATATATATATATATATCTTGTTCAAATTTTCAATCGTTAATAAAATACTTTCTATTCATCCATTCAAAGTAGGAATTGACTTAAAATTTTTTTTATATTACTTTTTATCTACTAGACTTCTATCCAAAAGGTTGATGTGGCCGCGGTAGCCAAGTGGTCTAGGCATCGGATCGTGGCTAGCATGTCATGAGTTCGATCCCAGGACCACTGAAGATTCGCCGTATAGGGGCAGCATGCACGTTAAATCTGTCGAGAGCTCAAACGTCCTCCCGTTGGTGTGTTGTGGTAGTTAGGAGAGGGGGGATGCCAGCTCAGGTGTTGTCTGTGTCACTTGACTATGGTTCAAAATTACGTGGACCGTCCCCAAAAGCCCTGGTGTAGCTGAACAGTGGGACGTTAATATTCACTCACTCACTCACCCAAAAGGTCGATAGTACGAAGTATCCACTGGAATAGAATCTGATAAACTGATATTGTGTTCCAGACATGGGAACTTTATACTATGGCGAAGAAATCTTCCTGAATACCAGGACATTCATCGAATTGCCAGAACATTCCGTTCGATTTGATTGGAGACAGACTGAAATGAATGATTCGATGCCACTACGCAGAAATGCGAGGCGTATTTCCAGTAACATGAAGCTGAATGACGAAGGAAGCGTCCTCATTATAAAAGAATTCAGAGATTCTACCAGAAAAGTTTTAGCTTGTGGAATATACTCCAATAAGAACCTCTTCCTTGCAAGAAGGGATTTTCTTTTACGAAGAACAGGTATGTTTTTACTGCATAATGCTTAAAATTTGCATAAGTGTAGATATATATTTACTACTAGATTTTCACACTGTTAAGTAAAGCGATAAAATCCTAGTATAGTTCATGCATTTGAAGGTGGCTGTAGCTGAATCGTCATGGTCAGGAACTGGTTTCCGGCGGCGTCAAGTCAAAAGTTCGACCCCTGGTGCTGCTGAAGACCGGACGTGTCTTGACCGGGCTGATGCACGTTAAATCTGTCCAGGCTCGAAATCCTCCCATTGGTGAGGTGTGAAAGTTTGGAGAAAGGGAAATCAGCTCAGATGTCCTTGTCACTTGACCGTAGTTAAAAAGTATGAAGTCCATCGCTAACAGCCCTCTCATTGCTTAGTGGTGTAACGGTGAATATTAGGGCCCTTCTGCAAAGTCAGGTTTTGGGCCCAAAGCCAGATCTTACATAGGATTGCGTACTTGGCGTCAATCAGACTTTGGTCTCTCTTATGTCCTGGGCCCGCCGCAATGTGGGGGTTACGGGGGTGTACATTATGCCACTGGCATTGCTTTATAGCGCTATGTTAATATATGAATCAAATCAAATTGACAACTGAGAAAAAAAATGAGCTCTAATCAACCCAATAGCTTTAAATATACAGATGTAAAAGTTTTAGCTTTTCTTAGCCTAAAAATGCTTCCAGATCCCACTGAGAAAATTAAAAACAACCAAAATATAAGTAAATCATGAATGCCGGGTTACATAAGCTTTAAATATATAGTTATGCTCGATGGATTCACGTTTTTCAGTACCCGTATTATTACACTCGATAATATATCTGAATATGAAATTAAGGTACTTAGGTATAGGAAATTGGCTGTCGTCGTTGTTGTTCCATATCCCCTTGAAGCAGGAAATCGTACATCAAGTCCATTTGACCTTTCCACATAAGAATGTCATAAACCAGGTCTTGATCTCCAAACAACTGTTCCAGGGAAATGCCCCAGCAGTCCAGAAGATGAGCAAAAGTAGCAGGGACAGAGCAGGGACAGGTAACAAAAGACTTTACCCCCTGCACAAAGGTCATACCGTGCAGGTGACCGCATCTAAGGTGCGCCAAGGCCGTCTGAAGAGCCCTGTGTGGATCTCCTGCACTATAGAGATAAGCCAGGACTCATAGCTGCATACCAGTGGTGAGCAGGAGGGCTTCGCCAAGTCAGATTCATTTTAGCTCTGTGGAGGGAATGAATTTTAGAATGGCTCAAAAGACAGAGGAAATGAGGTTAGGGAGATCACAACCTCTACCAACCAGCTCATCAGCTGCCTCGTTCCCAAGCACTCCCACATGCGGTGGTATCCACTGAAGAAATTGGTCTTACGGTAACGAAAATACATCGACAATTCAAAAAATGTCGCCAAATGCTGCCATTGTTATCAATACTGCGTTCGAACGCGCGCGGAAATGGTTTCTACTACTGTACATCACGGCATTTGGCGTCGTCTTTTGATTTGATGAAATTTGTCCACGGTATAACATATTAGTATTGAAATTAAATTAATTATTATTTATCTTATGAATGTTTATTTTAAAACGATATTTATGTTATCATACCGTGGGCCAATTCGTCAAATCAAAAGACGTCACCTGATGCCTCGATATACAACCAATTGTAGAAACCGATATATTTTCAATTGTGGAAAACTATTCGCAGGTACAAAAACACAATAATTTTGTTTGCGCATACCATTGGTGAAATCGATTGACAGTATAACGTGTAAGTATCTTTAAAATTGATAATTAAGATAAATGCGTTGATGTCAAGATATTTAAAAACAGATAGTAGTTAATTATTAGTTTATTGTCTAAATCAGTATTGGTTAAAGAAATTCCATCGTACTTTTCTATTATAATCATACCACTCAGTGTCTTTGTTGTCTTGGAGATATTTCTCGAAGTGACGATGGTCAATTTGTCTCGGCTTTCGAAAGTTGTATTTCTTAATGTAGTTGATTTGATTCCGAAAATCAGTGGTATAGTAAAAATGGAAAATCTTCTATATTCTTGTTTATTAGTGTATTAGTATATTTAGGCTTAGATATATTAAAGTTTTAGATATTGCATAAAATAAAACGATACTTACTTATTATACTGTGTCTAATTTCGACAAATTAAAATATATCGCCTATTCAAAAAAGGATGTCCTGTTCGAACATCTGCGGAAACGGTTTCTACTATTGGCTGTATATTGCGGCATTAGGCGACGTCTTTTGATGTGACGAAATTGGTCGATGGTATAATATGTCAATATTAATAAATTTGCAAAGTTCTAAATTAAAACTTTTTTTTAAAAATCCTAATGTAATATCTTTTGCAATTTTATATATACTTCGATTCGTACTGTCATGTAATAATAACAGAAATGAAAAAACGCAATATTTTGTATTATTAGCTGAACCGGATGATGCAACCCCCACTATCAAAAAAAAAGATGTCAAATCAAAAGAACGAACTAAAAGAAGTTTAGAAGAAAATTCTGAGTACATCGATTATCCAAGTTATAGGACACAAGTACCAGATGCCCTCTATAAATCTTACAAAGTCTTCAACGTGGAGAATGGAGAGCCTCTATCTCAAGAAAAAGACTCAACTCTCCCAAGAACACCATCATCAAAAGGAATTGACGAATCGTTTCCGTTTAAAGTTCACAAAATTTTTCCAAAGAGTATCCATCGTGTACCACTTCTCAACATGCAACGGGGGCGAAAAAGTCAACAACCAATGCCGTTGCAGACCCCAGTGTTGAAAGGACTTATAAAACAGGCCAACGTTCTTGCAAAATCACCTACAATCAAAAAGAATTTCAGCTTCCAGGGACCTAAAATTCGGTTTAAAAAGGAACTGACATTCCAAGACGCAGAATCAAAATTGATAGCCAAATGCTCAGTCGATTCCGATTGTGGGATGCATGCAGTTTGTCAAACAGAGATGAAGAGAACAAGTTTCTGTCGTTGCAAAAAAAACTACATTGGGAATGGAATTTTTTGTTGGTTTCTTTAATGATTTCGGTGCTTAAGATTCAGAAAATAAAAACATTTTTTTTTCATGGCAAGACTTCTGAAATTATTTTCTTGTTTTCAGTTTCAAAATTTAACTTTTCTAACTCTTGAAAAACACAAGAGTCTAAAAAAAACAACAACTAAGGAATTCGAAAATAAAATTGAAATGGAATTCTTCTTGAACTATTGTTTTTGTATAAAAGACCAGATCAGATTAAAATTTAAGTTGTTCAAATATTTTTCAGAAAAATATGAAATTAATAATCTATTAACTTTTAATCAAAAGTTGAGTACTGTGACGGTCTATCCACGCTCTTTCAACTAACAGCCCTCTTGGGGAATTTCTCGTCTTTAAAAATTATTTTATTATAAAACTCCCCCTTCGAAGAAGAAGACGTGATTATGCAAATTAAGACTACTATATATAGTCTAGGCTTTCAGGTTAGAGAGAGAGATAAGATAGATTGCCACGGAGCAGGGATTAATCAAATCAAATCGAATGTAAATCACCGATGTTTAATATTTGATAATTGCGTTACATAGGGGGACGATCTGTCACTGGAGATTGAATGTAGATTAAATAGCTAGAAAGTCAGAGCTATTGCCTTGAGTAAGTGTATTTAGTGTATTAAAGTCTTCTCATATCTCGCGTACCTCATTAATTGTCTGCATAGTTATTAATTGGGTGCATCTCTCAGCATTGATCGATTGCATTTGAGTTGTGGTTAATATTGTGAATAAATTAGATTGTTTCTTGAAATATGGCTAGTCTTCCTTCCAATCCTCCCACATCTTTAAGCGCTTAGGCAAGACCATTACAGGACGAGGAAAATTTGTTCTTTCTCTTTCGAAAGAATGTATTTTTAAAACTAATCTTAGAAAGAAATCTCAGATGACCCTCCAAAAAATAAATTATACGAAAATTTATTGAAGGACAATTGTCATGTTTAAATGAAAAAAGAAAAGTTGCCACATGTAACGGTAACTCAAAAACTTGAGATGCTGAATCCGAGGAATCCGTTTCTGAGGTATCTCTAATTGAACCTGACGTGGTTGTAGGAGGCACAGCCGTAACATATCCCAAACACAGGAATAAAATAACATCAATTTTATTAATCTTACTGGTTTGTCTAACAACTTAATTTATGGTGGGAACACTTTCTTATGTAATTAAACTATTTTCGTGAGCACTTATTTAACTCTCAGAAACAAAAACAAAAAAAGGATACAGATAAATTAGATGCAGGTCTCCGATGCAGGCATTCAAAATTTTCAATATACCTCTAGAACTCTTAACAAAAATCTGAATATATTTGAATGCAAACTTAGCTTAAGATAATTCAATGTGTTTTAGAATTTTATTGTTATTTATGTTTGTAAATATATTTAATTATAACACGGCTTAATTTGCTTTTATTTCATTTATTTATTTGAAAAGAGCAGGATTCAGGTATCTGGCAACAAGTTTTTTCTACCAGCTTTTTCTATATATTCAAATATCTGGCAAGAGTTTTTCTGGCTGTTTTAGAAGATATCTTATTCGAATCTTGGTGCCGCGGTAGCCAAGTGGTCTAGGTATCAGATCATGGCTGGCGTGTCATGAGTTCGAGCCCAGTACCACTTAAGACCCACCATGCAGGGGAGCGATGCACGTTAAATCTGTCGAGAGATAAAACGTCCTCCCGTTGGTGTGGTGTCGTAGTTAGGTGAGGGGGGTGCCAGCTCAGGTGTCGTCTTCGTCACTTGACCATGGTTCAAAATTACGAAGTCCGTCACCAAAAGCCCTCTTATAGCTGAACAGTACGACATGAAAATTCACTCACTCGCTTATTTGAATCTTGGATTGAAGATAGTTATGCTGAAATTCAATATTTTTTGTGTGGAATTTGATATCTTGAATGCTGCTTTATTCTATGCTGTTATTCTACTGATTCAACTGTAATAACTGTGAGTATGTTTCAATGCGTTGTATTTGCTCGGTAAATTTATGCAATATTCGAATAAAATCATTTAAGAAGTTAACATTTGTATTCGAAATCTTTTACCTGCAGGCTCTTCTTTTAAATTCCATAGATTAAAATCATATCTCGATTCCATACATACAGTCTTTTAATTTGATTAAGGCTAAATTCCTACACTGGATATTAATTTGATTGTAATAATTCACAAATTGTTGACAAACTGTCGCTGTCTTTCCACTATCAATTATCAACAGTCTATTTCAGTTCATTTTGTATACTTAATCTCATTAGCATATCACGTTTTTTCTGTAAAGGGGTGCCGGTCAAGATTTACAATAAAATCGAAGAAAAAAACTAGGTTGGTTTTTAAAAAGAAACCTCACGAGATTACTCTTTACAACTGTACTCAATGAAAAGTTCAAATATATCTGTAATAGTAAATAAATAATTATAAGACCTAGGAAATAATTTTAATTCAGTTTTGTATAATATACAGCTTCAACAACATACCTGACCACATGGTTCAAATTTAAGAGGTCCGTCGCCAAAGGCCCTCAAGTATAGCTGAAAAGTGCGACGTATAAATATTCACTCACTCAGCAGCATACCTGAATGAAGGTAGAATGTTTTAAGACTATTATAAATAGGTTTATATATTATATTAAATAAAATTAACTTTTCATTTTAGTTTTTAAAGCTGTCTCGTATGTGAGAAATATTAGAATATATTTTTCAATAAAATGAACTGACCCAGAAGGATTTCACTGGCTAGAAACACAATTTGCACACGAACAATTTTTGGTGAATAGAAATGATATTATTATAGTATTTTTTATATATAACATGATTAGTCATAACTCTTTTCTTTGTACACCTTTTGTTTCAGGGGACAGTATAACTTATTACTTGTTAAATTATATTTTGTTTATTCTTTCGCTGATGGAGTAATTATTTATATAAAATCGAATTCACATGTAACATTGTGTGTGTGTGTGTGTGTGTGTGTTTCCGCTCCTTTAATTTTTACCAGAACTCTGTAGATTAATTATCATTGAATTTTGCTAATAAAATTACCTTTGAGTTGAATATGCAGTGCTATTTCTCTTATATTCTGCTACAATAACAAATGATATGGGCTCCTTAAACAGCACTGCATGCGAGATTTATTGATAAATCGCTATAAATATTTAAAAAGTGTTAATAAACATTAACAGATCAGTATGACTTTATAATGCGACTTGTCAACGTAATGCATATTTAGGAAAAAAGAATCAGTACTTTTCACATTTATTCATGTAAAAGCATTAAATTTTGCTATTCCTTTTAATGGGGAAAAAATCTCCTTTTCGAGTATGTTATAGAAATCTGTGAAATAATAAATGGCTAATTTTGCTGGTTATATGTATTATTTCAGTGGAAGTATTCATGGCTTCTAAAAGCAAATAATAAGAACAATAATGAGCTACTAGCCCGTAAGTTATCAAAATATAGCCACTCTTATTTATTAAATTGAAAAAAAAAAGTATTTTAAGAACGTTTCCATTCAATATTATTCAAACATTCGTTGAGATTAACAAGTTTGCTATTAAAAATTCAATTTACACATATTCAAATAGCAAATTGTAGAACGAGAAATTCGAAGTTCCCTCTTTTAAATTGTAAGACGAGAATCTCTAAGTTCTGTCTTTCTCTACTAGAATTTTGCGTAAATATCCATTATTATTTTTTTTTTTTGAAAAATTATTCTTTATATTTTATAGTTCTTTTGTTTAATTCTTTGCATACAAATTTCGTCCTCAAAACAATTTTAATTCCATATTTGGCAACTAAATATTACCAAACGATATTTTTATATTTCTTCATTTTTGTTTGGATTGCGAAGAGTAAATGTGTGTGTGTGATTCCATTTTCCAAAAGAAAAACAAATCATTGAACGGAAATATTCATTAGTGAATCATTGCGTTTTGAAATAAGAATTTATTATAATATTCAGTTGCATGCAGTGTAATTGCTCAACTTTCTCCTCCACAAACTAGTTATTCCTTTGGGGAAAACATTTTTTTTTTTTAACTTTCGGAAAGATATTTTGTGAACACCATACTTTTTTTATTCCATGCTTGCAAAACGAACTTATTATTGACGTATTTGCATATCTGTGACTGAGAATTTTTTTTATTTATTTACACTTTTCTTTTTGCTAACTTTTGATTTCGTTTGTTCTTGATGCAAGTTTTCCCTGGGAATATTTTTTTATTTTTTTTCACTCTTCCTTTCTTCGCTAGATGTCACCGCCACTGTTAGTTTTTTTCTTCTTTCGCAAGGGTTATGACTGCAAGTCAAGGTGATGGAAGTACGCGTGCTGTTTTTGAATGGAGGGAAAGTGTAGAATGCGTGCTGTTAGGTGCGCAACAGAAGTTTTCCCGCCCCTCTGCCTTACCTGTTGTTGGGACGGATGATACGGTGCGATGCTTAAAATTCTCTCTCTGTCAATACGATGCTGAATGGAAGAACAAACGGATATTACACCCAACTACTTCAAAAAAGTGCGCGTAAGTAGAATTTTTTTTTTTATTTCATGCAGAATTTTATTTTTTTTTTATATTCAGCTAATTTTTCTCAGTCGCAAATTTTTCTCTGTTCTTTTTGCATTCAATTTATTTTTCTTTCGATGAAGCATTTGGAGAATTGTATTGCAAAATATATTTACTAATAATTTGTTTATTATATCTAAATCAGAATTCTATAGTCAAATTTTTTGCAAGTAAATTTGTATGCAGAAATTTAATTTATAACTTTTCGTTTTATTCTGAGCATAAATACTACATGAAAATATGGTTTTATCATTAGCTCACTTATATTTTCTCCTGTCCCTCTTTTCCTCTCTTCTTTTAGCGTTTCCAATTTATATTGAAACGTGAAAGCATATGAAAAGTTTGCATTACTGAATCAATCATCTAAAATATTTATTATTTAAATATTTAAATCGAATATTCTTTCACAACTCGATTTCTTTATATAAAACGCGAAAATTTAATTGTTTATGTTAAATCATTCTTAATAAATGCATTGAATAAAAAATGTCGGGAAAAGTAAACAATATATATTTATAATTATTTCGAATTTTACTTTTTCCTTATAAATGCGATTATTATTTCATTTTTATCTTACTGTGAGCTATCCGTATATTTTACTGATTAAAATGGTATTAATTAGTATTTTTCAATTTAATTAATTTTTATTTAATTCTCACATTGAATTATTTCAAAAACATTTCTTCAAAAGAACGAAATTTTTTTTTAAATATTGCTTTCAAAGCAAATTATTTTCTTGATAACTCTCGATTTCTGATGCATTGAATATTATCATTAACTTTTAAAAAATATCGTCTCTTTCTATGCATTTTGCAATTGATAATTTTACTATTTTTTTGAAAATTTATTTACCTTAAAAATAATATATATTTGCTCTTCTTTATAATTAGCTATTTAAAGGGATGTGCATATGCGTATTTAAAATTTTGATTTGCTTCGGTAAATTTAAATTCTTTATAATGAAATTTCGATATTTTCATCATTTTATTTTGTTGCGTAGCATATATTTTAATATTTAAAATATTTATGTTCTTTCCATTATAAACTTCCTTACTTTATTGTTGTTATAATTAATCTTTACGGTAATTTTAAATAAGAAATAATTAACTAATTAATTTAAACATTAGACAATTTTGGAAGTTTCCCCTTTTGTTGCTATCAAAATATTTTTGTCCAGGAAAAAGGTAAATTATTGACATTTTAAATTGAAAGTTTAAATGATTTATGACATGTAGTTTATAGCAATAATTTTCTCTCTCAATGAATAATCGTTTCTATTTTAATCTAATACATTTAAATAAATTCACAATTTTTGCTTGAAATTTAATCAATAAGAACGCCTTTTGTTTTATTTTTATAAATTTTCATTTCTTTTCATTTTAAATCTTCCTTAATCTTTTTTTTTTTTTTTTTTACATGATAAGTTTGATTCGACCTGTTTTTTCAGGTTTTGACTGCACACAAATAGATAAGATAGAAATGATACTTAATTTTCTTTAGGTTTCGTATCTGAAGAAACGTTTATTGATTTCATAAAATCGAATGATGATACTAAAAACATAATGCAATATAAGAAAAATTCAGTTCCTCATCAATTCATATTCTGTTTGTTCGTCTAAAGATTTAAGGCATAAAATTTTATTAAATTCCGAATTTTAATATGTCTTAATATCAGTATTCGAATTTAATTTCAAATAAAGAATTAGGAATAAAATGTGAGATATATATATATTTTAAGCAAAAAAACAAAGAATAATATTATTTAATAATAAAGACAAAATGCGCATTTTTCATTTTTAAAATATATCAATTGATTCCATTTTACAGCTATGCTTTTTCATGTTGCACGAAGACTTGTATTCTTTATTTTCAAGCAAAATTCTGGTTTGGCCGCTCGTAATATTCCACAGAAAATAGCAGAAATTATAACCATTAGTATTTCTTTGCCCTATCTACTAAAAGAATTAACATTGATTATCTTGTGCATCTCAAAATCGTTGACAATTGGGTGAATAATTTTTGCATGAACTTTGTAGCTGAGAATTTTATTTAATAAATACAAATTGAATTTTTGATAGTAGAAGCAGATGTAATACCACATATCTAAAATTTATATTTCAAGAATTAAAAAAATACTAATTATTATACTTGAAATATTTATACAGTGCTTTCAATAATAATACCATATGTTTTTTTTATCTCAATCATATAATACTAAACATCGGGAAATAATTATATATGGAAGTGTTTTTATATTTTTAATTGAAATATTTGTATAATACCTGCTCTCAATTTGATAGATATTATTCTTCTAGATTTAAATTTATTTGATTTTGTTGCAGTCAATTTATTTCAGCAGTTTCTAAAGTAACGATTTGTGTAATTGAAGGCTGTTTGTGTTTTTTTTCTTAAAGATAGATGAGTGCATTTTACAAACTTATTTAAAATTTGAACACATTTTCAGTTGTAAATGGAAAACATCAATCAGAATAACTTAATTAAAAATGCATTTATTTCTAATTTTTTTTAGTTTTTAGAATAAAAGTTCAAAATAAATTCTTTTACATTCTTCCGCAAAAAAAAAAAATAATAATAATAAATAAAAAAAAATAATCTTATTATCCTGAAGGGGAGGGCGATGATGATTCAAAGGAAAACTACAAATGTTTCCTCACAAGAACCCCCCTCCCCCTTTTTTTTTATTGAAACGAATCATCTCGAAACTTACATTATTCCGGATTACTTCTCTTTTGTAATATTTAAGTTAATTAATTCAAATTTGAAACAATTGGGAAAAACCCCACGTTCTGTCAGAAAATGTTTCGTACACAGCTATCATTAATTTTCCGCAAAGTAAAAAAAACAAATGATTGTTTATCTTAAGCCGTAAGAATAAGTTGACAGAATATTTCGAAAACTGTTTGACCTTGAATGTATGGAAATCAGGTGAACCGAAACAGACGATTTTGAAGACGAAGAAACGATTGTGTAATGAATCTCCTTACTTCCGAGAACAAGCCAATAGTAAACAAAGTTTTGGAAGTGTATAATGAATTGCTGAAACTGAATAAATTACCCAAAATTGTTTAATTTTGAACAAATTTTGTAATTTAGTTCAATGAAGTATTGCATATACATAATAATCCCATGGCAAAATTGTTTTAAAATTAGGAATAAAAATTACACATACATGGAATAAGTGACAAGTGTACTACTGCTTGTGTAAGCTGAAGCAGGGGATAGTTTCCAAAATTACACAAGAATCAGTATAAAGTAGAGGCTCTTAAACTTTTAATCGGTGGACCACCTTTATGTATCATGCTGACATCGAGGACCCTCTATATTTTGAACATCCCTCCCTGAGGTCTAGGATGGCACATCTTTCAATTTTTCTACTAGGCCTTTAAGAATCTGTAAAAGAGGGGAACCTGAGACGGCCTGCAGAAACCGCGGACCACAGTTTAAGAACCTCTGGTATAAGGAATCAGGAATCTTTTTGATGTGTAACATCTTTCCTCTTGATTGCTGGAGATTTATGGGAGGTGATTTCGTGAAAAGGGACGGAAATGCGAAACAGGAAGTTGGGGAAGCGCGCGCTATTCAGTGAAGTTCTGTTTTTTCTCCTTCATTCGGGAGTGGCTCCTCCCCCATCCCCCACCTCCCTGTGGTCTAGGCCGTGGTATCTTTGTTTTTGTTTTCTCACTTTAAGATCAAAGAAGAAGCGCAGCTGGTGTTGCGATCTATCGCAAACAGAACTCACATGTTGTGACTCATATGGATATTACTTATCCTCAAACAAATTGATTGGGTATTGTTATTCAAGATATTGGGGACATATGTGCGGCAGAATGCTTAGTTGAAAATGGACAAACAGTGATTTCGGTAGTCGTATACATTTCTCCGAATCAAACGGTTCAAAAAGTTAAAGATTTCCTGCATTTTTTACTTATACCATATACCGAAGGTGGTTTTGCTCTTTAAAAAAAAAAAAAAAAAACTATCACTCGCTTTCCATGATTTTGAGTCGTGACTTTAAAGTTAACTTCAGTTTGCTAGAAGCCGAGTCACTCATAGCTTTTTCGAATGATGAACTCAAGCTCGAAATGAACACAAATCGAAATGTTTCGACAACTAACAGTGGTACTGTTATTGACACTATTTTTCAACGGTTTTTAAATACTTTGAAAGCACAAGTATATGTGCCATATTTTAGTTATCATAAATTATCATTACCGCTCTTCCTCAAATTAATAAAGAATAATTATTTTTGATAAAAAATTGCATTACTCCTTGTGTTAATTAAATAAAATTTTCATTAAAGATATAATTATTCCATAGAAAATTATTTCCAATCATTCTCGATTCATTTTTTTCAGGATTTAATTTGCTATTGGCGAATTTACCACGATAACATGTTATATGTTACGCATCGTTTGCGACTACTGTAAGGCTCATTTTATCTGTTTTCTCAAAGTGTTTTTAAAGTGAACGTGTGTCGTATAATTGTCAAAGGGGCCGAGACCTTTATGAAATAATTAATTTGCTCCAGCACGTAACATTTTTCCATCTACAATTCAACTTGTAAAAATCTTAATACCAGTCAAAGAAAAATTCTACATGTGACACTGATTTGCAAAGGGCTAAATCCCTGACGGCCAGCCACAGGATGGTGAATGCATTCCAGTGTTCACCATTTAAAATTGACTTAACACTTGTACTTGCCATCAAAATTCAAAACAAAATTTTACATCCAACTTAAGGTATCCGACTACCCTAATATTGTGAATTTTGTCAAAAATTAACAAATTTTTTTTTATGTTTTTATTTTATAGGCCATCTATTAGCTTTATGAAAATACCAAGTTTATTATTTTCCGTTCACTTGAACAAAAACTATAAGTGCTTTAGTAAAAGCAAATGCCATTACATTAAGCAAGGCATTCTTTAAAAAGCGTTTTACTCGAAATATGCTTTTTTGAAAATACTCAAACGGGGTCAGCAATTGCTAAAAACGTTTTGAAAACAATTAACTAAAAATTTTTGCGTATGTTCTGTATAATAGTAGAACTTTTTTAACGATTTCAGATTTATCAATCATTGTTTTATTACAAAATTTATAGCCCCTTATGTGAATATAACCACTGTTTTTTTAAACAATTTCATGTAATAACCAAGATAAAGTGCTCTAGTTTTTGCAAAAATTAAAATATTTCTTATCCTGAAGGTCACTTCAAAAATGAACAACATAGCAACACATCAAAATTAAAAATCTGTTCATAAACTTTTGGTACAGAATGGACCGCGTTTGTGTTATTTTTTGTCAATTTTAATCCATTTTTTTTTCATTTTAGTCATAATAATTTCTTTTTCTCTTCTTAATTTTAGCATATTTTTCTTAAATTGAACTAAGCAAATCTAAAAATAAAAAAAAAATCCCCATATCTCCATTTTTTTTAAAAAAAAGTTGTCGCAACCAGTCGGATACCTTAAATCAACTGTATTTTGTTCACCTATTGTTTGTTGTTATTGTTGACAAATATGTACTTTTTTAAAAAGAAAGTTCCTGAAAAAAGCAAAATTCGGCAACAGCTTGGCCAGGGACGTCTTAAAATTTCTTGAGGCCCCTACTCAATGTAGGCCCTGTAGTCCAGTCATATTAGGGTTTTGCTGCGGAATGAGAGATAATAAGCGGAAAACTTGTATAGACCTTTATTTTGTCACTCTAAATGTTGTCTCAAAAGTCTCATAAAATCTCGTGTCCGCGTCTTAAGATATTTGAGGTCAAAGATCAAGAAAATCGGGTTTTTTGCAAATATCTCGTTTCCTATGGCTTTAATGGTATATACGTTAATGAAAAAAATTGTAAAGAATAAAGTTTTCTATAACTTTAATTGAAACATTTTTTACACATCAAACCGTTTTTAAGATAGAGGGCGCTGAACGCGGAGCGCTTAACTATCTACAGCATAACGCAAGGTCAACCAGTAGTCACATGATATAATACGCCGTATAAAGTCTATAAACCTTAAAAATATATATAGTTACAAACATTTGGCATTTTTTATTTATTATTACATTACATTTATTAATAGTTTTCATTCAGCAAGTATTTATTTCTTTTATAACACTTACATGTTCGCGTAGTTCAGAAGTTGTTGACAAATTTTTTAATTATATTCTATTATTATATATACTAATTACATTTAAAGTACTGAAAAAAATAAAGCAAGTAATTCTTAATTAAATTTTTATTTAGAAATACAGTTTTATATAATTATTACAATCAAAATTAGGATGTGTGAAGAGGTTTCACAAAAATTTTAATAATAAGATGAACATGAATGTTATTTTTCTTTCTTCCTCTTCTTATTTATTGTCTTCCGGTCACTCGAAAATTTCGAATTCATTCTTATTATTTTCGTTGTGAAGGGTATTTGTCTCCAAATCTAGAAGGATTTCGGGATCAAAAGTACAATCTTCATCGAGATCGCTCTCGTGTCGTGAAGCATGGAAGCAAGCTTGCCCATTATACTGGCCACAAGCTGAAGAACATTGCAACCCCGATTTCCTACATCCACAGCGTGAACCACGACCATTTTTGCAGTTGCAAAATATTGTATTGAGTAATTCATCTGGAGCATGCGCAGAGGCGGATTAAGCAGGTGTCGGACCTGGCGGCCGCCAGGGGCCCCCAGCACCGGGAGGGGCCCCAAGCTTGATGGATTCCACCAGTGGCGTAACAAAGAATATTAGTGCCCCCCTGCACACTCATGTTTGGGCCCCAAGCTTAAATATATATACAAAAATGGCCATATTATATACAGAATAAAATGTTTTGGACAAAATGGATATGGTAAAAATATAATTGATGAATTTCCCAAAGAGAAATCAAACTGTAAGCTCTTAATTTTTTTGTATACATTTAAGATTTTTCTTTAGCCGATGAGTTTTATTATAATCAATACATTTTATTTTGAGAATTTAAAGTAAGTGACTCTTTTCACTATTTTAGTGGTTCGACTCTTGAGCCTATGGGCCTCAAACCTTTTACCGCCAGGGGCCTCCAACTACTTTAATCCGCCTCTGAGCATGCGGTAATATTGTCGTGATCGATTCCAAGAATTCATTCCGCAGAATCCAACCACATTCCTGGGGTTATAAATCATTCCATAACCAAATTTAAACTTGATAGTATACACTGCTGGTGTGTTGATAAGCCTCTTTACTTGTTGGTGGAAGATTGGATAACTGCACGGGTTTGTTAAGCTTGGTTGACTTGATGAATTGAATGTAACGAAGATTATTAATACTGTTCTCAGATTTTTGAGCATTGTATATCGCCAACAAGACTCGTACTCCATTTTCATGTAATGTTTGTACAGGACAGTTTTCTTCTTGGAATACTTGAACTAGTTGATCTAAATACGAAACATTCTCTAATATTCTAATGAAATTTTTTTTCTGTTTTTTTAAAAAATGTAGATTTTGTGTCATAACCACTAAATGCGTGCAGAAATAAAATGTGCTTTTTACAATGAGGATATTTATCAAAACTTTTTGAAGAGCGTTTTTGAGTTTTAACATTCCATTAGCCAACTTTTTAAAGAACACTTCTTCTTAATGTGCTTGAATACGTCCAATCAAAATGACGAGCAAATCAATATCTTCTCCTACTATGACGGCAGTCCTGTAATGTTCGAATTCTTCAATAGCTGTTTCTACTATAAGAACATCTACATCATCTCTGGCCTGTTTTGTCGAGATATCAACAAATTCTAATTTTCCAATCAACATGTTAATAAAATATTTTTTATTACATCGATTCGACAAAAATTTCTCTTGGAAAATTGATACGATCATTGTTTCATCGAAACAAACTTCATTCGATTTTGATAAAGCTGCACTTCTTAGCTGTCTCATTGCTTTTTTGTTTTTGCTATAGTCCGAGTATCCATCAAATACAACTACAGTTTTAGAATCATAATGTTTTTGTAAATATTTTACGTATTTTTCTAAAATTATCGAAAAAGTATCGTCTTTACTCCATACGACGCGATGCAAAAGAAACCCACCATCGATAATGTACGTAACATTTTTTCATTGAAGTCGAAATCGACAGGAGTCATATTGTCATATAATGTCACCTTCGTGGTATTTAGCATATCATAATTATCAAATAAAGCAGATGGATATGGACTTAGTTCATATTGGAGATATTCTTGAATATTACATTCAAACTGTTTGCTTGCAGTTATTGTTTGGAAGAGTAGCAATAGATCCAATTGAAACTCTACAACCTATAATTTTGACAGATTTGTTGACAATCGAAAGCGATAAAACTTTATCGGATCGTTTTAACCTTATTTCATGAAATTTTAAACCAGTTATCTTTACCAATGATTCTAATCCGATTTCATGGGCTTTGTGACAATTAATTTGATCATTCCCAACCGTTTCAGAAGCTAAAGATACCAATTGTTGCGTATTTAGAAAGAGATTATTATTCAACTAGCTCACTTACATCAGTATTATCTCTTTTTACTCTTGAATCCTTAGCATCAACGTGTTGTTCAGTAGAGTTTAATGAAATGGTATAAAACTTCTCCATCTCCTCACAAATTTTATTTGTAGCGTACATAGCAAACGCACATCTACATAAAACACTTTCTTGCTTACTTCGACCGCGAGATACTCCCTCTTCTGTCTTCATAGATTTCATTAGCCTCTGTTCGATAACCATATATGTCCATGTACCAGAATTAAATTTCTCTGTTCATTTCACGGTGGAGAATCCATTTTAAAAATTCTTAAAAGTCTGTCCATCCATTGTATTTTAGAAATCGATCATATCTTGAAGATATAAATGTGCAGACTTCGCATACAAAAAAATGACCACTAGCATGAAAATACAGCAGTATTCTTCGTACAACATTAAGATGTTTTTGAAAAGTCCCAGTCTTTCAGCGCGAATGATGTCGGGTGCTATTGATACCATTTCGAAATATTGCACCCATAATTGTGCTGTAGGACATCGAGCTTTTAATTCATTCAGTTTATTCTGAAATGGATCAATAAATAAGTTTGAGTTACTTACACCAACACTTTCATAGGAAACATTTCGGCAATTGATTTATTCAGTTAATTCATTTAACACACAATCTTCAATCTTAATGTCTTCGTAGATCATTATTGATAATGCATGTCGTAATAATGTATGACCACTGATACTTCTTGAAAAAGCGTGACCATTCAACATTCTATCGACTGAATTTGTAGCATATATTTTACCTAGAGCTTCTTTTAGTCCACTTCCGTCCACTATATATATTATGGTTCCAAGAAAGGACATGAGCATATAAAATCCTCCTAATTTAACAACTAGCTTACAAAATTCTGAGTTATCATCTGATGCAGCAACTATTTCACAAGCTTTAGAGTAGAGAGTTTGATCAAAAGTAATTTAACACGTTTTTTGGCCATGTAGCTTGGCAATATTTGCAACACAATGTTAAGTACTATAAATTGTGTCAACGTTACTGGCAGGATGATCAATAAAAGGAAGAAACATAACCTGAGCACAAGAAAAAGCCTTATAATATTTAGTGAGCTGTTCCAGAAAGCCATTCCACCAGGAAACGATGAAATATTCTATGAACAGATGAGGGTTATTAAAAAAATATACTTGATTAAGGAAAACTATTAATAAATGTAATGTAATAATTAATAAAAAATGCCAAATGTTTGTAACTATATCTATTTTTAAGGTTTATAGACTTTATAGGGCGTATTATGTCATGTGACTAACAGTTGACCTTGCATTATGCTGTAGATAATTAAGCGCTCCGCGTTCAGCGCCATCTATCTCAAAAACGGTTTGATGTATAAAAAAATGTTTCAATTAAAGTTATAGAAAACTTTATTCTCTACAATATTTATAATAAATGAAATACCATTAAAGCCATAGGAAACGAGATATTTGCAAAAAAACGATTTTCTTGACCTTTGACCTTGAATATCTTAAGACGCGGACACGAGATTTTAGGAGACTTTTGAGACAACATTTATAGTGACAAAATAAAGGTCTATACAAGTTTTCAGCTTATTATCTCTCATTCCGCAGTTGACCCTTTTTTTTTTGTCTAAGATGACTGGGCTACTGGGCCTCTGGCGCAGCTTGTCCTAAATGGGCCCTATATCAAAACGCCTTTGGGACCCTTTTTGGAGGCTCCTCAACATTTCACGATTCGTTGCTTACACATGTTGGCGTCCTTGTAGCTTGGAGGGTCGTATCATTGATACAGCGGTAGCTGTGCTTATGCCCAGGGCCCCTACACAAATGTAGACTCCACCAACCGTTTCTTAAAAATAGGCAGTACGTAGCATACGTTGTCAAATATTCGTACAAACAATAACCCAAAACAAATAAATGGGCAGGACTTAATATCGCACAAACCGTCTCAGCCGCCTACCGCCTTTTGACTGAATGAGTAAGTTGACATATCGTTGGAAATTTCCTGTTTTTCGGTGAATTCAGTTGAAAAAAAAACATTTTACCGTTGATATTATTCGAATCATGGTATTATAAATCTGAATTGAGAAAGAAAGGAGGCCCCCCATTGTGGCCAAGGGCCCGGACCCAATTGGCCCATGCCTTAAGATGTCCCTGAGCGAAGCGCATGTACTGATTGGCTCGAGACACTTGATTGCAAATATCATGTGACTATGACGTCACATGAATTTAACCCACACACATTGCGTGTTTCAGCATATTTTATTTTTAATAATTTTATGTATACAATCGATTGAAAGCGAGGCAGGAATACTGTTAAATGGCTGTCACTGCAATGCATGAAAATGCAAAATAAATAGCAACATTAAAATGCTTGCTTACAAATATAGCTCGTGGAGCAATTTTCTATCATCTGACCACTTTTAATCCCGGCTGTAATAGTACCGTGGTAATGCAGTAAAAATAATTATATATTAATTATATTCTTTAATGGAAAATGAATTAAACCTTATTGGCAATATAACTCTTTACTACTTACCGCTATGATGTTCTATTCGAATTCCGCTCCATTAAAACCAGATATTTAGTAAAAATTTTACTATAATTACAGTAAAATAAAAGTTTCCATTTAAAATAGTTGAAGGGTATTTTTTTATTACATGCTTCGTTAATTAAGTGCATACTTTCATAAAGATGTCTTTAAAAAAACGAATTCTGTCTTTTAACTGATTTTAATATCTTTAAATATATACTCGTTCAATGATCTCATCGATATTATCAAGAAATTTTCGAAAAAGGGCGGTTACCCCTGTCACACAAAAATGCCCTATTATCAATATTATACCAGATAACGTTGGAGCTTTGACAATGGCCGCATACTCAGAGCATGAATCATTTGCTACCTGCTGCTAAAATTCCCACACCAAGTGGGATAAAAAACCGTCCCCGGGCTTCAATAAAGGGGTCGAGTAAGGTATTGGGCGAATAGGCTGGGCGAGTTTAAACTAGAAGGTAAAAGGGGGACAAGGGGTTTTATATAACGCATTCATGTAATTTATTGTTGAAATGCGTGCTTGAGTTACTATGGGACTTAGAAATAATCAAGTTTTAAGATGTTTCATGAAGAAGATAACCCCTTTGCTTCTACACTTGCTCTCCTTTTAAAGGTAATAAGTCTTTTCGTATATTATCAATGGTAATGTAAATGTTCCAATATGTTAAATTTTAGCACAATAAGTACAATACGTTCTTTAAAACCGTCGTGAAATAGAATCTCTGATTTGAAGATTATTAAATAGTAGTTTCGTTTAAATTTGACTACATAATGAAATATCCACGTGTCACTTGATTTAAGGTGACCGACTACGTTCTTAACCGTGACTTTGAGAAGGCGTGTTAATGGATAATGTTTTTGACATCTAGTGTAAGTTTTTAATTAGAATGTACATATAAAATTATTCTAAGAATACTATTACCATAAACAAGTAATGTAAAAACAAATTTAAGTCAATTCTCACTTTGAATGGATGAATAGAAAGTATTTTATTACAATTGAAAATTTGCACAATATATATATAAGGAGAGAGTGAACTAATAGTAGGAATTGAAAAAAGAGCATGATTTGTCTGCATTGTTGTAACAATGCACACCCGGTTTGGCTAGTTTCGCTGAAAAAGCGGTTTTCGACACAAACGTTTGTCCTTGTTTTAACACTTACATTGTTACAACAATGGGGAGACAAATCTAATTTGGTGTTGAAAACCAGTAATGAATTTTATTTAATTTCCTTAATGAATTAATATTTGTAAAAAACTGTATTAACATCAAGTGCCATCAACTACAAATTTAAAAAAAAAATTTTGAACTTGATTGGATGAATAGAAAATATTTTATTAAGGATTGAAAATTTGAATAAGTTTATATATATTATATATATATATATATATATATATGTATATAAACATGTTCAACCCCACTTTTATACAGAAGGATTTTTTTAAAGAAAATTTTATGTATACAAGCTGTCCTAAGTCAGCAATGTTGATAATACTGAAGCATCCATTCTTTTATATTTTACTCTGTTATTTCAATTTTTCATATCTCCTTCTAAATTCTGTTGTTTTGTTATCTGGCAATTGATATTCTTTTAAGTATTATTCAAGTTAATTCATCTCTCTCTTGTAGAGAAATTTTGATTATATATATATATATACATATAATGAGCTAATAGTAGAAATTGAAAAAGTTATTGAAATGCCATTTTTTGGCAAAAAATGAAGAGAGAATGCCCTCTCCCAAAACTTGCTCGTATGAAAAATGCTTCGATAATAATAATGCTTTTACTATATATAGCTAACACTTCTATACCAGGTTTGAACTAAAATTTTTGAAATATTTCATTTAGAAAGGGATTTATTCATATTTTGTTATATTAGAGTAGAGAGATGTTAATACCGAATGCCGTTATATTATTTCAAGTGATCGCAGCGCTGAAAATAATGTTAATGGTTCAAAATTTTATTTCATTCCCGGTATAGAAGTCCCAGCTATATATGGGCAAAATGTTATTATAGAATCATTTTTAATAAAAGGAAAAATTTTTATAAAAATTTTTTGGGGGAAATATGTCATTCTTTATTTTTATGTCAAAACAAAAAAATGCTTTTAAATAAATTTTATTGATGCTAACTTAACCGACACTAAATATCAAAAAATTATTCATTTATACACTTTTTCAAAATCACTGTTTCAAACGTAGCCACCATAAGGATAACAAATAGTGGAGTAACGGAGAATATTAGGCCCCCCTGCAAAGTCAGGTTTTGACTTAAATATTTGATAAATCGGTTAAATATGTACTTAGCGTCAGCCAGGACTTAACCTTCCCCTACAATGTGGGGTTGCAGGGGTGTACGTTATGCCATTGATAGTAAATAATAATGGTGTGTACACCTTCTCTGAAGATTTATTATTCAAGTAAATTGATAAATTAAACCCATCTTTGTAAAATATTTAACGTTTGAATGTTATTATCCAGCTCAAATTTATTCAGCCTTACGATATTTGAACTTTCAAAACACTGCATACTTTGACCTTCAGCAACGAATTTGCTTAATGTGATTTGAGTTTGTGATCAAAGATTTTTCATTATTTATCCTTAAATATTTTCTTAATATTTCCATATGTTTCACATTAGTTTTCCTCCATTTCTTCGAAATTTTCAAATGGTTCTCTTATTGGTCATTCTTCGCAGTCTTTTTAAGATAATTGACATCTAATATGATTTATTTATTTATATGAAAAAGCACAAGTAAATTATTCTCAAAAATAAATATAGATTTTTTTTTTAAGTTTTTTTTTTGTACTAAAGGCATCATTTAATTCGAAATACCTTGAAAAAAATAATATATTGCATTTTAGCCTCCACGTATGCAGGAAAAAACCATTTAAGACCTAAATTTGTCTTTTGGATGTCTAATAAAAAAGTTCAGTACAACAGCTTTTATTTCCAATGCCATATATTTATATCTTATTTACCATTGATTAAGGTAGAGAGCGGTTTATACAGGACTGAATTGTCTTTTTTCCATCTTAGGTATTTAGGTTAACGATTTTTATATCGTCCATTAAACGTTATTATTGTTTGTTGTGTAACGTTGTCTACACAATTCTGAAGATCACATACGTTACTTAATTTACATCATTCGTTTTTAACATTTCGAAATGTTTACTAAAAAAAGTAATAAAGAGTTCAGAAATACGCTTCTGTAGAATCTAACAGCACTAATACTTTAATCAAATGTAAACTATTGAAAGTGTTCTACTTTTATTATTAATTATCAAGCTGTTAGAGAAGGTTAAAATATTAATTATTCATTCTGTAATACAAAATACGCTTTTAGAAAATCAAACAAGATATTTGTGGCATAGTTAATCTTTACTAAACATTTTCAAAATGAAAATTCGAACGATTGGAATTAATAATACGTTGATTGTGGATATTTCATTTAAAACTTCGCTTATTTTCTTCCTGTTAGTTTCTTTTTTTTAATTGTTGCTTTTATTTAAAATTTAGACGTATTGTACTGTTTCAGTATTCTTTTTGTTAATTTCTTTTGTAGTTTTCTATTTAAAATTGCATTTTTTTCCCCTACGATACATGCGCTATAAAGAGGAGCAATACCATTTTCAATCTAAATGTCTATGGTAAATGCTATTGCAACTTTCTAGATTATATTTCCTATATTTTCATGGAAATTCTGACATTTAAGATGTTATGGCTTACAGACCTTATGTAACGTGAGGTGCGGAAATGTTCAGGTGTCGTCCTCGTTACTTAACCGAGGTTAGAAATTACGAGTTCTGTCACCAATAGCTCTCAAGATGCCTTAGAGTGCGACATTAATCAAAAATCAAATAAAATCCATGATAATTCCCTGTTGCGTATCGCGCTATAAATGCAAATATATTTCAGAGAAGAGGAAACTTTTTTAAAATTTTATAAAACCTTCACGAGTTTGCTTGAATATCTGAAATAAATTAAAATGAAAATCGAATGAAGAATTTTCCTTTTATAGATCAATATATGATGTTATTTTGTGGCTATGGTAGCCATGGTCGTGATCTCGTGGCCGGCGTGTTTCGGTTCGAGTCATGGTGCCACTAAATGCCCTCTTCTTAGAGTGTAAAAAAACACGAGACCCGTTCGTTTTGTTGTTTGGAGTTGTATTAAAGAACTTAAATTAGTGAATGAGCAAATAATGGACTGTATTGAATTTTTAATGTATGGTTGTTAAATTGTTGTTAACTTATAAAATTTTATTTTGTCTTTTAGGGGATAATTGCCTTTGTTGCTCCATATCCCACAAAACGTGTAATTCTAACTGTTAAATAGCGTTAGGAGAGCGCATTGTTTGCGTCGGTCTTCAGCGTCAGAGTAGGGTCCTCTCCCCACTCTGACCCTGAGTGGGGTTACAATAATACAGCCAAATATGCATGTTGTTTTTGTTACTTATGCCATCTGATCGACAGTAACCGATAGTAACATTAAATCAAGGCCCACGAAATTCATCGATGGCAAGAGGCTAGATTTACGCCTGTCGTTAGCCTCAGTTTTGTGCACCTTGCAGGTGACAGTACGATTTAGCTCGGTTCCACTCCAATTTTGAGGGAGACTATTTAGAGTACCCTCATGCCGTGAAGGCACTATACATTTACAAACATCCTTGCCTTCTCCGGGATTCGAACCCAGACCCCCGCAGTCAGTGTCACTGACCACTATACTGGATGGACGCTCTAAATATACGTACAGGCAGGGGCTTTCCATCACCAAGACACTTCACTGCAGAACAATAGTCCTCGTATTGCTTTAAGATGTTACGCCAATCAATTTTTTTACAAATTTATTGAGAAATAGTTGAACTGATTCCCCTTTTTTTCTGTTCTTGATAAACTGCAACCAGCTGTGTCTTTTCTGTGTGGCCTACATAAAATATATTCTCTCCATTGAAATGATATTCGTTTACACGAAGGTCAAACATTTGCAAAGATAAAAAAACTGAAATTTCGTCCCCATACTTGATTGTGACGATATGATAACCCTTATGACTAATGAACTGCAATCAAAACATGATGTAAAATAGTGAATAGCACGAAAATCAAGAACTTTCTCTTAAGACCGAGGGACCCGAGGAAACGTTTCGAGTCTCAAATGGTGATCGAGAATTCCCTGGGTATGATTACAATAATTTACAGAACATACATACTTGAGACAACTACAAATGCGCTGAGATATGTACAGAAATATTTAATCAGAGGTTATTCTCAGGTGCAGAGGCTTTTACGAGCCCTCGGTCTTGATGACCAGTCAAAAGATTACTTATCGTCTAAGTGATCTAAATTTTGCTTTGATGATAAGAAAGCTGGAGGGTGTCAAGTGATGTGAAAGAGACAGCATGATATTACATGAATAAGATTATGTAAGCAAAAATTTAAACAATAATTTAAATTTAAAAAAATTATTTCCTATTAAAAATTTGGGAGTAGTTTGGAAATTCGTGCGATAAATTTATCTTGGAATTTGATGTTAAAGTATGTTTAAATTATATTCGGGCGTATGTGCATATGAAATATTTTATAAATGTAAATATGACTTTTATGGGGGAGGGGCTTTCTATTGTGCATTTCGAATAGGAAAATTTCTTATGAGCCATTTTCCTCTGATAATGGCTAAAAGGATAGAATTTTAAGGTATTTATCTTAGCAGCACAATCTCACGTTGGGAATGCGGATGAGATATGATCGCAAATTAAAGGTGTCGACGATTTCTTTTTTTACGATAAAGCAGAATTCTGATTCATTTAGAAGATGATTATGTGTATGGAAGTCTTAAGAAATATTTACCATATTAGTTACAGGCTTGGAAAAACAACGCGAGGAAAAAGGAACACAAGCGACAAAATAAATTATTTAATATACTCATGTCCATAAATTAAGGATAATTCAGAATCACACAGAAATTGAACTCTAAAATAACAATTTCACCTGTAGAATTATCACAAACATCTTGAAGAAGAATATGCAAATTACAGGAAACCACCAGATGGCACGGATAGTACGTCACAATGACGAGAGTGTAAGAGAGGGGTATATAAGGAATGGTGGCAAAGAAGTAAAATTGTTCACAAGCGCTTTAAAAGCCTTTCAGTGCAATAACCGCATAGTTATGGTACAAAGGAAGCATTTGGATGATTTTTTACGTGGTAGAATTATCGGACGACTGGAAAGTGGACGTACCCAGCTGGAAGTATCCGAGGAACTTGGAATCGCCCAGAGTGTCATCTCCAGGCTTTGGCAACGATTCCAAGATGATGGTAATGTGAGTGGATGTTACAGCACAGGTCGCCCCCGAGTTACAACGCCGAATGAGGACCGGTGTTTGGCAGTTACTGCCAAAAGAAGCAGACGGAGCACAGTATCAGACCTGTCTCGTCAGCTCTCTTCAGCTACCGGTACGACAGTTTCAAGGCAGACCGTGTACAGACGCTTAGGGCACATTGGTCTATATGCTCGTAGGCCTGTCAGATGTGTTCCCCTTACCGCAACTCACTGTCGCCTGCGATTAACCTGGAGTAGAGAGCATGCATTGTGGACACCGCAACAGTGGTCTTGTATGATGTTTTCCGACGAGTCCAGGTTTAGTTTGCAGTCTGATTCTCACCGTACTTTCATATGGAGAGCGCCAAGTACCCGTTACCACCAAGAGAACACCATTAAACGACAAAGTTACGGTGGTGCAGGATGGCTCGTTTGGGGAGGAATTATTCTTGGTTCCAGCACTGACCTGCATGTTCAGAGTGTAACGATGACAGGCCACATCTATCGGGATGTCATTCTGGAACAACATGTACGTTTGTTTCGGGGCGCCATGGGTGCTGAATTTCTGTTTATGGATGACAACGCCCGTCCTCTCACCGTGCAAACATTGTAGACGAATGCCTTCAATCGGAGGATATCACCCGTATGGATTGGCCAGCATACTCACCGGACTTGAATCCAATAGAGCATGTGTGGGGTATGCTTGGCCGACGAATTGCAGCCCGTCAACCCCCTCCCACCTGTCTACCGGAACTTCGGAGGGCATTGCTTGATGAGTGGTGTAATATTCCTCAAGATCAGATTGATAATTTGATACTCAGCATGTGTAGGCGTTGTAAGGCCTGTATTGCATCGTCCGGGAGACATACTCCGTATTAACCATCATACTAAACATGTTATACTGTTTTTTGTAAATAGGTTCTATTTTGAAATTTGCTCCAGGGAGTAAAAATCGCAATCTTTATTAATTATGTCAAACATATAGCATTTTTTTTGCTCTTTACCTTTTGTTTAATAAATAGACTTTACAAATAAGTCAAATTTGTTTTGCTTCTGTCTCTTTCTTTGCCTGAACTTCATTAACCTTAATTTATGGACATGAGTGTAGATATGCTCAACTCTATAAAAGGACATTTTTTGTTATTGTTAAATTATATTTTGTTATTTTTTACCTTGTGTGGATTAAAATAGTTTACTATAGCTATTATGAAACACCTTTGTACATTGTGAGCTCAGTTAAGGTGTAATTAGAAATAAAAAGAAACATTTAGGCCTGAGGAATAAGTAAATTTTAGTATGCAGAAAATTTTTTTCTCAACACAAGGTGAGCATAAAGAAATTTCCTTAAAAATGAAGAAATGTTTAATTTCGTATATTTTTATGTTGTAAAGTTAAACTTTAGCTTATATTTCATGATAAATAATAGTAGACCGAAAATATTTAATTTATCAATTACTTTTACAGCAGAATTTTAAAAAAAAGTTTTTATTGTTTATTGATTTTAATCTTTATTTAGCTTTGCAAATAACTGAAATAACTACTTTTAATACATGCTACGATTTCAACTCTGCAATATTATTTTTGAGAATTTGAAAAAAAAAATGGGTAACCTTTAAATTTTAGTAGGAACGTGTGTGTAGTAACATTTTGTGAATAAGCGTGTATTTAATGGCGTCGCAATAAAGCAACACTTAAACTATTGGCTACGAACCTCGTAATTTTAAACCACAATCAAGGGATGAAAATGACACCAGAGTTGCATCATACTTTCCTAATTACCATACCACACCTTTGACTTAGTGGATTCTTAGCTACGATAGATTTGACGTATATTAGCCCCTCTACACGTCGAATCTTCAGTGGCATCAGGACTGTACCCCACGACTCGACAACGTCGGCCACGAGTTCGTGACCATGACCACAAGGTTATCGCACCTTATTAACGTTTTGCACAGAATGCACAATTTTTATTAACACCCTTTTATAAGCTTCACTTGTACGTAACAGAATCTTTGAACTCAATTTTTACCCACTTTAAAAAGTCAGATTAATTCCAAATTTTTCTCACTTGTCCAAGACCGATGACAATACAATAGTTTACTAATTTTGTTTCACTGTCCTGATCAGGATCATCAGGATTAACGATTTCCCATTTTCAGATTTGGCGACTCATTTCAGATAACATTTCCAGATTGCGACTAAAAGATTAAGTTACAACTTGGTTTGATTAAAACTATAAAAGGGTGTTTTTTAGTTTTTTAAACTATAAATTTATTAACATGAACACTTGCTTTTGCTATTGCCCAATATGCTGTTTATGCATACAATATTCTTTTCTTAGTACACCACCTTTAAGAATTTATTACACTTCCATAGAGGTGAATTTACAACTTACTGCTCTATGTTTCTAAATCTGGGCGTTGGAATGATCACTCTGCTGCGACTGCCCACGGAGATAAGGAAGTCACTCCGATTTGTCTGGATCGTAGTAACTTGTGTGTGACGGAAGATTTGTTTTTCTGCTGTTTTTATTCAAAGATAATGGGCAGCTGATAAACGTCTTTAAGGGAGATGTCACGTGTGCGCGTGTTGTCACTGAAAATGGGTAGTCCAACCAGTTCTTTTTTTCTTCCACCAGCATGTCGCGGCTGTTTTTATCTCTGTCACGTAATTTGATTAATTTTTCTCAATCTGATTTTTATACCTGGTTTATCTGCACATTTACTTTAAAAAATGTTTAAATAATTTAAAAAATTAAACCTTTAAAGTTAAATTTATATTATTACAGAGCTTTTTTTACATCTAATTATACATGTTTTCAGTTATTTATTAATTTTATTTTTGCTTCATATTATGTCATCCATCCGGTATAGTGGTTAAAATTTATTTACAGGGCTACTTTTTTACATCTAATAATACATGTTTTCAGTTATTTATTAATTTTATTTAAACCTTATAATGTCGCTGATCCGGTATAGTGGTTAGTGACGCTGACTGCTGTGCCATAGGGCCTGGGCTCGAATCCCGGAGAAGGCGTGGATGTTTGTAAATGTATAGTAATTTGTGACAGGCAGGTACTCTAAATAGCCGTCGAGCCGCAACTCCTCTCGTGAGATTGGTGTGAGGCCCCTGATCCCTCAGGATATTTTCCCACAAAATTGGTGTGGAAATGAGCCAAATCGTACTGTCACCTGTAGTACTCAAAGCTACGGCTAACAACAGGTGTAAAAATGTAGCCCCTTGCCTTGATATGATGTTACAGTCGATCAGGTGGCATAAGAAACATCAACAACAAACCTTATAGTAGAATCAAATTTCAGCCAGTTTGAACGTATTCTGGTTTTCTACTTCTTCTCGACTCAAATATCTGCTAATCTAAATTAAAACAAACTACGGATAGATGACGAAGTCGTCACCAATATATACCGTTTCTTCTTCACAGATCACGTTTATTTTGAAAGACTGTCATGTGACAATGATTATTAAGCGTTTTCCAGACATCCGCAAGTAATGAAGACTGAGGATTAGTTGGATGCAAATGTTCGCAAATTTTTATTCTACGGTAGAATTCAGCCTGGAACTCTCGAACCTCTTTCTAGAATTTTCCAACTCTGTCACTAGATCTGTCTCCCCCCCCCCCTCCTTTCGTCGGATGAAATCGATAATTGAGAAGGGTTATTATCTCCCTACGAAATCTAACTCATATTGTTTTGAATGATTGATTTTAAATTACGTCGCATTTTGAAAAGTGGCATAATGTACACCCCCGCAACTCCCGCATCGTGGGGGGAGGGCAGGATTCTAAGCGACCCAAAGCCAGATATGTTATGGTTTTACAATCCTTTGTACGATCCGGTTTGAGGCCCAAAACCTGACTTTGCAGGAGGGTCCAAATATTCTCCATTACGCCACTGATTCCGAAGTAACATGAGGATTATTGGCAACGGACCTCGTAATTTTGAATATCGGTCAAGGGGCAGGTGTATCTCTCTCCAAACTTCCTTACCACTCCAACGAAAAGACTTCGAGCCTCAACCGTGGCCGCGGTAGCCTAGTGGTCAAGGTATCGGATCGTGGTAAGCATGTTATGAGTTCGAGCCCAGTACCACTAAAGATCCACCGTGTAGGGGAGCGATGCACGTTAAATCTGTCGAGAGCTCAAACGTCTTTCCGTTGGTGTGGTCCGGTAGTTAGGAGAGGGGTGCCAGCTCAGGTGTCGTCCTTGTCACTTGACCATGGCTTAAAATTACGAGATCCGTCACCAAAAGCCCTCGTGTAGTTGAACAGTGCGACGTTAATATTCACTCACTCACTGGAGCCTCAACAGATATAACGTGATTCAGCCCCTATACATCCAATCAGTGGCGCAACGAAAGGGGGGTGTCCTTGGGGTCAGGACACCCCCCCAAAGTCTTTAATTTTTTTTCGATTGATGATAATCCTATATATATATGACGTTTAATTTAATAAAGTACTTGTAATTATAACAATTTATTTTATTAGTTAATGCTAATTATTAATTCATTAATTTATTTTTTACTGTTTTTTGTTAACAAAATCAATAAAATCAGAAGAATCAATTGGTGTTCTCTTGAGGTATGATACGAGTTGGGGGATTTACGACCGTGGACTTCCCCCTTGATAAATTTTTGTGTGGGCTACTGCACCCAATACATGGCGGATCTTCAGTGGACTAGATTTTGAACTCGCAGCTCGACAATTCTGACCATGAGTTCGTGAACTTGACCATTTGGCTCCCGCAGCCCCTATTTTTTTGAGAAATTAGAGGAAAATGATAATACATTTAACTGACGACACCAAAATAATCACTGAAAAGTTTTTAGGAAGATTTGTGCTAAAAATAATACTCTGAAAAAGATCTGTGATCTAACATTAATTTCTTTCTTAAAAATGATAATATCTTCACCCTTGTCACAACCTTCACTAGCTTAATCACGGTTTATATGCTCATGAATGTTTTTTTTAAAGTTACCGTACATTATAGAATAAAAGTTTGTTCACATAACTGATTGGTGATATGTAATATATAAGTCCATACGCGTGTGTTTTGGCATTTTTTTATCCTTAAATAATTAGCATTAAATATGCCATATTACGCATTGTACTTCCCCCCCTGCAAAATATTTTTGATTGTTTTAAGTTATTTTAATTAAGTTACTTAATAATATTTCTTAAAAATCCATAAGTTATTAGTTTTTTTTTAGGGAGCATTCTCCCCCATCTCCATAATGTTAAAAAAAAACTAAATTTATGAAACATTTTTTTTAAAAAAATGACTGGTCGTGCAGTTACTAATCTTTGTATGTGCATTTATTGCATCACAATTATTACTTTAATGAAATTGTTAAAAATTTTAAGAAGTTCTTTTAAAAAAATTTATACATTGAGTAGCAAGGAAAAATGATAAAAATTCATTTGCATTTTATATAAATCATAGGTTTTTTTAATAACTTCTCTCTTTTTGACAAATTCTCTCTCTAAAATATTTATTTGTATAATATTTTAGACTAAAAATTTCAAAGTTGTGAAATGG
This sequence comes from Trichonephila clavata, assembly GCA_019973975.1. Classification (NCBI taxonomy): domain Eukaryota; kingdom Metazoa; phylum Arthropoda; class Arachnida; order Araneae; family Nephilidae; genus Trichonephila; species Trichonephila clavata. The sequence goes on from BMAO01022563.1 coordinate 232,036, forward strand.
TCAGAATTTTAAAAAATTTCCTTCTGTGTTGTAATTTATACTTTTGAGATATTGCGATATAAAGGAAATACTTTTACCTTTTTTAAGGTATCCGAACACCTCAAAATGTGTATTTTTTGTTTACTTTATTTAATAGAGCAATTTTTGGCTTTACAAAACGTACTTTGTTTTGTCTCTAACTTACCCTAGAGGACAAGTTATACAATCAATTTCATAAAATGAGAAAAACCGGAAGCGGGTCTTTAATCTACCAGAATTGGGCATTTAAATTGTGTTAAAAAATCTATCATGACGAGTCTGATATCTCAAAATATTACGAATACATTTTTATAACACTTTTTGAACCTGATATTTATATTATTTTCTAGAGAATGTACTAAAATATTTCTTATTGTCTGAATATTTTTTTGAGTTATGGTGGTGCCGTGGTTTGAGTTCGATAAATCCAGAGATGGAGAAAATAGTTATTGTTTACAATGAAAAAGCACAGTTAAATTTTACAATTTAAATTAATAATGCGGATACACCTTTGAAGGTGTTGCGGGTAGGTGCGGACAAAGACCTTGCATCAGTCCGTTGAGCCTACTATTTTCAGAATGTTCTGGTGCGGCGTCTGGAAAGTTCAGTTGGAGTAGCAAGGCGGGAAAGTACGGCTCCACAGTTACAGTTAAGTGAGGAGTGTCGGCAACATATGGTTTGTTATTTAAATTATGATCTCATAAGAATGTCACATTTCTTATAATATTTACTCGACCAGCCTTAAAATTTTTAAATTTATGTAAAACATTAAAATTTTAGAATATTCTCCTGATAACATCTAATTTTGTTTTAATCATACTTTTATTGATATAAGTTTACTTTTTTCTCTAATTTCATTGAAGTGCTTTAAAAATATTGCTAAAATTTTACTTATAATTGTGATTTTCGTAAAATTTAGCTATTTTTTTTAATGATGTTAAATATTAGTACTTATTGGTATTGATTCCTAAAAAAAAGTATTTATAATGCCTTAGTATGTATTTTTTAATAAAGTACTCCGAATGTGTTCGGATGCTTTAAGTAACCGATACCGCATTGTTAAAGTAAAAATTCAAACTGCAGTAGAAACAGAAAGAGTCATAATTTATTTTCCAATAAAACTTGAAAAATCAATTTTTTCACTGATTTTCCTGAAGTGCAACCCTTGTTAAGTTGTATTTAAAAAGAAAAACCTGCATGAGACTATTAGGAACCTAAGCAAAATTTCCAAAGTCCCCCCCCCCCCCAGTACTTCCAGCTTTTACAACCTTACATAAGACTCTGAAAATATATACGTCACTTACCATGGATGCAAGTCATTAAGTTTATTTCATCATGAAAAAAGAAAACACTTTACAAAAAGTTTTGTCACTAAAGACTATAATTTTCTTTATCTTCATTTTTACATAAAAAAAGGAAATATGGTTATCATTTTTATGTTCATTTTCTATACATAATTTAATTTTTAAAAAAACACAAGATCAGTTTCATCACTGGAAAAGTGCTTCCACTATGTTAGTGATTATTGAAGTCATATTTTTATTCTGTATCATAGAAAATGTAGGTCTATTCTAATAAAAGAACGGTGCAAGATATCGAATTGTTCTCGAGAAATCCCTCGAGAACAATTCATATGTGAATTAATGTCACTTTCAGGGAAAAAATATCGAAATGTCAATAACAATTCAGAGGCTACGTTTATTATTTCCTTCTGAAGGACTTTTTTTTATTATACCACGAAGCAAATGAATGGTCACTTGAAATAAAGTTGTTATCACGTGTATTTGAATAAATTGGAAATACTAATTGAAAGAGAAGTACACAAATTTGACGGAAGTTTGTGACATTTTTCATATCGTGTTGTTTTCAGGTACTATTTACTTTTTCACTCTGATCTAAAAATTTGAGTACTTATTGAGCATATTTAGATTTTTTTTGTAGACTTTTTTTCCTCACGAAATCCTAAAAAGTGATTTATAATTTACAATTCCATTCGATTTCTTTTACTTAAATGTTCATTAAAATTTTTCACGTACTGATAAAGAGGCCTAACATGAAACAAGTTCAACCATTTCGCAAATTTTATGCATTTTGAAATGTTGCGCCAAATACCATTAAATTTAAGAAAAAAGAGCATGTAGCTATAATTTGGACTAAATTGTTAAATTTCAAAAAAAAATATAAATAAATAAGAGAGAACGTCTGAAAAGAAGATCGATAAGGCATCCCGAGGACGTGACACCCGAGTTTATCAAAGATATAAAACACCATTTGAGAAAAGAAATAATTCTTGGGGGCACTCCGGGGTTGCAAATCCCAGAGTTATCCAACAAAGGTTTACCCCTAAGAGGAAAGAAATTGCATATTAAAGCCAATTCAAACAAATGATGGGCGTTTTTCTTTCAAAAACTTCTAACGAATAAAGTGAATTAAAAGGAAATAACTTTATTGTTTCGAAACTAAAAGTTATATTAGAATTAATTTTGAAAAATAATTTTATGTTAATTTTGTGGATTTTTTCCCCTGTAAATTGAGACAGTTTATATAGCAATAAGTTTAAAAAAACAGTTTAGTTTTAATTCAAGTTTTTTTTTCTAATCCATTAAAATTTTAAATGCAAAACTCTTTATTTATTCACAAAAGAAGCATAACAATATTCATTTTATTAACAATTTTATTTAAATGACGTAATTTAATGCAATATTTGTAGATAAAATCGTAACGTAAACATTTAAAAAAAAAATTTCCAAATAAATGTTACATTTTGCAAAACTTTTACGTTAATTATTTTATACTTCAGGAATAACGCGTAGAAAGGCATTGAGAACCGGAACGGTAAAAACGCAACGACCGCAAAGATTCCGCTTGAATAACGTACAAATCACGATTTTTCCTTAAATCCACGTAACATTTTTTTTTTTATTGAAATCATCTTCATTTTAATAATTCTTTTTTCATTACTCATATCAGATTTACTTTCTATGCAAGTTTTTTTATTTATTAAAAAGAAAAACTGAAAAGTCTACAAAAATGATCCTTTTTTTCACTTCCGTTTCCACTTTTGTGTCTATATTTTATTGTTTAATTATTAATTTTAAAAAAAAAATTGTAGTGTAGAAATATTATTTTATCGTTTAGTTTGTGGCTTTCCATTATGATTTAATGATATTATAATATTTACTAGTCATATTGCCAGGATGGAATCAGAACACTCTTCTGATGAAACTAGTTTGTATCTTATGCTAAATTTTTTAAATTTTATTTTCATTTATTTTTGTGTGTGAGCGTGGTTGTTATAGTTGGTTTTATTTAATTGGAATGTAAATTAAAATTTCTAGAAAATATTTACAGAAATACTTTAGGGATAGGGAAGCCATGTTTAGAAAAGAATAAAAATCCCAATTTGCTCATTTGTGTAAAACTCTTAACAAATCCTTGCATATAATTTAGAACGCGTATTTCTAAACTAAATAATCAAATATATCACCGTTTTATGTCACCTATTTTGTTACAAATTGCAAAAAGATTTTCTTATTTTGAAAAGCTGTTGTTTCTTATGCCACCTGATCTCGACTGCGTCAGATCCAGGCCCACGAAATTCATCATGGCAAGGGGCTGGATATACGCCTGTCGTTAGCCGTAGCCTTGAGCACCATACAGGTGAAAGTACACGAGAGGACTTGCGGCTAGACGGTTATTTAGAGTATCCCCATGCCGCAAAGGCACTATACATTTACAAACATCCATGTCTTCTCCGGGATTCGAACCCAGGCCCTACGGAACAGCAGTCGCTATCCACTATATCTGTGACGGATCTATACGGTCTTTCACTAACTTCTTTTTTCCTTAAAACAATTTATTTATTTCAACCAATCTTCACCGAGAGCCAGGCGTGATTTATGTAAATAAGATATATTATATAAATTCGGTTTTCGCGAGTTAAGAAGCTAAATAGGAGGAAGTGAGAAGTCAAGTGAATTAAAGATCGAGATGTCGACACGTAGTTGTTGATAAGTGAAGCGAGCCTGATACGTGTTGATGTACGCGAAGAGAAGCGGATTTAAAATAGTGAAATTCATTATTACGGAGCGTGGAGTCTTCGCCCATTCTTCCAGCCATATAAAGTGCCTGAAGTCGTCACGAAGGAATCGCAGCAGTAAAATATAAAGTCAGTGACTTTGATTAAGAAAACCAGATTATTATCGTGTGGTGTAGTTGTAATTGTACGCGTTTAAGCTTTCCTAGATTCAGTTGAAATTCTGTATTTATCCTCTAGTATTGATACCCCACTTCATTACTCCACTCTCGCTTATTTATCTTAACTAGAATTGTGTTGTGTCTGATCTTATATACTGATAAGCATCAATAAATCAGTTTGAATTGGAATTATGTCTTTTGATCATTTAAGTCCGCCTACACATCCAGCCGAGTTTTCGGATAGACAGGAAGGTATTAGTGTAAGGGGTGGCTACAGGTCACCACATATCGGATGGGCGACATTTAGAAAAGTAAAATATGCAAGTAATTAGTAGCACAACAAAATATTGTATTTTTCTTTTCATTTCATTTCTTTTCTGTTTATTCTTTTTTAAAAATTATTCCATCGTAAATATTCCACCTACTATGTCTAAAAAATGAAATGGAATAATAACCAAGTTAATAAAAAAATAATTTCTTCTGAAAAAAATACAATGTTATTAGTTTATTTAAAAAATATTTATTTTAAGTAGCCGAGAATAAAATATTGTTTTAAATTTGTGATCACATTCAAAAGTAATATTTAACCACCTGATTTTTTTTTCAAAAAAATTGTCTTTATTGTATCAATATGTCGCCTAGATATCTGAGTAAACATTAGCTCACTGATTACTGAGCCGCGTGGCAGTAGATACTGTCGAAATTGGATGAAACACAGTTCGCATTGTTATATTAAAGCATTCATTAAAGCATCTAAAATGTATCACTATCTAGTAGTGATACATGTATACTATTGTCTTCACAATAGTGATACATATGTATCACTATTGTCTTCCTTTTTACAGTGGGAGTGCCTTGTCTGAAATATAGAGATTCGTGTACTTTTAAATATATATTTTTTTTCTTGGAGTTCTCTTCAGCATCAATAGTGTGGTCGCGGTAGCCTAGTAGTTATGGTCACGAATTACTAACTAAGGTGTGGGGAATCACAGTCTTAGTACCAACACTGAAGACCCACTATGTAGAGTGGCCTGATGTATTTTAAATCAGGTGAGACCGAAAGTCCTCCCGTTGGAGTGATGTGATAGTTTGGAGAGTGTCAGCTCAAGTGTCTTCTTCGTCACTTGACCGTGGTTCAAAAGGGCGTGGTCTGTCGTTAATAGCCCTCGTTTTTTTAGTGCGAATTTAATATCTCTCACTCACTTAGCATTAAAAGTTTCCGCTGAAACTAAATGGTTTATAGTTCGCATAAAAATATTAATTTCTGATTAAACTTCCAAATTTCCACCACAAAGTACAGGGTAGTGTGGAAATGTGGCATTTATTGTAGAAATCAGTTAAAATCGATCTAATAGTTAATAATAGACAGTGGCATACTCATATTTTCGTGGGAGTAGACATATTTTTTAAAAAAGAGCGAGAACGAGAAAGCACCGAGATGTAATCTTAATGCTAAAAATTAAAAATCTGTTGGTTTATGGAAGCAAGTTGAACCTCACAAATCCCACTGTGACGTTTGGAAAAATTGGTGGGTAGTGTGAGAGTTAAGAAATTAAATAAGTGATTTATTTCGTCCACAGCTATAAATTAAAGTTTGTACAGTTTGTTATAAGCTATTCAAATTTTTTACTATTCCATTCTACAGAATATGTTATAGGTGAAGCAGAAGGCAAACACACGACCGTTCTTTCCAGTGTTTCAAAACAGACAGACTCCTTCTCTACTGTCTTAGGGTGGGAGCGGTAGCCTCTTACAACTCGATTTACACTCGGGACTCCTGCTCGTGGGTGGAGTGGTCTTTTTCTCACAGCCATCGGTTATCAGAGCCATATCAGATAAAAAAAGACCCCACAATATCTTAGAGGTGCACGTGTGGATATGAACGGTGGTTTGCTATCTACATAAATAAGCCAATTTTGCAGCTGCATGGAGGTAAAACGTTACACCACCTTTGTATATGTCACTAATGAAAGAGCATTTTGAATCGAATGCTTGTTAGCTGGTGATTTTCATATAATGTCACGCCCCAGGGTTGCACGAAGTCTGTCAGAAAAGGGCATCTTAATTCAGAACCTCGGATCATATGACAAGAGCAACACCTTGTACCGTCCTCTCTAAGTTTCCAAACCACGTTATGGGATGATTTTGATGTCCGTGTGTAATTTTCCCGTACAAAATAATAATAATTAAGTCTGAAATGTAATGGAATATCTACGATTGTTTGCTTTTGTTTTGATTTACGTCAGCGTTATTCATTAACACAAAATGATTTCATTTGATAATTTATTTACCTTTCTGATAATTTTTTTTAATGTAAATGTGTATGAAAATCAAACAATAACATGCGCTGTAAAAGGAATAAGTGTAAATTGATTTGGAAAAAAATCAATTATTTTTCAAAGGAAGATATAAAGTGCGATAAAATGAAGGATATTATAAAACAGCTTGATAATAGATTTGTATCAATAGAGATCAAATGAAAGATAACTCTCTTCTATCCACATTGCGTGATTTATACACAATTGTCGCCCTTGCATATCTTATGAATAGTAAAATGAATTGTATTTGTAAAAGTTTTTATAAATCGTAAGAATTTCAAGCTTATTAAATGAATAAAGAAATGATTTAAATTACAAATGCATTGAATCGGATTTTATATTTTTAAGGATAAGACAGAAATGAGGATTCAGGAAGAAAAAAATCATGGAAATAATAAATCCCCCCTCCTGCCATGTAAAACTTTTACGAAAACGGGCCGCTTTCTTTACTTTTATTTTTCATAGAAAGGAAGCAACATTATGCTGTCTATAAACGTTGGAAAAACTGAAATGTAATCATTAAAAATTGGAATTAGAAGTTCAGTTCATTTCCGTTTACTTAATAAAAGTGAAATATTAGGTGTTTATTTTAAGAAATATTTTAAATTGTACTTAAATATTTTGACTTGAAAAATTATTGTTTAAGTTATTAAATTCTTTTGATGAATAGTTTTAATTATGTAGTTCGTCAAAAAATGAAATATTTCTTGAAAAAATCTCGAAAATTTAAAAAAGCAATTAGAAATTTTCGAAGTAAACAAGTTTATCTTTCTTGATTTTCTTGATTGAGTAAATTTAAAAAAAAACTACCCGTTACCCGCTGGTTCCGCTGGGTATTTCCTAATGTTATATGACTATATATTATTTTTTAAGTTATTGATATCAGTCTTTGATTAAGCTTTGGATTATACAGAAAAACATTTTTAAAGCCCCATTTCTTGATTTAAAAAAAAAATACAGGATCTGGATTTCTAAAGTGGTTTTATATTTTTTGTTTATATTTTCACCGGAGTCGATTTTCGCAAAAACTCTTTTTAGCTTACCTCTGCTCAACTAAAGAAACATGCTTTTTAAATTCCAAGTCTGTAGATCTAATAGTTCAAAAACGGGTGTTTTTGTCTGTAACCATTCCCCTTAACCCCTTTTGGGAGTCGATTTTCGTAAAAATCGTTAGCGGATCTCTGCTCAATAAAAGGTACATGCCTGTCAAATTTCAAGACTATAGGTCTAATATAGTTCCGGAGACCTCGTAATGAGCGAATAAGTAAGCGAGTTGATTTTCTCCTGTTTATAGGTAGGAAATATCTTATTATAACTAGTATTAATCTGTACTAAACAATTCTATTTATAAAAATGTTACACCAAGTCTTAAAGTATAGTATTTTTTTACTTCTTCAGAAATTAATATTTATTAATACTCTTCCTTAGAATATTAATCAAATTTCAGTCAATTTACCTTTTAATTGGCCACATTGAAATCTTTATTTATCAATTGATTATGTATTTCTCTGTCATAATTTCTCGAATCAAGAACTTTGAATCAACAGATCGTTTCCTGTTTATTCGTACTTATTTTATATCTCTTTACAAACAGCTGTAAAATCCCATCTCACTATTTATCAGGTTACTTTTCTAGATCATATGTATCGTTATCTTGTATAAATATCCTGCATTTTTGGAAGATGTTACATTACCGTATCACGAGGTCTTGATTCACTGTTGAGTTGTTCCTTGGAAACGAATGCTTAAAAAATGAAATCACACACATTTTTTTAAAAATGTTCGAAATGATTACTGTATCATTTCTTAAATATTGGATCATGAGAAAAAGCTTAGAAAAACGATATAAGATATAAAGTGGACCCTATGTTCGTCCCATTTGCGATTAATTTAAATAATAATTGTTATTGTAGCAAATATCTCGTCAAAATCAATAGCGAAATAATATTTTATTTACAATATTCTCAGTATTCAAAAAAAAAAAAAATCTTTTTATTTTACTTCTGTATTTTTTGCCAAAGAGAAAATAGAAAAACTAGAGTTAAATTGTCTCTGTTTGTAAAAACAGTTTTTTTTTTTTTTTTTTTTTGCAATTTGGCATGTGGTTAAAAGGAATTAAAGGGTGAGATTAGGCATTTTCGGGGACTTTTAAAATATGTAACCAAATTATCTTAAGGATTACTTCAAAAAAGTTTGTTACATAGAATATAACTGTAGTCGAACCAAAATATCACCAAATTTGGTGGGAATTCTACGTATTCTATATTTACCTAGGATAAGTTATTTTTGAATTGCACAAAATTTGAAAAAATCACTTAAATTGCTTCACATTTATTTAAATTAACACCTCTTTGTGGAAAGAGCTGGTGGCCTTCTTCATTTTAAGCCACTGCCAAGTAAGGAGATGACACCTGAAATAACCCTAATCTTCTAACTCGTATAAAAATTCTGACATCCAAATGAATTTAACACTTGCAACTGATTTCCATTCTTCCGCATAGTTAGATTCGTATTTCTCAATTTTGAAAAATTACAAAATTACCAACTATGAGATGATTTACCTTTCTATTGCCAGTCAGGATGCCAGTCTTTAAAATTGGTTGTGTCGATCATGAAAAATTCTTGACAGCTGAAATTATTAAATATGAATTTTAAAAATGAAATCGATGTTAACCTTTTTAATGGTTGAAAGAATAAACTTACTGGTGAACTCTACTACCCTATTTATCATAAAAATGTCTACACTTTATTGTAACTATTTTCGTCTGGTAATAGCTTATAAACTATCTTAAATTCTTCCTGAGACCTACATTAGCTACTTTTATTTGCATTGTATTCATGCTTTCACTTTTAATACTTGACCTCATTAAATGAAATTCTTTCTGAATAACCTTATTGCAAAAATCATTTGGGGGACGTCTGTCTTTAGATGTACTTTCCTTTCGAAAAATAGAATGACCTAACATGTACTCTATCAGTCTTTTCCATAAGGATATGGAGGACTTCAGGAAATAATTTCGGCCAAGTGAGCTGTTTTATGCATAAATGTTATGTGGAAAATCTCTGGACTCAAAATTATGCCCAGAAGAAAGACAAACGACGAATTATAACGCAGTGGTCTTTTAACTTTTTCAACTCACGGAAACCCTAGAACTTGAAGGTGTTTTTGTGGAACCCCATTCCATATACATATAGCAGAATATATCTCAAAATATTATTTTAAGTAGATTAACATGTTATATATACTTTACGTAAACGCAATTAAAAAAAGTATTGCATTTATTATTAAAAAATTCTAATCTAATTTTTTAATATTATTTACTCATTAATAATATTAATTTGTCACCTACCCATGTATTATATTTAGTAACTAGGATATGTACTTGCTTTTTTTCACACAAATTGTCGGTCTAGGTCAAAGGCTCCCAAACTTACCGCCAGACTGACCACTTGACCGAAACATCTGCACATGCACCCCAGCGACTAAGGTCACGTAAACTGAGATAGGCACAGTAGGCTTTGGCCCTCATGGGCTGATTCGCCACCACTGAGTTCAGTATATGCATATATACATATCTATGTAAATCAAATGTACTCTAATAAACTTATTTTTGTTAAATATGTTGTTGTTGTTTTGTAATATCTTTTAACACAAAATTCTTTTAATTCAATAAAATATTTCAGCCCCCTCAGTTTCTAGCCCCAGTAATACTGTTGCAAACTCTTAGGCGTCCAGCTAAAATTACAAAGCGAATGTAACATAGAAAATCATTGTGTACAGAATATATTCATAAACTGATTTTTGTAGATGCTTCTTATCCATGTAGATACTTTTCGACCAAACTGGCTATTGTTAATCTAAGTTACCGTCACAAAAGTACCTGGATTTCCAAGTCAATATTCAGGGGTAGGGGGGGGGACAATACAGTAAACATACCGGTTTACAGGTATTTTAGGGGACAGGGTTTTTTCTTAGAATTACCTCTTGCCCTTTTCTTGCAGAAGCATGAAATCCACCTGACTCATGAAATCTACCTGGAGTGCCTTGCAACCCATAGGACGAAGGTAGATAAACTGATATTGATCAAGATAAATATAATTCTACGAATGGCAAACATTTCAAAAGGTGATAGGGAAAAAATACATGCATTTGAGTTGGAGGAAATTCCTCAAATTCTTTTAGTTTTATATTTAAATCTTGGCGAAATGATACGTCGATTTCATTACGGAAGTAGACGATTTATTAAGGTAATATGTAACGAATTAATTTTTTTAAAAATTGGCTAAATTCATAAGTCACGTGATGAATGCAATTACGTGTTCTCCATTGATTTCAAAACTGACTTTAGACTCGTACTTGTTGTTCCCCTTGTAAAATTTGGATAAAATTTCAAATTTGTTTATTTGTGAAGGTGTTCAAATATTAAGATTCTCCAAAATGTGTTTTTTCAAAATTTAAAAAAATATTATTGTATTATTCGTGTACTTTTAAATCAAATACATTTTTTACCAATGTGCATTACTATTGTTTACAAATATATACTTTTTAAAAGAAACTGCAAAAAGCAACAGTTGGTAACAGCGAAGCACATGAACTGATTGACTGGAATCACGTGATTGCATTTATCATGTGACTATGACGTCACGTAAATTTTTGAACTTATTGGCTGGAAACACCTGTTTGTAGTTATCATGTGACAATGACATCACATAAATTTATTAGCCCATTGATGTTTTTCGCAACTTTAAGTAGAATGCTGCTTTAAAATGCATTATTTTATTTTTAGGTTGTATTACTAACTATATACGTTCTTGTTACTTAAAATAATTAGCGAGTAATTTATATAGTGAAGAGAAAAAAAAGAAAATAGCCGTGTCAGAAAATAACCGTAAAATCTCTTACGTAAAAAAATTCTTTTATTATTATAACTATGCAAACTCAAAAAAAGTAGTTAAAAAAAATCCAAAAAAGGCGAGTATATAATTTTCTTTTCTTCTGATTTCTTTAAGATATTGAATATTCTAGTAGTAATTTTCAAACTTCTCTTCTAATGGTTATAATACAAAACGACGAAGTATATTCTTGCACTACATTAATTTAGTAAAAAAATGTGGTTGGAAGGAAAAGAAATAAGAAACATTAGTGTCAATGAATTAAAATTCTTAGAATATATAGGCTCGTAGAACGAAATAGATGAATCAGTTTTTTATAAATAAAAATAAATTTGAATTTACATATTTCCCCCTCATCAAAATAAATAAATAAATGTTGTAAATAAGCTTTTGGCTTGTAAAAGTTTTTTCAGCGTCTTTATGTGGGTGAAAGCTATTTGGTTTGCTTCTTTCTTCAAGAAATAAAAAACAGATGTTTCATAAAAAGTTTATGAAGTCTTACATAAAACTTTAGCGACTTCAAATGAACAATCAGTGTTCCTTCAACTTTATGATCGAACTTCTGTGTTATTTATATTTCTTTTGCTTTTTTTCAACGTTTTAGGCATTCAAATTTATATAATTTACAATAATTTCCTACCTAGAATGAGATTCTCTCTCTCTCTCTGTATACCATAAAATCTGTTGAAAGAGTTTTCAACAAAATTATATTTAACTTATATCTGTTTTATGTTTTTATTCTCCCCTTCTCATTTATATGACTAGCACATTACTAACTATTCTTAAAATGAATGAAAACTTCTTTTCGCAACTTTCATTAATTTCGAAAGATTTAAAAATTATTATTTTGCATTCGAATTCCTTGATGAAATCTTTTTCAATCAAAAGAAGAACGAAAGGTTTACAATTTCTTTGAATACGATGCTTAATCATATTGAAATTTCAAGGTTAATGGGATTTACCCTAACCTTTTATCCTTGTGTGGTTTCTAAATACTAATGGGACTTTACTAGGACCGAATTGTGTGGTCCTTGAAAACATCACGAATTGTAAAGAGGAAATAAAACGTATTGTGAGTTAAATAAATGTTAGATTCATATATATTTCCGAGGAAGAATGCTGAATCAGAGTGTTTTTTAGTAAGGAGGAAATGTTTCTTTGAAAAAAAGAGTGTTAATTTATTTCTCGGTTTGATTGTGTTTCATTTTACCTTGGAATAGGGGGGAAAAGCAAAAGTTTTTGAGATAATCCTTTTTCTCCCTAAGCTATTAGGTTATAGGGTTTTTTTTTTTTTTTTTTTTACTTTGGTTATTAGTGAGTTTTTTTAAAACATACCTTAAAATATATGAAGGTTAAAATTGTTTTATTTTTTAATATTGAATATGTAATCGTGAAGAAACGTGATAAAATATATTACAACTTCTTGATAACTCTTGCTTGTGTGGTTAAAAAAAAATTTTTTTTTTTGGTTAAAAACTCCTTTAAAGCTTTTTTATAGATTTAAATAAAGTTAATACTGATCATTACCCATCCGCTTTGCTAGGAATTTCATTACAATGTATGACTATATACAGGCGAACCCCTATTTAACGAATTTTTCTCTTTTCCTGTTTAAAATGAAGGCAAAAACCTCTATTTAACGAATAATAAACCCCCAATTTAATGAATTTTTTTTTATTAGTTTGTACTGGAAAGATTGATTTTTTTCTAAATGCCATTTTTTCCCCTAGTAACAAAAAATAGAATTTTTTTTTTTTGCGAGCAGAAAATTTCGACCGGAAAGGGTGCAGGTTAATCTTAGATTTTACAAGTGCAGATGATTCATGAGTGTAACCTATCTTGGGAGTTTTGAATAGGACAGGAAATTCCTTTCTTATCTGATCCTACTCCACAACACAGGGGATATCTTAAAAATTATGTTACATTTGATGGACTGATTATCTGTGCGACTGAAGCTGAGGAATTTGTTGATTTAAATGAGTAACGAAGCGATTCTGATGCAAATATTGATGTTGAAACTCTTATCAAAACTGTCACATTTTCTAATGCATTTCATTGTTTGGAAACTGAAAACATACCTTACGCAGCAGGCTGTAAGCGACGCGGTATTTTCTTCTCTGCAGGAAGTCTAAAAAAGAAACGATTGTGAATATATATATATATATATATATATATATATATATATATATATATATATATATATGTATATGTATATATGTATACATAAAGTTAGTATTTTAAAATTTCCAATTATATATATAACTAGTGCGTTATAATTCGCTAATAGTATTTTTATCTGCTGAATTAGAAATGTGTAATTTGTAACTAAACGAAAATTTTTTATATAGTTGCTTATTATAGAATTTCTAAAATGTGTGCTTTTTTTGGACCCCAATATAATAAATAACGAACAGAATGATCACTCTCGATGAATTCGTTAAAACGGGGTCCGATTGTATATATTTTAAGTTACTGATAGCATTAAGCTTCAAAAACATTTTTATAGCCCTCATTTATTGATTTAAAAATAACACAAGACTTTAATTTCTAAAACAGAATATATTTATCTATAACGCTCTCGTGACCCCTCCCTTAGGAGTTGATTTCCACAAAACGCGAATTTCTACTCAACAAGAGAAACATGCGTGACAAGTTTCAAGTCTGAGGTCCAATAATTCAAAAACGGGAATACACACACACTCTCTTTCTTAATCAAGGATACATTAGAAGAAAATTCCTTAAAAATAAATTTAAAAATCTATTTTCTCTCATAGCCAAGAAATTTTTCGCATTTCAGAGTTATCTTTTTCCATACCTCCTATTGAAAATTTATTTCCCCCAATTTTTAAGTGATTTTCAACAAAATTATGCGTCATCCCAAATTGTAACAAGAATCAGTACGTGTAAAATTACCGTTAGTCAATGAATCACAATTGTTTATCGGACCTCATTTTCTCGTTTTACGCCTCAGCTGGCGAAATATCATTGCTCGTCTGTTATTTAACTCGCAATGGTCTAAAAACGCACGAGAGTAGTTTGTGATTATTATAAATTAAATCGATTTTGAAAGGGGAAATTTCAATCGAAGAAAAATAAAAAGATAGGAATTCGCTGTCGAGTTGTTATTATAAATAGAAAAATGCTTCGAGTGTTAATTATAACTATTGACTGGTGTTCCATTTCAATTTTTTGTTATCAGTTCTTTTGCTTCTGCTCAATACTATATTCACTTTGTTTCTATTTGAACTTGGTCTGCGATTCGTCTCTCCACAAATACCTGTAATCAGCGCAATCTTGTTAATAGGGCTTCAAAATGAGGATAATACCGCGGTAACTATAATTGTTCTGAATTCTTGTATATTTGTCTTTTTGTCATGTAATCCATGATTTGGGTGAATGATATCTGTGCCATTTTGATGCATAAAATTCATAGTAAAATATTTGAAATATTTTTTTAAAAAATTGTACTTACATTCAGTATATATTTGTGAAGGAAACTGAAATAAATTAAAAATAAAAAAACTTTTTTAAAAACAAGCTTTTATTTAAAAGCGCTAAAAAGAATAAAATAAACTTTTCCTTTAAAACTTTTTTTACTATCAACTTATAACGTCATTACACAATTTATATGATATAAAAGCTTGTCGCGAGATTTACCTGTGTAGATAAACAAGTAAAATAAATAACTTGACCTGACTGATTTTAATTTTTAAAAATTCAAACTAAGTAAATATACGAGTACTTAAATATTGCGACAAGCTTTTATATCATATAAATTGTGTAATGACGTTATAAGTTGATAGTAAAAAAAGTTTTAAAGGTAAAGTTTATTATATTCTTTTTAGAGCTTTTAAATAAAAGCTTGTTTTTACAAAAGTTTTTTTTCTTTTAATTTATTTTTTACTTTTTAGTTATCGCTGGACAGGCTTCTCAACCTGTTCAACTCATTCAACGTTGGTTCGCCATCCCTGGTTTAGCTGAATCAGTTCTCGCAAAAAGGGTATTAGACGAAAAACACAATCTTTTTAAATCCGTAATTTTTAAGAAATATTTTCAATCTTCGTGCAGATTTTGGGTAATATTGTTCTACATATGAAAAAAAGGTTTCGTGAGATTATCTTTATAAATGACGAAGTTAGTCAATGTTTAATTAAAATTTTGACTATTTTTTGAAAAATCTTAAAGAATATATTATTTATTTTAAATATTTTGAAGGTAAGGGATATATTTCTCTAACATCTTCGAAGAAAAATCTAGTTATTTATTAAAAAACTTTAAAAGGCATTTAAAGATTTGTATTAATCAATAAAATGCTTAAAATTCAAAACGCATGTTGTAATCAAAAAAGAAAGTTTTATCAACTAATGATAATTTTTTGTTGGACATTGAATATCTTCTACGTAAGAATCTATTTTTTTTAATTGCTCAGATCATCTTTAGAAACTTGATTTTGAAAAAATAATTAACCATCGTATTATTTTTATACAGTCAAATGTATAACAAACCTCTTCGAAATGTATAAATTCTCCATGTATAACGAATCTCTATTTTGGGAATTTCTCTATTTTAAGAACTTTTTCCTGGAACCAAGCACATATTACTCTTTTCTTCGTAAAATAACTCCAAATTTAACGAAATTTTTCTTCGAAGATTCGATTTCTTTCTCTCCTTATTTTTAAAACATTTCAAGTAATTTTGCAAATTATTCTCTTTTGGCACATTTTATGGATATCAATAACCTTGAACTAGTTTTACAATGTGCCTAACTCATCTAAAAAAACAAAATTGCCGTAATTTTTCAAACAAAAAAAAACTCAAATAAAATTAACAGATTCTATCTGTAATTAAATTTAAGGACACATGTCGTAGTGTGTGTTTAGATTACTGGTGATAAAATGAGGTACATTTAAATTACTTGCAGGCTTAAAATTAGAAAATTCATTTTAAAAAAATTCATTAATTTTAATATAAAATTATTTTTTTAATTGAAAATACATTGCATTTCTAGATAATATTTTTCTCTTATTGTTTTCCTAGTGGATTCCTTTTTGATGGGTAAGATATATAAAAAATGATCTTTCCGATTCTGTAATTACTTTTTGTCTGAGTTTCGTAGATTAAAGTTAGATAAATTTTTTAAAGAATTTCCACAATACTCCATCTCAGTTTAACTTGGCAGCGTTGAGAAAGGTATTTAATGTACCAATCTACTTGAAAAACAGCTTTACTTTTTTTTATGTTTTGGATTTAAATCCAAGTAAATAGATAGAAATTTGTAAAAAAAAATTGCATACATTGTAGAAATTAGATTATTTTTACGTTGTAGAAAAGTAATTATTTTTTAGACAAAGTTAATTAATACAGTCAATAGCGCAACGTTATGAAATTCCAGTTTGGCTGAAAACCGATTTTCGACGCCAACTTTTATCATTGTTGTAATAATAACATAATTACAACAATGCAGATATATCGAAGTTGGCGCCCAATACTAGTTTAAGTTTTTAATTAATATCTTTTTAATTAATTGCAATATCGGAATATAAGTGGTCAAAACATGCATTGTCATCCAATCTAAACGTGTATACAAAATTTCAGCTCAATGTGGTGAAGATATCAGCTTCAAAATTGAGTTGCAAGATTCCACCCGAACAAATTACATACATACATACATACAGTGTAAGTTAAATAAAAGCTTGTAATAATAAAATGGGTTCGTACGTATTAGTGTCACTGAAACCAAATTGGCGCCATGCGGATCGCGCCAATTTCCACCAAAATCTATGAATGTTTTATATATATAAAACAGGTTATATTGTTGTTCTCATATCATGGCGTAATTCGCAAGGCTCCAATTTGGCTGCGGTAATGTAATACGTAAGTACCGAAAAGGGTAATTTAAAAAAAAATATTTTAAAAGAAGTTGCTCTCCTCAACCGGTAGATGATACGGAAGGGAAAAACAAATAATGTACTAGCTCGAATTTCTGAACATTTTAATTATCCAATTAAAAAAATTATCCAATTGAAAAATTAATCGAAATTCTAGAAATTTCATTTATTTGCCGAAAAATAATCAAATCGCTTGATCAATATATGTCGTTCGTCGTCTACAACTTCTATGTTAATATTAAAAATTTAAATTTGGGAAAAACGTGATATGCAATAGCAATTACTAACTTGCGATTGTTTAAATAAACATTAAAACAAACTATTACATCATGGATTTTTTTTTAATCTATCAAGTTAAAATTTTGTAAAAACACATTTTTTATTATTAATTTGAGTTTTTTTAGTATAACAGTGTCTTTTTTGTTTTTTATTTGACGAAAAACTGATAAATATCCCTTCTGAAATACTCTGACTCACACCTGTTTAGTCATTTAAAAAACTCAATTACTCATGCACATATGAAGCGAAGGTCGCAGTTAAAGTATATTTAAATAAAGTGAACGTAGCAGGGGGGGGGGGAGTAAATCGATAACGGAAAATCAATGATTAACTGCTAACATTTGTTAAAATTCTTGTTACATTTGCCTTTTAAAACATTTTGGTTTTAAATTGAAATTTCACTGATAAAACTTTAACAGACCTGAAACTTAAATTTTCTAAAAATTTAACTTTTTTTGCATCGACTGAATATCTTAAACTGTATGTAAATGGGATATAATAATGTGCGTAAATAAATTATAGAAAATAATTTAAAGAGATTTTTGAAATATTTGTAAAGCTCAACTGTTTGGATATCATATTAGTTATCAAGGCAATTGAGCAGCTTTTTCTTAATTTGCATTAATCGTCAATATATATATATTTCGCCCGAAAAACGCGCTATTAGCTTTGGTATTATCGTGAAATAAACATTAAAATTATCTACATTGAAAATAAATTGGATCTGTGAAACATAATGGAAGATATTCCGCGTAGGGTCTTTCTGTTAATTCATCTTAATTTTACTTATTTAGATTCTCGATTTTATGCATTTTCTATGTATGGAAGAATATTCTAGTGTCTTTAACCTTTCACGCTCAAGGCCAAATTAATAAATTTACTATGATCCGCGGGGCGCATCAATAAATTCACAGTAATCCGCGGGCCACACGAATGTCAAAAAATATTATAGTTAGGAAATTTATAAAAAAACAAGTAATATAAAAAAAAAATTTTAAGTCAATTCTCCTAATTTGAATGGATGAATAGAAAGAAAGTATTTTATCAACGCGATTAAAAATTTGAACAAGATTTATATATATATATATATATATATATATATAATTCATAAATATACACAAAATAATTATAAACCTAAGATAACTAATCCAGATAGTAAAAAGTATATTAGCCACAGTAGTACTGTAGCAAACTCCTTGCCTTAGGAACCAGGATTGCAGGTTTAAGCAAATATATATATATATATATACTATTAGTTCACTCTCTCCCTATATATATATATATATATTATTATTATTCTCTATATATATATATATAGTAGCCGCGGTAGCCAAGTGGTCTAGACATCGGATCGTGGCTAGCATGTCATGAGTTCGATCCCAGTACCACTGAAGACCCACCGTGTAGGGGAGCAATGCACACGTAAAATCTGTCGAGAGCTCAAACGTCCTCCCATTGGTGTGGTGTGGTAGTTAGGAGAGAGGGTGCCAGCTTAGGTGTCGTCCTCGTCACTTGACCATGGTTCAAAATTACGCGGACCGTCCCCAAAAGCCCTCGTGTAGATGAACAGTGGGACGTTAATATTCCCTCACTCACTCACCCTATATATATATATATATATATATATATATAGGGAGAGAGTGAACTAATGGTAGGAATTGAAAAAGAGCATGATTTGTCTGCATTGTTGTAACAATGCACACCCGGTTTGTCTAGTTCGGCTGAAAAACCAGTTTTAGACGCCAACTTTGTCATTATTTTAACAGTTACATTGTTACAACAATGGAGACAAATCTAAGTTGGTGTCGAAAACCGGTAATTAATTTAATTTAATTAATTAATAGGTAATAACTGAATTAATATTTGAAAAACTGTATTAACTTCAAGTGTCATCCACTACAAGTTCAAAAAACTTATTTGAACTTGTGATTGGATAAATAGAAAGTATTTTATTAACGATTGAAAATTTCAACAAGATAAATATACTATATACAAACAGATATATATAAGAGAGAGTGATCTAAAATAGTAGGAATGGAAAAAGGAGGTTTTTGTTTTACAAGACTACAATTGATTCTGAGGGAAGAGGTGGTGTTTACAGATTTGTACGTATAAAAAAGTTAAATGGAAATCGCATTATTATACTTGCAATCTATTAAAGATAAGAGTCCACCTTTTTTCTTAAAGTTTATTTACATAGTCAGAGATTTCATACATAGTCAGATTTTTATATTTAAAATTATTTAAGATACAGGGAAATTCTTTTGAAAAACTCATCATTTTCAGAAAATTATATTCCCAAATGGATATCAAACACATCAGTGAAATGTTTTTAATATCAGGAATAACTGAACAAAATAGCATTTTTTTACGACAAAAAGTAGACAAAGCAATTTTTTTTAAAATTGCCTCAAATTCAAATGAGGGCCAATAAAATGCCTTCAGTGGGTCATTCGTGACCCACGGATTGATTATCCCTTTTCTAGTGTTTATTAATGTAATTTTTGTATGAGGAAGATATCAAAGTGGTAAAAGAATAATATTTAAACAATATACTTTAGTTATTTTTTAAATTTAAATTTTTAATTGTTTTGTTAATTTTTAACCTTCTTCCAATACTCAAAATGTAAATTTTTTTTTTTCAAAAAATTAAGTCCTTACATCATACAAGTAAATAATGTAATGGACAAATACTAACACACATACTGTTTTTTTTAACAACAACAACAAAAAAAAATAAGGGGTTTCTTATGTTTCGCTAGTGAGAGTATATTAACGTGGCATTATGAAGCAACACGTGGGCTGTTGATGACGGACTTCATAATTTTGAACCTTAGTTAAGTGAAGACTATAACAAAGCTGTGAGCTGGCACATCTCTTTTTCTGAACTACCATACCACCAAGAGAACATTAAACCTCGACAAATTTAACATGCATTAACTGCTCTACACGACGGGTTTTTAGTGGCACCGGGACTCAAACTCGCGACACATCGGTCACGATTTCATGATCATAACTACTAGGCTACCGTGATCAACTGCCGGCTGATGTGAGCAATTAGATATAAAACTTAAGTAAAATTTAAACTCGAATGATCAACATCCATATTTTATTTGCATAATTAAATATTTTCTTGTGATTTCATAATTTCTCTTAAAAAGTTTACATTTAACAGGTATATGGTTTCACATCACTTCGGTGTATTTAAAAGTAACTGACTGTGTTTTATATAAAAATAAATTCGTGTATAATGTTTTCTGTGTTCATGTGTATACATCCATAAAATTATATTTATTCATAACCTGTGAACAATATTAAATATTATTCAGCTATTAAGTAAAAAAATTGTCGTTTGTTTGTTACACAGTTTGTTTTTTTAAGTATATATATAATAAAATTAATTGTAATAAAGACATAGCCTATATCAAAACCTTTACAAATCCGGTCTGCAGAATTTTATGAAAGAAACTCTAGTTCCTCCCCCAAAAAACATTTTATTCCTCGATGTGTATTTCTCGAAAAGAATGGAAGGAAGCGCTCAAAAAAATATGCAAACTGAAATGACAGCATTTATTTCACACGATAACATAAAATGCTTCAGCGGAAAGTCAGAATTTGCGCAAAAAAAGCACACTACTCAGGTAAATTGTCCAGGCGTTTTTAATGTATGCTAATGCTTCCTCTGTCTGTCGGCTGTGAATTGCCCTCTCATTGTTTTCCAGCATTCAGCGCCTTGTCTATCGCGTCCGTCAGAGTGCATCGTGGGCCTGAAGACCTTGGGTTCTCTCTTTACTGTGAGGAAAACTGAATATTCGGTTTTGGTGTCGCTTTGGCTTATTTATTTCTTTTTCTCCTCGTGCCCGTCTGAAAAACTCCTCCAGCATCACGGAAAAATTTCACAGACGAATTCCCCAAATTGAATCGACCTTGTTCGGCAGATACTTATGCGAATGGATTTTTAAAGCGATTTTCTTACCACACTTTTTTCCCTAGACCAATTAGGTGTAACGCATAAAGAGGCATGGCGTAACTAGGCACGAGCCAAATAAAAGTTCATTTTCATGTGTTTTTTACTGGTTATTTTGTTTGCTGACATTGTTAAGTTTGAGATCTATATTTAAGCAAGATGTTTGGTTATTATGCTTTCACATTTAACTTAAAAAATTAATCTCCTTTTTTTTAACTGTTCAGTGTAGTTAAACTAAAATAAATGTGGCATATATTTTTCTTATTGGAAAAATTCTCTATACAGAACAGCATATTTTATTATATTGCTTGTTACTCATAATTGCAGTGTCGGTTTATATTATTCGGTGCTTGGGGTGGGCGCCCAAGGAGCCTGGAAAGTCCCGGATAAGCTGGAAACCAGATTTTCTGGTTATAAATTTCGATTCGCCAGTGCAAAGGGGGCCTGTAGATCTTCTGCGCCTAGGGCCCGAAATGAGCTTAAATTGGCACTACATTATTGTATTGGCCGCGGTAGCCAATTGGTCAGGGTCGACATTATTTCTGTCAAATTGTGATTTAGAGCCTTGTAACGATCTCTGGATCATACAGTCAGGCTGATTCCATGTACTTCGCGAGCCGTATAGCCGAGCTACGGATTATCTGAAAGGGAGAGATGGTTAAGCTCCGCCAGCTAGCTTGTGGAGATTTTGTATCTACCAAGGCCAAGTGTAATGGATGCCACTTCCCACGGAACATGGCCCGTTTTTGCCTTCTCTAAACAACGTGTCAACTACTTGGGAAATGTATCAAAATTTTGAAATCTGTGGGAATTATAATTTGTGTGTCTGAGTTTGTTTATTCATATGTTGTGATCGTCATTGAATAAGTAACTGATGCATCCCTATTGTCTCATGATTCAGCCTTGGATTTCCACGGCATTGCAGCTTTGGGTTTAGTAAAGATCCGTCGTATAGAAAGTCCTCACGTTGGTATGGTGTGTTATGGAATTTTGGAGAGTGATCATGTGTGATTCACCCTGCATAACTGGGGGTTAAAATTGGGGTGGTGTGGCAGGAGCGGACGTGGCAGGAGCGGACACATAACATTTCGTGGCTTTAGCGGACACTTTAAAACTCATCGTGGTTTGAGCGGACACATTCCCCCCATCTTAGAACAAATTCTTTCCCCCATCTTAGAACAGCTACGGTTACGTAGGCAGAGCGGACAGTAGAAGGGTGGAATTCCAAATTAAATGCAATCACTGGTAGAAATCAGCCTAATATCCACACTTATTAGTTAAAATACTAAAAGAAGAAACACAAAAAGTGTTTTTTAATTTGAAATCCAAAGAAATAGGCGATCCTGGAATAAAAAGGAAAAAAAAAACATACGTAAAATTGTGGACGTAAGAATTGAAAACATCTTAAAAGAATTCGAAACATCAAACAATTTAGAAAAATGCCTAAAATCTTTTAGTTTTGTAACTAGGTTGGACTAAATCCAATGGTAAAGGATATTTATGCCTTCATAATAAAGGTTAGTTAGTATTTGGTTACTTGTATTTATTTTTCTTTTATTTACTTTTGTATGTTTTGTACATTTTACTTCTAGTTTTTATATATTTACTTACATTAATGAAACTAATTAATTTTATGGTAATTGCACCTGTTTTAATATTTATTTGACTCTAAAAGACAGTTTTCTATAATTTTTAAATATTTCTCTGAAAGTTTTTATTTTTATTACATTGCGCTATGTTTTTAAAGTGTATTCGCACTTAATATCTTAAATATTTAATTTAAATTAAATTTGATTAGCAAAAGTGTATTTATCCTTGTAATTCAATAATCGAATCTGTTCTAAGATGGGGGGGGGGGGAATGTGTCCGCTCAAACCACGATGAATTTTAAAGTGTCCGCTAAATCCACGAAATGTTATGTGTCCGCTCCTGCCACGCAACCAAAATTGGGAGTACTTCGCCAATAGAACTCGTGTAGTTTAGTGCGATGTTAACAAGCAATAAATCAACTCCTAACCTTTTAGTACGATTAGCCCGAAGACCTTCGCTCACCCTCTAGAACTTACAGCATTCCTGAAAGTTCTCGGGGTGCCCATTGTCTAGATTTAGATGTTTCAGAAAAGTATTCAAGTAAAGACCTTTTATTTACTGGAGGTGGTGCTCATTAAATTTGTCAGTACTGGAATAAAAGTAAAGAGAATAGAGTACCAATTGAAGCATCGTCTTCACCCCTTGAGCGTGCTAAAAATTAAATATCTGTTGACAGTAGACTCCATGCTGCATCTAAATTTGACAGATTCACTTTCAAGCTGTAGATGAAGCCGAATTTTTTATCGGCTGGCACTTAACAGTTATTTATTCCAAGACATACGGAATTTTCTTTTCTTCATAGCTGTAATTTCCCTGCGAGAGGTTTGAAACTAAATGTGTTGCTATGATAGCCATATAGTTATGACAGCGAGCTCGGAGATATTTCATTCCAACCGTATGTTCGAATCCTGATTCTACCAAAAACTCCTCATTTTGATGAGGTAATACACGTTCACAGTAAAAGTCAGTCGGAGGTAAAGACCCTCACGCGTAGCGAGGAAATCAGAAGAATGTGGTTCCAGCTCACACACACAGGTGTAGTCATTTCGTCTGTGGATTTAGTGGACTTATGTGTCAATCAGAAATAGACAGCGAGAAGCGTTCAATACCACAAATAAACCTTAAAATGTTAAATACCTTTTTTTAATTCACCTATGACCTCAATAATCGAGTTTTCTTGGCATTTAACTCGTGATTAAAATTGTTTCCGTCAGTTGAGTCCCAAATCAACTAAAGACCCTCCATGTAGAGTGTCTGATGCGCATTAAATTGTTGGAAGTCACAGTCTTCACGCTGACTTGCAATGGGGTGCTAACTCAGATGCTGACCTGGTCATTTGAGGGAGATCAAAATTATAAGGTTAATTGACTAGGGCAAACTTGGCACATATATGGGCACAAAGGTAATATGTTCACATTTAAGCAAATACCCATATTTCACGCATTGATTTTAAGTTGGTGCATTTACACTACCGCAATGGCAATGCTCTAGTGTCATGGCGACTGTGTGATTTGTTTATGTTGTAGTGCAGTTCAAACAGAAGTGCAAACGGATCATTTCTAATGTAAGTACAACTACCTGATGTTTCCAATTAGGGTTGTTGCTATATTTTAGATACCTTACTTAAAATCTAACAATTAATCAAAATTAAGTAGTTTTACATGAAACCTATAAATGGCTACAATCTTATATCAGTGTAACATCCATTGGTGGGAGTGGAGGGTTTTGTTCTTTCTCCCTTCGACAGCAGTAATGTCAACTATTGAATAATGTCACTATAGCAAATATTTGCAGTAAGATTTAGAGTAATATGGGAATACTGAAATGTTATGATGTTTTCTTTTCATGTGAGGCAATTAAACTGAGATTGATTATTTGATGCTCTTACTATAACCATTAGGTTATTTATACTTCAGAAGGTCTGACTTCTACGAAGAGAGTTGCTAACGGAGGTCGTAGAGAAGGTGTAGGGCAAAACGCAGAGAAGCTGCAAGTGCCAACAAACACAATGCATCTTACATTTGTCTGGTTTTTGGTGCTAACTATTATGATGAAAATCAAGGACAGAATTATGTGCATTGTTGTGGCTCGTGTTGATCTTGGTTCCATGAGGAATGTTTGAAGGGGACCAGTGGCTCACACAAGGGGGTGTTCAAGGGGTTCGGACTCCTCCCCCCCTAAAGCCCTTGATTTTTTTTTGATTTGTGACAATCCTATACATATATAACGTAATTTGATTAAGTACTTGTAATTAACAATTTATTATATTAATTAATGCTAATTATTAATTCAATAATTTATTTTTTACTGATTTTTGTTAACAAAATAGACAAATATCAGAAGAATCAATTGTTTTCTTGAGGTATGATACGAGTTGGGAGACTTTCGACCATGGACCCCCCTCCCCCCCCATGAAAATTTTTTGTGTGTGCTACTGAAGGGGACTCATTGTACAAGAGTTAGAGGTCTATGCATATACCATTAAGAAAGAACATACTCTTAAGTTTAGAATATCTTAATTTCGGAAGAATAGAAGTGTTTTAGTGTAGTATATTTTCAATTAAGTATTTTGGTGCCCATATTTTCCAAGTTCACCCTATTGTTAGCGGACCTCTTATGTCGGTCAGTAGTGGTAAAGTTCAAATAAAACTCGAACCGGATACGCTAAGATTATTAAATAGTGATTGCCAACTGAATGTCTTGTTGCCAAGTGTCTTTTTAAAAAAAAAATATAGTATGTCTTTTTGTCTAATTCACGTGACATATATATATTTTTTTATCTTTGTAAGATGATAAATCTTCCAAATTCTTTTGTTGTTTCGCAGATTCACCTATCATTTCTAAATATTTCTGTCAATACCTAAGGAAAGAATAAGATAAGAGACTCCCTATCTTCTCAGGATCATCGACCGACGTCCTCAAGTATTACTCCTGAGAGCTGATAATACTAAGAACTTGACAAGTTTCGATAGTGTAACAAAAAATTACGATTGTTTTTTTGCAAGTGGTCACACTTTAAATACATTTTTTCTTCTAAACTAAGAAGGAAAAAACAAAATGGGAAAAAATATTCATTTGTACGATTCACTTTCTTTTTATTTCATCACTTTTTGTGGGGTTTTTTCCTGTTTATCAATAATATTTGTTCTAGTATACACACAGGCATTTTTTATAGTTTATGAGAATAGACTGGGAATTAAAGCGAATCACAGCTTTTCTGATTCATATACAGTCGACTCTCGCTAATTCAAACTTTCGATAATACGAACCTCTCGGTAATTCGAAGTATATGCTCAGCCCCTAGAAAAATTCTTGATATTTCGAACTAAAACAATACATTTTGGAATAATCGATGTTTCGAAGTAAAATTTGTGGCTAGTCAGACTACGACACGGTATAATTTGAAGTTATCTTATAACACTCTCAACGGTTTTGAACACTCACTATCATGTACAGTCCTGTAGCAAACAGGTTGCGTTGTATTGTCTTAGCGTGTCTCCCCTAAAATGTAGCCCATTTGATGGCTATTTGTCTGCTACCCCTTTCTTTGTGTTTCCTGGTTCCTCAGATGAAAATACACTTTTATTGCTTTCCTTCTTCAAGCGCCCAATAGACCAACCGCACCTGTTGTCAGCCGTCCATATCTTTCGTTTAACATGTGGCCTTGCTACACATGTGTTCAGAAAGGATGGTCCGCTATTGTGAAGAAGAGATGCATAGGATTGTGTATGCATGTATTAAATGCATTCTTTCAATGGAGGATTTTTAACTTCTGTATAATATTTATACTGTATAATATGTGTACTTTTTAAAAATTCTTTAAAATAATTTTATACATATGTACAATTGTTGTTTTATTACATGGTTTCAAATTTAAATGTGATAGAAGAAAAAATTTCTTTTCGTGTATTGTGTGTGTTTTTTTTTATATATATACCCTCTTGATAATTTGAACTCTCATTAATTCAAAGTTTTTCATTGGTCCCTCCAACTTCGAATTATAGAGGGTCGACTGTATATGTTGTTTATGCCACCTGATCGGCAGTAACATCAGATCAAGGTCCACTAAATTCATCGCGGCTAAGGGCTAGAATTTTACGCTTGTCGTTTGCCCAAGCTTTGAGCCCCCCATGAAGGTGACAGTACAATTTTACTCGGAGCAACACGATAGATGGCGACATTGATTTAGCGACCCACTGATTTAACGAGCACGTACTCCGTGTGTACTCGGTGGGCAATTGGTGGCATCGGGCATCGAACCCAGGCCTTCCGGTCTGGAGTCCGATGCTCTAACCACTAGGCTACCCATAGCCCTGTATATTAGTATATATATAATTTAGTACGATTCCTCTTAAGCGCTTATGCCATATGTAAAAAATATTTTCATTTTTACCGCCACTTAATTAAAATGTAGAAGACATTGTATTTGGAATTAGATTCAGAACATTGATTAGATAATGATAGTTGAAATTTCCATTTTCCTTTTTATTTACCGTAAAATCCGGCGTAAAATGCGCACTTTTAACAACAACAAAAAAATCGAAATTTATGGTTGCGCGTTATACGCCGGGTATAAAAAGGATAGCTTAAAAAAAAAGAGAGAGAGAGATGAGCATAAAAAAATTAGACATCTATATAGATCGAAATACTGCTTGTTTAAAAGAAATGATTTCTTTATGAACTTAAAGGTTTATATTTCTATAAGTAATACTATATATATATTTTTTAAAATTTGAGATAATACCTCGAATAAATGGCTTCAAAACATAAGATAATTGCACCCGTACATTTCAGGTTACTTCGTAAAAAAGAGAGTGCGCGTCTTACGGCGAATGCACCTAAAAATTAAAAAAAAAAAGGTAGCTTGAAAGTATAGGTGCACGTTATACGGAGGTGCCCGTTATATTTATATGCCTTCTGTTTCTCTTAACAGTCTGTGCTGTTTATTCTATAAAAAATTTTTCTCTCTCTCTCTCTCCTGCTGTTTCTATATTTTACACAAATATCCACTAATCATAACTCGGAACTTTCAGCTACGGTCAGAAGACGAAGTCAATACCTTCGCAGGCACTCCACTCTCTCTCAAATTTATGAAAAACAAATATAAAAAAAATAGGTAAACTTAATCTGATTTTTGCATACAAAATTATTCATTTTGTAAAATATGTGGTTTTTTACGCTCCATTTGAACCGATTGAATACGCAGGATATTGCTATGGACGTACAACCAAGACGAAGTAAAAAGTAAATATATCTTCGAAATACTTTACTGAAAGGGTAAGAAGTATTAAAATACCATTGTCTGGTGGTTAACATTGATGCCTTATCAGATAAGGGGAGGATCAGTGATAGGAGTTTTAAATGAAAATATGAATGTGTAGATGTGTAAAGTAGATAAGGATGCGATTTGTGAAGAGATAAAGCTCTTTATCGAATGTCATTCTTGTCGACGTTGGAGACACGAAGTCGTTTCGTAGTGATCATCATGCGTCATCTTTGCAAAAATTAATTGGGAAACAAATTAGGATTCAAAAATGCATTAGAGAGACGCCTTTCATGTAGAAACGTGCGGAATAAATATCAAATTTTAAACGAATTTTCATAATTTTTTTAAAAATATTTCATTCTAAATATTTTTTTCTATAACTTACGGGGGAAAATTGAGGCTGAAAAAAAGCATTATTTGTCTTGCAATTTGTATTATGTTAATTAATGTTTCAAAAATATCTTTAACGAGGTTGATTAACTTTTAACGTACGCCGGCTGGGTGGCGTACGTTAAAACTGGGTGGCAAAGTTGCGGGTTCGACCCCGGCCCAAATCGGTGGATTTTCGTGATGCAGAAAATCGACAGCAGCCAAGTCGTATGATTATACGGCATGTAAAAAAATCTCTAGAGTGTCCGTTTCGCTTCGGCACTCACAGCAAAATTAAATCCTAGTACGGGTTCGCATCGTCAGAGCTCAGGTGCCTCCCTCTATGGAGGATATTGGGTGTCAAAATTACCTGCGGCGATTGGTATCCACTCTATAGGGTGCCGCACTAAAGAGTGATACCAACTCCTGGGGATGCACTAGGTCTGCAATGGTAAAAATACCAATCCACAGCCCCATTTGATTAAAAAAAACTTTTAATGTACTCAACTGTTTCATTTTTACCAGCTGAGAGGAATTTACGATCCTAAGTTTCGCGGAGTGCGACGTTAATATTCATTCACTCACCCCTAAGTTCGCGGCGTTTTAATCGAGTTCACATTTTACAATACAGGAATCCTTTTTATTTTTTAATGTATCTGCAATGTTAATTCTTTAGTAATATACAAACAAAATTACGTTATTTCATCTTAGCAACCGTTCGGATTTTTTTTAAAACTTATATACAGGGTGATTATGATTTTAAAATGCTGTAAAAAAAAAAAAAAAAAAAAAAAACACTGGTCAGAAGGACTTTAGATTGGAACTGAAAGGGGGAAACGGTGTGACATAAGGAAAAAAAATCCAAAGTATATGGCCCTGTGAGCGGCAGAATAAAATGGATTCCGCTAGAAGTGACATTTTGAATTGAATTACGACGGCTTTGGCATGAGTTTCACATTAAACTAACTGTATTTTTCACTGTGCATGATTGTTTCGGTTTTTTAGCGGGAAAAAAATGATTTCCAAGTGATTCAACAGTTGTGGCAGTGATATAATGAATAGTTCCACCAACTCGGCAAGATCATACCACTTTGGATTCAAAAAATAGATCTTTAATTGTCCTTGGGCTAAAAACCACATAAAACGCAACAATGAAAACGCCTGTTAACTATCGCTGGACTTACACAAGGTATGTTCAATATATTGTCCACTATTTTCCTCCTAGTTAAAACCGATAAACAACAAAGAGGAGTGTCTTAGAGGAATAATCCGTGCCTTCAAGTCAGCTAAATTTCCAATCGGGTTTCTGAACACAACATTTTTAGGAAAGGCCTACAGCCAGTAATCATAAGGATTGAGATCCGGTGATATTGAAAGCCAGGCTGTTGGAAAACGATGGCTGTGATCATTTTGTTATTTCTGAAATGTTTCCTGAGCAGCTGTATCACTGGCTTTTCAAAGTGCGGAGCAGCGCCATCTATTGATAAACCTTGGAATTTTTTCTTATTCCATACCGTTTACCCTTCAGATATATTCAATTCAAATGTGAAGTCATTTTAATGTATGGTTCTTTTTTACAGCGTTTTGAAAGTAGAATTTTAATATTATGGAACTATAATCACGTAGTATATATATTTAGAAAAGATTTATTTAGGTGTGTAAAACTCGCGCAGAAGATTTATTTTGAACATATTTTGTTGCTGTAAAGATTTTGTTCAATTAAGTGTGTGAATTGAATTACTCCCCTGACTCATTAATTTTTTTTATCTAAGGAGTGATTAAATAAACTTAAAGAATTTTCGAAATAATGTATTAAAGTAATGAGCATTTTTTAAAAGAATTATTCCGGAAGTTTTAACCCCTCATCAAATCAGTGGCTGTGGTCGCGATTTTGGTGACTCACGTTTCAATCGAGTCACTGATTTTTATACAGACCCCATCAAAGGCTCATTGGGAATAATAGGGCTACTATACTTTAAGAACCGAGACCTGAAGTTTATAAGTGATGGGGTATTGGCAATTTTGGTTCAAAATTACGAGGCATTTCGACAATAGCCCTCAGTATTACTATGATTTTCACTTAAACCAAACTTCCAAATTACTTGATTGTTGCCTTATTTGATTTTAAAGAAATAAAAGAGGACACATATATAATGAGGTTAAGATTAAATTAATGATGCCAGTTGAAAAGATAGATGACGCTCTTGAACAACTGTATGATAGATTCGTGCCCACTGTTGTCGACTGCTTATGTAATATTAAGTCGCATTTTTAAAAGAAGCTGGAGAACTATTTCGTCATTTTGAACCATGTCCATGTCATCAGACAACACATGAGATGACACCTCCCTCTACAAACTTCTACACCACATCAACAAGAGGACTTAGTCTCGACAGATATAACACGTAGCAAGTTCATTGCCCAACGAATCTTTACAGACGTCACTACTCGAATCCACGATGCGACAAAAATAATTCATTCAAGATTAAAAAGGATACTTTAAAATATATCTGCAGCACCAAAAAGTGACTAATATACACATTCAAAACCGCAGACACATCAGTATGCCGTAACTTTCAGAATCGTGATGCTTTCTGCCACGATAGTAACGTCGCTTTTTGATAAGAATATGAAACAGCTACACTGAATTGTGATACATCGAATAACGCATTGTTTTTTCGGTACAGTTGTAAGCTGTGGTAATACTCACTGAGAATAACACTGAATAATTTAATATAATCACCATTTAGATGACATTTCTATCTGTCTACTCGCTTTCAAAACGCTTAACCAATAACAATGAAAAGTTATTCGAATTCAAAATCGTAGAATGTAACTGATTTTTTAAAAAAAATTCAATAATCTGTTAAAGGTTTTTTTAAAATTAATTTTAATTTTTGATTTTTAAAATTTTTTATGCCATTACAAAAATGCAGAAGGCTTTTTAAAAAATACTCTTGTAGCATTATAATGCTCCAGACAAAAATTCCTGTAAAGTCTCAGAATATTCTGAAAGACATGTCAAAATATTCGACAAGATACTGTTAAATTTTAGAAAACTATTTGTACGTATAGGAAATTAAATACTCAAAGATTTCCATAAGGTTTGCCACGAATGGTTGTGAACTGGGGGGAAGGTGAGGTCGAGTCACGAGTTCAAGTCCTGGGTGCCACTGAAAACCGTCCGTGTATGTGGCTAATGTACTTTAAATCAGTCGTGACTCCTGACTAGTTCCTAGTTGGTTTACAACATTTCTTTGATATTTTTTCTTATTCTAGTGTAAAAAATTAATTATTTTCTATTAATGACGATTATTTTGTTGGTGCGTATTTTAACAAAACAAACTAACCATCTACACTTTTGTTTAGAAGAAATTTTTTAAAATGTTCTTTAAATAAAAGTTATTTGCTTTATTATTTTTTTCGATGTACAAAATATGACAGTATAAAAAAGATTTAAAATGCAGAGAGAAATTTTTTTTTCATTTCCTGCTATTAGTTCATGTGTTATCCCTATATATATATATATTTATTTATATACTATATATCTTGTTCAACTTTTCAATCGTTAATAAAATAATACTTATTCATCAACTGAAGTTCAAATACATTTTTTAAAACTAAAAGTGGATGGCACTTGATGTTAACAAAGGTTTTTCAAATATTAATTCATTAATTAAATTTTATTTTTTAATTTTAAGTTTATTCTGCGTTATTTCTAACCAACAGATGGCGCCAGTTAGTTGTTCTAACGAATTTTTTTCTTGGCTTCAAATTTATATTTTTTAAACTTGTAGGGAATGATGCTTGATATTAATACAATTTTTTCAAATATTAATTCTAAAATAACATTTTTCTTTGTTGACCTAAGTATAATTGATTTAAAAAATTTCTTTCTATATAACTTGTTAACAACTAAATTATTAACAGTTTTTATTGCTTTTCCGATCAATTGTTCCTAATAATGTGTAAACTGCTTTTATGTATTTCTAGCATTCCATCAACCATTTTTATAATGATGACTTTATGAGAATTATGTACTCCTTAATCGCTACATGGCCTTTATTAATTCGTTTTTGTAATGACAGTCGTGTATAATGAGTTCAAATTTTTAAGCCGAGGATTGTTCAATTAAAGTCTACTATTTGATTATTTCATTTCTTATGTAACAGTAATTGGATTGCATTCAGAACAGAGCAGATACTGTATCTCCAAATACCGCTATTATATCATTACGAAACAAATTCCTTGTTCTGTTATATGCTTCATTAACTTTTCTCATTATGCGTGAAAATTGCTATTTCTAAGAAGGTTACGATAATAATCATAATTAAATGAATATTTATTTTGTTTGTAATCTATCTGAAAAAATGTTAGTTAAATGCTTAAACTTGCTATGATATAATATATTTAGATGTCCTTGAAAATATAATGACACTTCAGGAATGAAAATCGGAATTTAATTGAAACTGTATTGATTTAAATCTGCTGATACAACCATAAATGAGAAGCACGATTCTAATGTGGGGTTAATATTTTGGAAGAGTTCTTACTATTAGAGTTGAATAGATTGGTAGTACAAAATGGGAAAATTGTGAAATTTCAATCTTTTTGTCTCGAAAAAAATGTATATAGTATATAAAAAAACTCGCACACACAAGATACTCTAATAACAAGTAATATAGTTTTTTTAAAGTTAATTCCTACTTAGGTCAACAAAGAAATATTTTATTTTAGTTAATTTAATTTAATTAATGAATCATATTTGAAAAAAACTGTTTTTACTCCAAGTGTCATCCACGCAAGTTTAAAAAAATGTGTTTAAACTTGTGGATGAAAAAAAATAAGTATTTGAAGGCAAGAAAAATTAGTTAGAAAACCTTTCTGATGATGATTTCTTCTTTTAGTTCGAACTTCATCAGAAATAACGCAGAATAAATTTAAAATTTTAAGAACAAAATTAAACAATGAATTAATATTTGAAAAAACTGCATTAACATCAAGTGTCATCCAATACAAGTTTTTAAAAAATGCATTTGAACTTCAATGGATGAATAAAAAGTATTTTATTAACGATTGAAAATTTGAACAAAATATATATCCATATATAGGGAGAGAGTGATTTAATAGTAGGAATTGAAAAAGTCTATTTCATTTTCTTCAATAACTATTTCTTTTGAAAAATGTTACTTTCCCCCAATGTTCGATTATAGAAAATATCATGTTAACTAGCGCTTGTTTTTTCACATAAAGCACAATAGTATTTGTCGAACATTTTGGAAGTGGGGAGAGAGGGCCGATTGTAAGCAAATGCACATCCCCCATCCCCTGGTCATACATCTTGTTTACGTGACTGTTCAGTAGTTTGCACTGAACAGTTTCGGAAAAGAATCAGGAATGTCACGTCATCTTTTTTTCTTTTAAGGCTGTTTTACTCTCTTAACCTCTATTTTCATCTCCTTACTTATTTTTTTATTGAGGTCTTTTTTAAAAAAAATCTGGATGATTTTGTAGGGGCAGATTTAAAGGCGTATTTTTTCTTTTTCTGAACAGGAAAATATACATTTTTATATAATTACTACAAATCTCTAATACAAAATAAAAAGTTAACTGTAAAAAGTTGACCCCTTTTTAATTTTTTTAAAAAAAAGTCTAATTTTATGTCATGAAATACGAACTCCTTGTGTGTTATCTATACTAAGTATTTCTATTCTTAATATATAAGAATATTCACAGAATTCTTATAAGAATACACACAGAACATTCCAACTACAAACTACATTCCTAATATTTTTTAAAATTTATCAATTTAAATATCAAGTTAAGCATAAAAATGTAATTACATCAATTTAACACATAAATAAGATTTTTATTATCTTGTTACAACTTAAATAAATAGAATCTGTACAGCTACACTTTTTGAAGTCACTATATTATACAAACAAAACAAAAACACAGGCACTATTCTAAAATTACTGTCGGATCTCTATTGAACGAAGTCACTAAATCCCTAAAATAATTCTTTTTGTGGAAAATTCGTAAAATAGACATTCATTTTTTGATATTCTTCTGTTCTTGGTTCTAGGAAAATGTGCGCAATATAAAGGTTCATAAAATGGAAGTCCGACTGTAATCTAATAATTGATAATATTTTGTTAAATTAAGCAAATATCAATCGCTATTTTGGATTGACAGATATTGAATGTCTATTAAAATAATTCTTTACAAACTTTTAACACAAAATGTATTGGGTTTTTTTTAAAAAAAATATTTGTATATAATCCCGCAGGCATACAGATAACTGCAATATAAAGAAAAGCATACATTTCTGTCATTGTTTCGAACTTTTAAGTAGTAAACTCGTGGTCATCGTTGTCCAGTTGAGGAATAAAAACCTACTGCCACAGAAAATCTGTCATATAAAGAGGTTGATGCACGTTCAATCCACCGAGGCTTAAAGTGTTCACTTTGACGTGGTGGGGAATGTCCTCCCGTTGGTGTGGTGTGGTAGTTAGGAGAGGAGGTGTCAGTTCAGGTATCGACCTCGTCACTTGACCGGGGCTCAAAATTACGAGGTCCGTCGCCAAAAGCCCTCGTGTAGCTGAACAGTGCGAAGTTAATATTCACTCTCTCGTGGTGGTGGAAGTTTGAAAAGGGAGGTTGTGCCTGCTCAGGTGTCGTCCTCGTCACTTAGCCGTGCTTCAGAATTGCGAAGTCCTTCACCAATAACCCTCGTGTTATTTCTCAGTACGACGTAAGTTAAATTAAATTAAAATCAAATCAATTCGAATTTCATTAAAAATTTACTTAACACACTCTTATACAAATACTAATAACTTCATATTAAAGCAAGATATTTGAGAAAATGTAAGCGAGGCAAAAAGAGTATTTACTTCTCTCACGAAATTCTTTTTTTTTTTTTTTTTGTCTATTGTTAAGGAATAGGGGATCTGCTATATATAAGTTCAGCATATTTTTCTGAGTTGAAATACATATACTACCTCACTCTTAATATTACAATCAGTCTCTTGCCATCTCATTGAGATAAATTTCAGCTAGCTAAAACATAAAAGAAAGGACAAGGAAGAAAAGTCGACATTCAGTGAAAAAAATTTTAAATTCAGTTTAAATATTGAAAACGCCTCTCACTTAAAAACTCGGATTTTATCAGCAAAATTTATGACATCGTTTATTAAAGGATGTAAAAAAAACAGAAATTTATAACACACTTGCAACATTTATAGCACATTGAATTCTTTCATTGCGTAACACACAATACGAAAACGAATAAAAAAAGTGTTCTTAATACATATGTATTTTTAAAACATTTAGGGCAAACATTAAGCCATCTATCTGTTGATGAAAGTAAAGATACACTAATTTTCTAATGTGAATAATCATGATTAAAAGTTTCACATTCTTAACGATAGATATATGCTATAATATTCCCAACTTCTTCAGTAACTGTATAGTATTTTTTTCAAACACATTTCTACTTACAGCTCTAATTGCGTGTATTTATCTTCTATTATTGCACTGCTACACACAAAGGCTAATGTCACACTTGCCTGTTATTATTTTTAACATCTTATTCTCCATCATGACTACTGCATTATTTTCATTCTAGGGGGAAAAAACGAAATCGCTTGTTATTTACAATAAAATTACTAGTCATTCTCTATAAGAGGAAGGCGCTTGACAAATCTTTTTCGCACGATATTTTTTAATCTTTTTTTCCCCCGATACTTCGTATACCAATTTTCGTGATCGGTAGTGATAATAAACTTGTTTTTAATAAGAAAGAAAATTTACATACAGTCATGCGAGAAAGTGATCATATTCGATCAACTTTTTTCCATCAACTTTAATGGAAGTTGTGACTCAATTAGGCGAGAGGGAGAAAAAAAATTGCGAAGTTTCATTGGTAGTTGGTGGCAACGGGTATGGCCCTCTGTGTTTGTTACCTTATAATATTTGAATCTTTTTTCTTGTCGCGCTTGGCTACTAACTATGCATTGAGAATTAAATAATGGCCTTCCTCGTCACCAGAGGGCGTTTTACCGTATGAGCAGTCAGCCTTATCTATCAAAGCATCTTGTCCGACAGAAGGGAAAAAAATAATTTTTTTTATTTCTCTCGAGATCATGTAATGGACTTATTAAGTTCATTCATGCAACAAATAGATCAATGCAAAGATATAACAGATTATCGTAGTATTGGATGGAATTCTGAATTTCAAATGAGTTGAGATAAGATTAATTTAATATAAACTAAATTGCAAAGTGATTTTTAAAAAAGAAATGCACGAATGCTTAACTAATTTATTATCTTTATTTAATGAATTTTGATAGGAATGGAGATTTAGATCGTCGATGGAAATGAGATTTTTCTATTTTTGTCACATGACTAGAAATTTGAAAAAAAACAGGGCGAAAATTATTTGCTGGATAATCAGTCAAAAAAATAGGAACAATTTTACATAATATTTTGCTTAAAAAGTACTTAAAATTTCAAATTAATAACAATGAGTATGATTCCTTTTCGAAAGACCAATTAAGTACCTTAAGCTCATAACGCGCACTTTTAACACAAAAAATATAATCGAATTGACGGATGCGAGTTATACGCCATTTATAAAAACAATACCTTTAAAAATAAAAGAATGATGAGCTTAAAAAAGAATATTTCTACATAAATGTATATAATACTGTTTATTTAAAAAACGACATATGTTATGAACTTTTACTATTGGATAACAATAAAAATTCATCATATTCGTATTCCGCTATTTCTTCAGGCACATCATCGGAATATTTTTTTTTTCACCAGTTTTACTCTGATCCATATATAAATAATCATTTTCTGTACTTCCTAGATGGTTAGATAACTTTTAAATGACTTTTGAATTATGTCAGGCTTAATTTCATTTCTTGCTTTTACTATCCACTCACACATTATACAAGGTTCAAAAGATAAGAGCAATCGTAGTGCTCTGCTTTCAGGTTTCTTCGTAAAAAAAAAGTACGTGTTATACGGCGAATACACCTAAAGATTAAAAATTACAGTTTGAAGGTATAGGCGCGCGTTATACGTTAAAATATATGGTAATTCGAAGTTTTTCTAAATAGTCTTTAAAAGTGTTTTGTTTTCTAATGCACTCATTCCTTTCATATAATATTAAAATGAAGGTTATTGATTATAAAGGATTAGTTTTTGTTGATTAAATTTAAAGTGATTCCAAAATTTTAAATTCATTGTTTCTTATATTTGTTTTAAGTTATCCGACTGGTTGCGACAACTTTTCTTTTTTTTAAAAAAAAAGAGATATGGGGATTTTTTTGTTATTTTTAGATTTGTTTAGTGCATTTTAAGAAAAATGTGCTAAAATTAAGAAGAGAAAAAGAAATTATTACTACTAAAAGGGGAAAAAATAGGTAAAAATTGACAAAAAATAGCATAAACGCGGTCCATTCTGTACCAAAGGTTTATAAACAAATTTCCAATAATTTCAATCTAATGTGTTGCTATATTATTCATTTTTGAAACGACCTTCAGGATAAGCGGTATTTTAATTTTTACAAAAACTAGAGCCCTTTATCTCGGTTATTATACGAAATTTTGCTTAAAAAAACAGTGATTATATTCACATAAGGGGGACTGTAAATTTTGTAATAAAACAGTGATTGATAAATCTGAAGGTTAAAGGCAATTCTACTATTATACAGAACTTAAAGAAAAAATTTCATTTAATTATGTTCAAAACTTTTTTAGCAATCACTGACCCCGTTTGATTATTTTTTTTAAAAAAAATCACATTTCGAATAAAATGCGTTTTAAAATATGACATCTTGGTTAAAGTAATGGCATCTGCTTTTACTTAAACACTTGTAGTTTTTTTTCTAGCGAACAGAAAATGATAAACGGTATTTTTAAAAAGCTAATAAGATAGCCCATAAAATAAAATCATAAAAAAAACTGTCAACTTTCGGCAAAATTCACAATTTTAGGGTAGTCGGATACCTTAAATTACATGTATTGAAATGAAAGTTATCTTCCACCTACTGATATTGCAAATGTATTTTTAAAAAGATTCTCCTTTAATTAATATTGGCAGATATTAGCTGTATTAAGAGTGTGCACATATCATCTAGTTTAAAATATAAGCTTCAAATTTGATAAATGAAAACAATCCTCGTTAAAAAAAATTACATACAATGAAATAAAAAGCAAAGTGAACTAATTTCAAAACAATACAACCATGCTAATTTTAATCTATTCAGAAGTATGTTTCCTTGTCAAGTTGTAGGATAAAGCCTTCCATGACCTTATTTTAACAATATAATTACTCTTCGGAAACAAAAATCGATCTACAACAATAAGCAAAAACAAACCAATTAATGTAATTTAAACTCATAAGTGCTCTCATTGTGTTAGGATAAGTTACTTAGAAAAAGGCAGGTATATTCTTTTATTAATTTTAATTTCTACATATAACAATCCATCAAGCATTTCAATAAAATAAGCCGTTTATCTATCGGTAAATGTTTAATTTTTCTGTAATTTATTAATTATCACATCACTTTAAAGTCGAAGACATGTATTAAATGTGTTGAAATGTGAACAGTTATTTTCTTGTATTATAACTTTTTGTTTTACTTTTTTCAGCAACTATTTATACATATTAGTTATAAATTGTCTTAAATTTACACACCTATACGATGTGCATTTTATTGAATTAACCAAAAACGAAAAGTGTTTTTATCAACTTTATTTTTAAGCGAAGATTTATTCGTACAATTTGGCAACGCGACGCTAATTTTTTTGTTTTGTTCCGTATAACGAGAGGATTGTTTCTAGAAATCGGATAATTTTTTTCTGTTATCATAAACAATTAAAGTAACATAACACTTCGAATAAAAGATGTGAACAATAAAGATTAAATTATTCACTTGTAACTTAGTCTTTTATTCTGTTAAAACAACGAACATATTCGACATGCAACAGAAGAACAGCTTTTTCATGGTAAGGGGGGGGGGGTTACATTTTTAAAAAAAGTAAACGAAGACACCAAGACGTATTCTTTATGGTAAAAATTAAAAATTAGTTGATTTATAGGATGGGTTTGAACTCTCCTAAATCCCCCCGCATTGTGGGGTTGGGGGCAGATGTTCTAGGGGCCCAAAACCTGACTGATATCATGTACGTATTTGTGCTTGGAGCCCAAAACCTGATTTTGCAGGGGGTCTGAGTGATCTTCGTTATCCCACTGTCCTTGTGTACGCCATTGATATACATTTATACTGATCTCTATGGTATATTTATTCACTATAATTATCTCTTTTAGCCGTGGGTAGCCTAGTGGTTAGAGCATCGGACTTCTGACCGGAGCGCCTTGGTTCGATGCCCTATTCCACCAAATACCCTCCGAGTTCACACGGAGTTCGTGCTTATTAAATCAGTGGGTCCGAAAGTCTTG
This sequence comes from Trichonephila clavata, assembly GCA_019973975.1. Classification (NCBI taxonomy): domain Eukaryota; kingdom Metazoa; phylum Arthropoda; class Arachnida; order Araneae; family Nephilidae; genus Trichonephila; species Trichonephila clavata. Next base: position 272,297 of record BMAO01022563.1, read on the forward strand.
TGGGCGGTCGTAGCAGAAACCACTAGTGCAGGGGGCTGGAGAATATTTCCCTCCCCTCCAGTTCCATGCCTAAATTGTGGAGGTGGAGATAGGTGGTGTCTCCATCTATCGTTAATAAGTCCAACCTGTCTCACAGGCTCTGGCAACTTTCATTCCTTCCCTTCGGGAAGGACACGACACCAACAACATATCTTTTAAAACTTATACTTGATTCTGTTTCTTCTTACGCACAGCCTAATAGTATTTGCATTTGAAGTATAGCTGTTTTCTCTTTCTTGCTTTGAGCTTTCGAATTGTTTTCTCTCATTACTGGCAAATATTAGGTTGGGTTTCTGTCCTTAAAAATGAATAACCTCGAATTTCACCATTTTGAAATATGCTATGAGAATTAGCGAACACAAGAAGTTTCTAGCTGAAGGATTTCTAGCCTTAGATATATCTAATGTTCTTAAATTGTACATTAAGAGACATGTCAAGAGTTAACAAATATATTTTTGATATAAGAATTTGATTATTTTTTTTTATTATGCAGGATATTACCTAGATATATTTCATAATTCAAAGTTATCTTTCATTATAGTAGATTGCTAACACTTCTTACTCATGTAAGTACAGACATTTTTATCGGAGCTTAAGCCCAAATATTTTAACTATTTTCTGATAAGTATATCGTGTTACAAGTTAAAAATGAGCATCCTATATATTTTTCATTAAGAATACGCACTGAAGCCATCTATCGATATTCTCTGACCTACGATCCATGTTACCCAGACGTTCTTTGAGAATCTTTCCGTTCGTCACTAGACAGGTTATTGAATCTTAAAAAAAATTTTCAGAAAAGCATCTCAAGTTTACGCAATTCTTAATTTTTTTCAAGGTTACTAACTGATACTTTTCAAATATTGAACACAACTATGCAAGTCACACAAAAAATTAAGTCAATTCCTACTTAGGTCAACAAAGAAAAATTTTATTTTATTTAATTAAATTTAATTAATGAATTAATATTGGAAAAAACTGTATTAACATCAAGTATTATCCGCTACAAGTTTTAAAAAATGTATTTGAGCTTGAGTGGATGAATAAAAAAAATAAGTATTTGAAACCAAGGAAAAATTTGTTAGAAAAACCTACTGGTGCCATCTACTGCAGCTAATTCTAACTTCGTCAGAAATAACGCATAATAAATATAAAATTAAAAAATAAAATTTAACTATTGAATTAATATTTGAAAAAAACTGTATCAACATCAATTGTCCATCCACTTCAAGTTTTTAAAAACGTATCTGAACTTGAGTGTATGAATAAAAAGTATTTTATTAACGATTCAAAATTTGAACAAGATTATATATAGGGAGAGAGTGAACTAATAGTAGAGGAATTGAATAAAAAATCAGAATTCTTTTTTTTTAATTGCACAAGACGAAACAATGTCTAATAGCATTATATGAAACAATCTGATTGCCACGATTAGGGAATCGACAGAAGATATCCGACATTTCATTAAGAGAAACATGAATGCCATTTTAACTACGAACAACAACAACAACAACAAAAAGGTTCGTGAAAGAAAGAAAGAAACAATGGTTTTGATTGGTAAAAGTCCGATGACTGGTAAACCTAATCCAGTTTTTAAATCTCTTAGCAAAATACAATTTCACCCCCTCAATCGCGAGAAACGCGTGGTCCGAAATGGCAGTGGGCTTTTTCAATTGAACTCTTCGACAAACGTGACGTTTCCCTTTGCAACGCTCTGGTTCCTTCCATCATAGCGTGCCGAGTAAAAACTTAACGGTTGACCGGCTCTGAGAAAAGGGTTCCTTATGGCTACCTGCGACCGCATTCTTCGTCAACCCTTCGAACGGATAACCAACTGCCTCCGCCGAGGGAATCATTTCGCCTTCGAGACCAAGACTCCCATGCGTGTGTGATCTTGTAAGCATGGATTGACGTCTCTTGTGTGATTAATCCTATTAAGAAGATTTAACACTGTCATGCGAACTGACTTTCCGTTATTTTGTGTAAAAAAACTGACATTAAGTGTGAGTATATGCCGTTTCCTATCGTCTGCTATCTATTTTTTATCCTTTGCGCAAGAAATGACATTCTACTATTGTTTTATGAAAAATTGCGTCGTGGTTTGAGGGGAAACGAACTGAATTGACAAAAGAACCTTTTATTATGTTTGAGAACATGTTTCCTGTGAAGCTGGTATCTGTCAAGTGGTGAAATGCCAATTGGAAACTTATAATACTAAACGTGTTTATCCAACTACTTGATATACATTTAAAAAAAAAAGAAGAAAAAGTCCCACATTGCATTGTTGGATGTATTCGAAACATATTACGTTTTTGAAAAGAATTCAAATTTTAATTCCTTTTTCGATTGAAATACGAACTAACTATCGAGTTATATAGCTAATTCAGTTGTCAGTTTCCAGACTACAGGACGAGTTTGAATAGTTCGCCATGATTTTGTAAATGTCGTAAACTATCTATCGTGATATTTTCTTTTCAATAGTTTATGAGCCCGCTTGCACGCGGTAAAAACAATTTTTTAATCGTGAGTAAAAAAAAAATAAAATAATCGAAGCTGAAAAAAAGTCAAGCTTTATAAAACTTATTTTTCATCGAGATAGTAAAAAACGATTAAGTGTGAAGATATTGCCTGCAATTTTCAATTGTTTGCAGAACAGTGTAAAAATATACAAACACTATTTTGTCTTTATTTTCTTTTCATACATAATAATTTATTGATGCGCTGAAATATCTTCATGTGTTAAATAATCTGTTCTTAAGAATTTTCTAAGACCTTCAAAATATATTACAGCTACAATTTGGAATTAAAATTATTCGTTTTGTCTTCGAGATTACATCCAATTTCAACGCTTAGAATAACTGAAATGAATTTAATCTGATTTTTAACCAAACGATATTTATTCTTGTTGCCAGATTTTATCTCCAGTGTTTATTTACTCTCATATGATAAGAAATCGAATCATCCTTAAAGATTGAAGAGAAAATTTAAAAAGGAAATTTAAACGCTGATAGTAGAACTGTTCTGAATCATTATTAAAAACAAGAAGTGCGAACACGAAACCACAAAACTATACAACCACCACCAAAATCCCTCATTTGTTCCACGGAAACTTCAACCGATAGTCGAAGTTCTTATTGACTCAGGTTGCCTTCTCTATATCAAAGGTAGATAACGCTTAATATTATGTTGTTGCATTTGGAGTAGTGACTCATTTTACGGAAGGTAGAATACGATGAAAGAAGAACAAGAAATACAAGAACTAGAAGACGAGGTAAGTACTATTGTTCGATATTACATTTTGTCCTTCGTGCTGGTCTCTATATGTTTTTGTTTCATTCTTAAATCTGGGATACGGAATTATTTTCCTCTCTTTTGTCTATTTTTGCGTGAGAGATTTGAACAAAAACTATTGATAAAAATCATGAAAAGACTGTACAAAACTCGTCAAGCTAGAAATTTGTTCCTTATAAATGTTGATTTGCTGAGTACATTTGTGGTCCTCAAGATTGTCATTGTTTGTACCTTTTCTTGTAAGATAAAATCTAGGTTTAAACAGCCAGAAATCTTAAACAAAAGTTTAATAAACCATGGAATAACGGAAAAGAAATCACAGTTCCTGATATAATCACTATACAAAATATTGATATACCACCAAAAATAAATATTTATTCGAAAGTTAACATGTGAAATACTTTAAAAATTAATAACTAACTCGAAGCATAAAATCTATTTTAATGAAGTTACTAAATAGTATAAAAAAATAATTATTTATTTTGAGTTCGTACTTTTTATTAATTATATTTGTCAAAAGACTTGAAGGTTAAGATGTTATGATAATACACATAACATATATTTTATGATATAGTTAAATTTTTTTGTTCTAAAATGCTCCTTTTAAGATACTATTACTGTTACTGACAGCGAACTTTCTTTTTTTTCACATATTTTGATCTTGGGTACACTGAGTTATATTTTTTCAAAGAAAGTCGAAAATCATTGAGACATTTTCTAGTAATTTGATAAATAAGAATTTCTGTATAGTTGGCTTTATTACATCTTTTTTTCAGCCTTCCTAGACCTCAGTAAACTTTTTTTTATATCAATCTTACTACCATTTGTGTTATAATTGTGTCTATAAAGATTATTTGTTTTTCCTTAAAATTTAAAAACCTTTTTGTAACAATTTTAAGGAATTTTCCTTCGTTATAGAACTTATTTAATTTTTCTGTGGATTTAATTATCCATCTTTTCGTTTTTTCTTGAACAAAAAAAATTATGTTTGTTTTTTTATGTTTATGATAAAAAGCTAAATAAATAAATTCCGTAGAACAAAGACTGATATAAACTATCACGTGTTACATGTAGAGGGGAAGTGCAAGGAAGTACAAAGTACAAAGGAGTACAAAGGAAAATACGAGTATCGGAACTAAATTCCCAAGTGCTTTTCTAGGGGTCGGTGTAGGTCTCATTTAATGTTAAGTTTTCCCTCTTTTATTGACACTGAAAAACCCGAAAGAACAGAACTAAAGGAAATGCAGCACCATCCTCCCTTTAAAAATTTTGATTAATACAGTTATGTACACTATTTATTTATTAAAAATTAGTATTTTGTAATGTTTTTTTTATAATTAGATTTTAACTGCTTTCTTAAAGGGAAAATGAAGTGCTAAAAAAAGTCTGTATAAGTAGTAGAGACAGTAGATTTAGGAATCCTTAAATTCGCCATGTCAGGCGAACACATAAAGGAGGGTTGTGGTGATTAAAAGTTTAAGAACCGCCGCTGTAATCCAATGCAAATCGATCTAGAATGTGTATACGAATAATCTGATGGGGAAAAAGTGAATCATGAAGGAATACGAATGGTTATACTTTTCGCCTAATTATTTGATTTTAGAACATATCATTTTCTCCGTTTCCGTTTTAGAACACATATAATTTCTTTATTATATTATTATTCAATATACTAGCCAGCCAATTGTGTTACGCGATTGGATATCCAGTTCGAAAATATGATAGACTTTAAACAAGTAGACATTCAAAAAGACACTGAGTAATGATTGCTGTGAATTATTTGATTGTCCCATGACATTACAGCATTTCTCTCGTTTTAAACGATTTATAGGTTATTGCGAATTCAATATTGCGCCTATAATTTCGTGAGTAAGAATGGAGACTACAACAGAATTATCAAAGTAAACAAGCGAAAAAATTACGTTAGAACCCACAGTTTGTTTTGACACGTGTGATTGAATTTACATGCTTCGAGTTCGCGCTTGAGAAAGCGTAAACATGTCGCAAACGTGTCATTTTCGACCGTTGCATCATTGATGTAAAATTCTAAGGTTTTGTTCGACTGGTTAGCTTATTCTTCGGTTTAACTACGATTAAACTTAAGTCAAAAAGTATCTATCCAGTAGTGTCATAAGCTCTGATACAATCATGAAACAGTTTGAAATTATAATCAAATTTAAAACTAAATCCTCTTGAAGTTTTGTTTTTTACCTTTAAATTCAACATATTGCACTTTTTTTTTTTTTGAAAATGTTTGCCTATTGACCTCTTACGAGTTTTAAATCTCTCTTTGGCCACTTTTCTATCGAGACATTACTACCCCTCCATGGGAATTTTCATTCCTGCTCTTCTCCAAGAACGCTTATGGCCCGTGGTGCAATTTTCAGTGGCACTCTACACCACTTTACAAAATTATAAGATAAAGTTAGATCGCTCTATCGTCTACCTAGGCCTGGAGCATTTTTATTTAAAGACTACTTCTCACTTTATGAGGTACGTGACCTACTCTCGGCCCCGCCTAGAGGTGTGGGAGGAAGGGAAGGGTGACTCGCCATTATACCTTTCAATTATTTATTCAACAAAAATTATTAACAGGCACAATTCTTTTTTTTAAACTAGAAGAATTGTTTCCTAATAAGAGCATTAGGAGAATTAACCACGAGAGACGCGAATTATGAGAAGACTTCTATTGTGTGTGTGTATTGATCCTCCTTTTTTGGGATCAATCCCCTACTCTAAATATTTATAATTTAGCTATGGTAACCAATCGTCACTTTAATATCTTCAACTATTTAATCTTTGAAACATGCTATCAAATATACTAATACCTGATCGGTAGCAATCTCTGATCGTCGTTAGATTATCTATATCTCAATATCCATATAACTCCATCTATCCATCTAACTAGCTAGAAAACCTATACTATATATAACCGATCTAATCTGCACATCACGGTTTCTTCTTCAAATGATTTGGTTCGATAATTTCAATTGATAGCCCAAAGATTTCCCCCGTGGATTAGATGAAAGATGCGTATAGATCCGTCAAAACTTTCAGTTTTTTACCATAAAACGATTCTGTTGAATCAGCTTGCAGTAGTTTGTGTGCTTTATGAAAAGGTTATAAATGTTTAATTATTGAAAGATTCATACCTACATATTTAATTCCAATGCTTACTAAAAAAAGAAAACTTTATGTTCAAGATTTTCAAGAAAGACTCTTGGATGAAGGAATATGGATTCATATAACAAAAAGATTGTACCGCATGTATTATGTCAAGTGTAGTAAAACGTTTTCAAACTAAACATCATTCCACATTTAAGAATGCCTATAATAAAATGTGAAATAAAAAGAGTTGTTAATGTAAGAAACGTCTTTTGTAAAACAATTTGAACCATACCAAAAACGACAGATTGTTATTTCGTAATTGCCCATTGGGTAGCTGACAAAGGCAAACCTTTCATAGATGGCGAATATATATAATAAAAACATATATTCGGGTGTTAATAAATATCTTTAATTGATGTATAACTGATATACAAATCTGTATTCTTGTCCACTATTCCCCAAATCTATATGTACTGCGGCAGGAATATAATTGTTTCATATATTCCCAACTGCGTAATACTCTGAATCATATTGGTAGATTGGTTCGGCACACCACAGCTCTAAGGTTGCCAAACCCTGTTCAAGACTGTTCTCATTGGAATGCCATTTTCTTGACACAGCTTTGCCTACAATACTAACCACAACTTATAGTCGAGTGGATTTAAATCCAAACTGCTAGAAAGCTAATCTTTGTGTTCTCTGATGTCTAGCATGTTTTCTTTCAATCTTTTTTGGGTCGCCCTATGAACAGGAGAAGAATTCTGTTGAAAATTTTAGTCCTTCAGAGGATTCGCTATTGGTTCTAGATAGATAATATAATAAGATAAAATTTTGCCAAGGTTTTTCTCATCTTTCACGAAAAATGAATATCTCAGACCCCTTCACAGCTGATACCCCACCAAACCATTACAAAAACCGAACGGTGAGCTTCCTACGTGCATTTTTTACTCATCTACTTAAAAAGAGGCAGGGTTAAAAAGAGGTTTGTGTTTAGGTCTGTGAGATTGTGAGCATATTTTTTGGTTACGAGCTTTTATTTGTACAACTGTACTGTCTACTTAAATGTGTCGCAGGTAGGGCCTACTTTTGTATAGGGGCTGAGGGCCTCAAGAAGTCTTAAAGGGGTCACTGACTGCTAAAACTAATGAAATAACTGAAATTTTATTTTAAATTTTAAGAGTATTTATAATATTATAATTAAAGAAGAGGGAGTTTATTTTATTTTAGACTGTATCATACAGGTGAAAATTCTACCATATGAAAGAGAAGTATCCCCATGAGGTAATACCGAACTGAATTTAAAGAAATCAGGTCACAAAAATTTAAAAATTAAAGGGAATTTTTTTTTTGTTGCTCTTCTTTATAAAGCTTAACATCGCTTCATCTTCAACAGAGAGATGTTCTATATTAATATGTGAATAGATTAAAGAAGTCTAGAATTTCCGAAAAGAAGGAAGGATAATTCTATATAAACATGAAGCTCTGATTGATGGTTTTTTCAATCTCTGTGTTATATTTATTCCTAGTTTTTTCATTCCTTTCTTACACCTGCAACACGATGTAAATGCCACATTCTCACAAAAATAGCTTGTATTCTGGGAAAAAATCTTAGGAATAACTGTGTACGCGCATCAACTTGCTACGAATGAAACGTTAACTCGACGATTTATCAAATATTATTAATATTAATGATATGATTATACAAACTTGAAATTCAAATAATATTTTAAATCCAATCTTTTTTGTTTAAAGATCGTATAAATTGTGAATTGTAATCTCAAAAGACTCTTCTTTGATTTATCTTTAGTCTAAGTAATAAATCTGTATTCAAGGAATTATTGCTGAATTCATTTTGAAGTATGCATTATCTATTTATAAATTATTTCTTGCAGTATCAAATGATAAATATGAAAATGAATGAGCATTCATTTGCATAAGAGAGATACTAAATAGCGGGAAGTAGGCATTTAAATATATTCATGTGGATAGACACCAACACAGAAACCTTAGATTTGAATAGTTTTAACTGTAGTAGAGTAAGTTGTTATTGTAAGTTGTAAATTTATGCAATGTTAAGCTGATTTTTGCTTTTACATTAATAAGAAAATTACTTTAAAATAAATAGGTATTGATCGAAATTAAAAGTATTTTTCTAAAAAATTAGTATTTGACCGAAATTAAAAGTACTTTTCTAAAAAATTAGTATTTCACCAAAAATTATAGGTTTCTTTCCGTTCCTCTTAATATCTAACAATGCGTTGTATGATCATCTCGAGTAATTTTCAATTTTTTAACTATTGACTGCACATACATGATTCTTTTACCTGGTAGAGATTAAAAATTGCGAAATATATTATAAAATAAATGTTTTTTTATTACTATTTTAATTTTTAAATTAAAATCGGGATGGTTTCCGAAATTTATATAGGAAAAAGATCTAACCAGAAATCTAACTGAAAAAAACAATTGAATAATAGGCCGTTTATTATGCCTTTTTTTGTATGTATACCACAATGAAATGTTGTATGGTTCAAATCTAGGAAATCGAATTATAATAAAAAAAGTCTAATTATTAAATTATTAAGTTAATTTTATAAATTAATTTGTTTATATAATTCATCAAACATCACTTAACTAATGCAAAACAAAATTCTTATTTCAATTAAATTTACTAAGAGCGTACTACAAACGTAATTACCTTCTACCCTGTGACCCAGCTAAAGGTGTGGAAGAATTATTCGACATGGTAATTTCCAATTATTTTATTTATCACTTTAATCGACTCAAACACAAATCAATGCACACTAAAAATAGAGTGATCCAGTCAGACAACAGAGAGAGGGGACGAGAGTCGCGTTTTGGGTGAATAATAGTTCCTCCTTAATATTACTTTACACAGTAGATATGTAACTAATGTCCGCTTAACCCCTTTAATACTTTAAATATTAACGTAATAGGAAGGTGATAGTACCTGAACTGTAGGCAGTCTTCTAATCTAATTGTCGTAGCCTTTCGCTACCCCTAAGATTATCAACTCCCCTTCGGGTATTACCTGAATCCGAACGTGTTGAATTATTAATAAATTCAGTACTCGTTTTAACAAATCAATCTTATTTATTGATTTTTCTTAATTAAGAGATTACACAAATACTATTCAATTTTAAGAACAATAAAACACAGTGGAGAATGAGAAGGGTTCAATAATCATGAACGACGGAATCCTATCTGAATCTACGAAAGATCGACACGTACAATTACAACTACACACTTATACTTAATTGGGGGGGGGGATCAATAACTAACCTGATTTCTTATGTTATGACAGGTTCATCTAGTTGGTTCTTTAAGATCTTGATTGGGTCAACTTGAATTAGGATTCCGTTAATAGGCGACTTATTTCTCAGCTATTCTCGCAGTTCTTTTATGAACTAATTTTATCCACAACGGTACGATGGACTCTACTCACAACATCTACGTTTACATTTGAAAAACACTTTCTCATTTCATTTCATTCTCATTTTTCTAACTCGCTAAATCCGAACTTATATAAAATATCTCATTTGCATAAATCACGCTTTGGCTCCCGGTGGAGATTGGTTGAAATAAATAAAATATTAAAAGAATATGAGGAGGTTAGTGAAACGCGTAAGAACCCATCACAAAATTAATTTATCTATAACACTTCTGGACTATAATCTTTGACAGGGCCTTTCTAACTTTCTATTGTAATCTTCACCTTGTATATTTCTTGTCTCCTTTATTTAACTAAACTTCTAACTTTCTGTTATCTGTTCTCTTCACTTCTTACTCACTAACTCTCTTAACTCTCGAACAAGAACTATACATAATAAACTTAATCTACATATCACGTTTTCTTCTTAGGAGAAGATTGATAAATGTTGCTGTCCCCAAAGCCAAGAGGATTATTATTACTAGGAGGTCGCGTATAGATTCGTCACAACTTCAAATTACTATTTTATTTCATTTTAAAAAAAACTATTTTTATTGGATATAAAAAATTAATTATAGTCAATAAAGTTTATGAAAATTCCCAACAATGAGTTACAAATCCTTGAACCTCTTCCTCTTTTATTTATTACTTCGAATGTAAGTAAACAAAAATTCCTAATGATGAAAATAAGTGAATTTTTTTTACGTAACCTTCGACGAATCTCCATCCTAATTCGACTACACAGAAATCATTAAGGTTTGTAAAAAAGACAATGCGGTATCTTTTCATCAAAACGACCACATGCATGTTATTCGAAACTGGTATTGTACAATCTATTGTTTACGCTAATGAACGACACTTTTCACATTAACCGTGGATCCGGAAGTATGATATTGTTTCATACATAGGATTTTACCACTGATTATTGCTTTAATGGAATGTTTAAAAGTCGGTACAGCTGCCAAGGATTAACATCGCCATTTTTTTTTTTCTTCCTGAAAATATCTTTTTTAATTCTCGGTGAATGAACCCAATCTCTGTATGCACATATGCTGTAGATTGTTTAAAGGCTTAAGGAGTGCGGATAGGTAGTTATTTGAATGAGTCATTCTGAAATTTGTTTGACTTGCGTGATGGAAAGTTTTTCATTCGTGTTCGGCATAAAAAGTATACCACTGTTACGCAAAAATGGAATCTAAAATGCTTGCGCTGTTTGATTGGCGATTATTTTTGAAACAATTGAAATTTTTGTTTGTATTTTGGTTACTTTCATTCAAACACCAATTGCAGAAGTTTTTATGTAAATTTCATTAATGGAACACAACATTTCTGATTTCTTTGCCAAGCGAATAGAAATAAGTGTTTTTGGTAATATCCTGTATTGCCAAAATCGGAGATGAAATGGAGCAAACGATAATGTGCGACTGAAATTCAATCGCATGGAATGGCAACACATGATCATTTCGAATTTCTCTCTCTCTTAATGACATAAATTTTTAAAAACTCTACAAAGTTTCGGTTATTGGATTTGACTGCAGCCAAATTCGATTCTCATACAGAATTTATTTGTATTTATATTAATAAAGATTTATATAAATGTCAGATGTATGAATACATTGAACATAAAAAACAAATTTGATTCGAATTATTTAAATTTTTGTAATTGTTGATCATCTGTTAAAGCTGATAGGGTGTAATTACATACATTTTCTAAAGTTTCCAAAACTCTTAATTCAATTGAGATTTGAGAAAAAGCTGGTAAGACAGATTTTAAGAGGAGAGGAACTTTTTTTTCAACTGAAAAGGAAATTTCTTCTTTTTAAAATTTATTTTCAAGAGATTGTAAATTGAATTTTGTAAATTTTGAATTTTTTGTTTTCCTTATGCTTTATTAATCTTTAATCTAATCAGTTTTTGGACTAATGTAAGCCAACTTTTTTGTGTCGGATTTAAAATTTAAAAAGGATTTGTTATCTTACTTTTTTAAAAAGTCTTTATGGTTTTTAGGTAAGAGTAATTTTAAAAGGAATTCGAAAGGATAAATTTCAATATAGGTTTTTCTTTTAAAATAAGTATTTATTTTCCCCAACAAATGTAGATATGGTAGTTTTCCGAGAAAGATTAAAGCTCTATATTTTTATCACTTGATTTTGACGTTGAAATTTATAACATGGGCCTCTTTATATAGCTCCGATCCTATCAGACATATTTACAAATAAGAATATAAATTAGCAATCGCGTGCAAGTTGGCGACTTTTTAGAAAATATCGCCAATCTATCTATATTTAGCATAAGTAATTTTTGAAACATCGATAAAATTTCTTGATGCCATTAATAAATGTACCTTTAAAATTATCTACCAATTTTTTTTAAATTTTCAAACCAATTCGGCTTTTAGTACTGCGCATTTTAATCTTTGCGAATCTAATTTTGTGACCGTTGCATATTTTAACAGGTAAATAGATACTTAAATCACGATTTGTTTTGTTATTTTATTTTTTATATTTGAAAAGGATATTCCTATTTGCATATGTACTCAATGAGTAGATCTACTTTGAACTGATCAAACACTGATGAGCAAACAAGCCTTTGTAAAATTTGTGAATGAAATAACCGATTGACTGGATTCACTGTTGCATTACTTCGATTTATTTGTTGATTTGCACGTATTTCGTTCAACAAATACTGAGTGAAAATAGTTCAAGCTTCAAACATTTAGAAATTTCCTTTTAAACTTAGTTTCGATATTTCATTAGAATTAAAGTCAGCCATTCTTTTATATTTGAATTTTCCGCACAATCGAATTGTAGTATGTTTGTGTTCAAGAATAATTCGAATACGAAATACGTTTTTAATGTATTCAAACCGATACAGGAACCAATACTGCAGAGAAATTAAATTATTCCTAGCAGAAAGATAGGGCTGTGTTTGTATAGGGGTCATGATCACGGAATCGTGACCGACATGTCATGATTTCCAACCTTTTACCACTGAAGACTCATCATATAGATTGATTGATGCATAAAAATCTGGTGGAGGCTCAAAGTCATACCGTTGGTGTGGTTTGGAAGTTCGGAGAAGGTCTGCTCCGGTGTCGTTCTCGTCACTTGATTACAGTTCAAAATTACAAGGTCGGTCGCCCCTACATAGTGCGACGTTAATAAATACTCAGCAGATGGGTATCATTTAATGAGTTTTATTTCAGTTTTTACTGTCTGTATATCTCTCAATTCATTTGTCGACGTCGTCGTCGCCTAGTGGTCAAGGGGGCCGATCCACGTCAAATATTTTGAGGCGCAAATGTCTTGCCGTTGGTGGGGTGGGGAAATTAGGAATAGGGGGTGTCAGCTCTGGTGTCATCCTCGTCACTTGACCACGATTCAAAATTACGAGGCAGTCGCCAGTAGCCCTCGAGCAGCTTTAAAGTGCGACTTTAACAAAACACTCATCAGTCAGTCTCAATTCGTTTTCTTCTTCCTATATGGATTCCTCAGTTGTTGGTAAGATGGGATTTGAAATGGAACTTTACATTTTAAAATTAACTGAAGAATAGTTATCAAAGTGATTAGGCTTTGGATTATATTTACTGCCTCTCACGTGAATCAATGAAAGTATTATTATTAATACAAAATTTTAACAAAAAACTCAAAAAAAAATGTCCTATCAATTTGAAATGTTAAAAAAAAGATTTTTCTTTTGGTTCGTTTTTGCAAATTCTTGTGAGTGTGTGTGCATTCGTACGGAAGTGAAATATCCAGGATCAGTTTCACAGTAGCAGTATTCAAAAACATTCCATTAACATAGATAACAAAGTTCAAAATAAAATTGCCTAGGCTAATAAAGAAGAGATAAACGGTCACCTGAACAATAGCAGAGCTTCGCGTGATCAATCGGTAAGTTATAGTTCATCGTCAACATAAAAAAAAAAAAATCTATAATATTTATGAAAATCACAATAAAGTTTGATCATATTGAATGTTTTTATTGTCTTGACAATTTACATACTCAATGAAGTGTTTAGATGTTTTTATCGACAGAATTGAGTGTCCCTGATGCATGGTAAGCATTGTAAAAACATAAACTTGGTAAGCATTGTGTTTTTTGAAAGAATTATCTACCTACTTATAAATTTATTTTGAATTAAATTTCGCAGGACGTTATATATGTATTGAACTAGTTTTAAATTCAATCAACATATACTTTTCGTTTTACTTCTTTCTCTATGAAACTATTACCAATGCTTGTTTTTTTTTTCTTTTTCAATTGCCACAACACGTAGTGATTCTTAAGGAAAGCAAACCTTTTTTTCTATAGCTTTTAAGAATGTAAACGATGAACACGTGCATGTCATGTTTACCTAGGTTTTGGCTCACAAAAAAAAAGTCTTAATATCTGAATAAGAATTTTTTTTTTCCTTTTCGTTTCAGGAAATTTAAAAACGTATCACTTATTATTTCTGACATTTTTAAACAGGAAGTAGCAAACATTATAAAATGTAATTTCAAAAAGTTTTTGGTGCCTTTTCTTCCTTTTAAACAAGATTAAAAAAATATATTTCTTTAAATATTTTAGAAAACGTGAACAACCTTACAAATGTTTCTAAATTTAGTAAAGTTTTATCTTTTTTTTATTAAAATATCTGCTTCCGCATGAATTAGATACAATCCATTGTCCAATTAAAAATATTTTAATGTTTATAGGAATTTCATTAATATTTATAAATAACTTTAAGGAATATATTATTTTTAGAAAGAAAATTTTTTTTTCAATTTCATTGCATTTGTATCTTTGATATCCCCTAATGTCATTACATATTTCCCTTTGTTAACATATCCCTCAATAAAAACTGGGGGGAAAGTGAATTCTATAGGAAAAAATAGCCTTTATTTGGCACTAGTTCAAGAATAATCTTGCCTCGATCGTCAAATACATTTATTTATCCAAGGCCCGTGTTTGGCTTCTTGACCATTGACGCCAAGTCTCCCAATACCAACTGACGACGTCGTCAGTCGGGTATTCATCGAGTCCAGTGCATTGGAGCTGGTGGACACCATCCATTCTGGCATGGCCGCATAGTGGGCAGGCCTTGTCAACAGCCAGGCCAAGCCAGTGGAGTTATTCTCCCAAAACGTCATGTCCGGTGGTTAGGCGAAAGCGGGCAACAGCCTTGGCTCTCTCCAGGTGCCTCGGAATCGGACCCGCAGTGGCCAGAGTTTCCCATGGCTTTTCAATGCTCTTGGTTTTTGAATCACGGTAGAAAATTGTCAATGAATGTGAAAATGATTCTCTATGCTCTTCTGAGAGTCAAGCGGACTTCCGTTTGAGACGACTCGGCTCCCTGCTTGAATTTTGGTCGGCTCTCTCATTGCCGGGGATCCCAACAGGACTTGGAGCCCACTGTAAGGCCACAGTCCAGCCATATGAGATTACCTCCTCAATTTTAGTTCGGCACTGAATTGTGTTAAGGCAGTCAGTTGGTGTATTAATGCTTAAAGCTAAATTTGCAGTTTGGGAGTCTATGAAGATGACACCTTTTGCAGGAGCTAGACCAGCAGTTAGTAAAAAAATCGTAAAATATGGCATACTAGCCCTTACCCACTCACCTTGCTAGGAATTTCCAAATGTTGTATGATAATATATTGATATAAAGTTTTTAATGTCAAAGTCCTATATAGCACTAAGCTTTCGATTGTATAAAAAACATTTTATAGCCCCCCCCCCCCCACACACACACTTGACTTAAAAGGACAGGACTTGAATTTCTGAAACGAAAGGAAGTACATTTGTATCTTATGCCCCGTACCCTATTCCCCCTTTGGAAGAATTTCCGTTAAACCCGTTCTTGACGCATATCTACTCAACAAAAGAAACATGTCTGCTAAATTTATAGTCGTTTGGTATAATAGCTCCGGAGATCTTGTGATGAGTTAATCGCTTTTTTTCCCTCATACAGACAGATTTGACTTGTAAAATTAAAGAAATTTTATCGAAGATTTTATTCAGTTCTGTGTTGTATTTTAAACCAACTGTCAATTTCTGCGCGATGTGAAAGATCGTCAAGCTTACGCCTCGTAGTCTTACAACCACTACCAGATGACGAGTTCAATACCTGCGTCGTCACACCTTCTCCCCATCCAGCAACCTGGGGTCTTTGTTCCCCTACACATTTAATTTTCTTCGGTTTCAAATTTAGATGTATAAAATTCAGATTTGGTCCGTGAACTTCTATTTTATAAAATAAATTAATACTGCTCCTCAGAAATTCAAACAAGATGGAAAAATGGGAAATGCATTTAAGGGAAAGATGCACAAAATAAGAAATGTTTAACTAATTTCGTGTAACGCGCGGTCCGAATAACTTGAATCCCCTCAGGGGGCTCACCTTCTTTAGGTGAGTACGGGTGTCACAGTCCCGAGGTGCCCTAGGGATCTTTTCCTTTTCCCACGGGGTTTACTGTCTTTGGTAAACACGGGCTTCACGAACCCGGGGTCCCCTAGTGATCCTTCTCTATTTTCGACCCTCTTTCTTGTCATTCAATTCATTCTTTCTTTCACTTCCCGTCTAGACCACAGATATTAAAACAAATGTTTGGCGCAGTATAGCCGAAATCGGCTCTTGCGCCAATAAACCCCAAAATCACTCACTCACTCACCCGAATAACTTGAATGTTTTATAATGTCTAATTATGAATGCTATAGTTTTCTTAGTGAAGGTGCTCACATTTATATGTATTTGTTACTTTTGACGCTGCTGAAATTATATATGTAAATTAATTCCTGCTTTACCTCTGTATATATATCTAGAGAGAGCGGAATAGATTTTGTATTCAGGCTTATGACTGTGTATTTCCTGAAATTTATCTTCTTTGTGATACTTCCTTTTTTGCATTGCTAAATAATATGGGTTCATTTTTTTTCAACTGCCGAATTTTCAGAATTCTAGAAAATTTATATAGTTTACTAGCCGTTAGCCACCCGCTTCGCTGGGTATTTCATGATGCTTTATGAATATGTATTTTTTAAATATATGCATAAATTATTGATATCTAAGAGTCCCAGCAAAAAGCTTTTGATTATGTTGAAAAACATTTTAATAACCTTCACCTTTTGATTTAAAAAGGACAGGACTTAAATTTCTAAAATTGAAATAGAATTATCTTTTCGCTCCCGGACACCTCCCAAAAAAAGCGAATACTTCGTACACATTTTTAGAACATCTATCCTAAGGACAAAATATTTCATGGATGACAAATTTATTTTCATTTAATTAGTTTAATTTGCAAAATTTAAATGGGTGATTATTTTATAAAATTAATACTGAGATGGTCAAAAACATCCTAAAAATAAAATACGAAAACCTAGCTTATCTGACTTAGCAAAACTTTAATAAGGCACTCTAAAGAGTTTTCAATGGATAAATGAATATCAATTCTATTTCTTCTTTATCAAACAGTGCGTTTACTGAGTGGTCATGTGTACACGCTCGTGGCGGTAGTCAGTGGAGTCGCCTGTGCCAATAATGATTAGGAGAGTGGAACGCCATTTCAGTCCTTTGTAACGTGACTGTAATTAAATGCTAAAAATTCGTCGCCAAGAGCCCACGTGTTATTTCTAAGTCCGATAGTTATAATGATTCAATTAGTCAAATCTGGCTTGACGCATACTTTTGTTAAAAATTTTCAACATCACCTTGATCAATGGATTTCACTTACGACGGTGATTTTTCGCACTTTTTCCTGTTATTTGTTCTTCTACTATTTCACTTTCACTCTCTTCTGCTTTTAATTATTTTAAAATTTTATTAAATATTTTATTTTGTGGTTTTTATAGTATGTTCAGTTCTGTGGAGTACATTTTTCTTAAAATCTTTTGCATTCTCAATATCTTTATGATAAGGCAGATGAAATATAAAATAATAAAGCATGCAAAACTGATGGATACAGCACCTTGTATTCATATTTTTAGTTCCTACTATTAATTCACTCTCTTTATATATATTTCTTTATTTATATATATATATTTATCTTGTTCACAAATTTTCAATCGTTAGTAAAATACTTTCTATTCATCCAATCAAGTTTAAATAAATTTGTTTAAACTTGTACATTTGATGTTATTGCAGTTTTTCAAATAATTAATTAATTGAATTAGATTAAATTAATTACCGGTTTTCGACGCCAACTTAGATTCGCTTCCATCGCTGTAACAATGTAACTGTTCAAACAATAACAATAGTTGGTGTCGAAAACCGGTTTTTCAGCTTAACCGGGTGTGCATTGTTACAACAATGCAGACAAATCATGCTCTTTTTTAATTCCTACTATTAGTTCACTCTTTCCCTATATATATATATATATATATATATATATATATATATATATATATATATAATGTTCAAGTTTTCAGTTGTTAATAAAATACTTTCTATTCATCCATTCAAAGTAGGAATTGACTTAAAAAAATTTTTATGTCACTTGTTCAAATTACTCTGCAAAATGTGCAACTTATTCTTCATGGTTTTCATTAGCAGCCGGATTTTGATTAACATATTGTTGCCAAACACTAAACACAAATCCCATTATATATATATAGAGAGAGAGAGAGATAGATTTGGACACCAAGTAAAAATGTAGATCTAAATATTTAAAGCATTCTTCCAATATTCGCAAGATGATAGGGCATACTTTTGATACATGAGCTATGTTATCAGTAAAAAGAGTAAACATTGCTTTTGAGAAAGCGAATGAGATAACATTTATAACCTAAATCCCAAAACCGTAGAGATTTAGATCGAGTGACAAGAAAAGACTTCTTATCTCTTCGCACATGACCCCTCATAATTTCCTAAAAACGTCTGATTCTTATTCCAAAAAAAAAAGGACAAATAACATAATAGTGGTTTGTTTCCTGTTCCGTTTTATCTTGGAGCTCTATCTGCACCAAAATAGCCTCAGTGTATCATGTGTCCTAAGAAGAAACAATAGTTACAGCTAGGCCTTCTATGATACCTATCAGTAAAAAAATCACTGTCAACGTTTGAGTCACTGTCGTCTAATTCATGAAATAATCGGCTGATTTAAAAAAAAAAGCTTAAATTTCGAGATTCAATGGGGTGAACCAGAGTTCGCGTTAGTGTGCGGGACAATCAAATGATGAAACACATAAAAAAAATATCAACTTTTGTTAAAATTCGATTCAAAATCTAATATGATTGCAACTAGCTACTGAGAGTGAGAGTTAGCCCTAATTAAAAATCGGAAGCGTAGTTTGGGGCACCGAATCACCCCAGGCTCACGAAATCTTCCATTCTGGGAAAACTGTTTATTTGATACCAATGGCCTTGTCAGTATCCTCCTATATGGCCTTTATGGGAATTAAAATGTATTTGTCTCGTATATCCCTCTTTTTTAGGAGTGGCAAATGTTTTCTTACAAAATATTAATATACTAGGGGTAACTGAGTTTCCCTCGCGAACACTTTTGTTCCAAAATATTTTATATAAACAGGCTACATTTTTCCCCTGTGAACGACTTAGTGGTTTTGATTGCTGTGATGTACGACTCATTATGGTTTATAAATGAAAGTGAATGGAATATAAAATGTAAATGAGTAGAATATAATGGAAGAAATGGGTATGTGTGCTATCTCTATTCGATGAAGTTGAAACTGATCAAGTAAAGGCAGAACCTGATGAAATAATGGATATTAATCATGATAGCGAAAGTAAATCTAAGAAAAGTGATGAACATGAAACGTTTGAGTTGAAAGGAAAACTTTCAAATGCTACCTAAAAAATTCCATCGAGGAAGATATGAAGCCACATGCGTACCTCAAGACACACTGCACCCTGTCAAAAAGGCACAAGCAAGAAAAAGTTCACCACCCTATTGGTCGATCATTTAAGGACAGTAAAACTACAATAACTTGAACAAAATATGACAGTTTTGCCTACAAATATCATTCCTGTAATGTTAACGAAAAGTGTCTGTAATTTGTGTCCTTTATTAAATTCACGCACGTTTGAAACATTTTAATTCAGTTTGATTGGATTTCTTTTCTCAAATTATCAAAGATATATTAATAAGTCCTTAAAAGTAGGTAAATATACTTTCTCTTGGTCAAATTATTCACTGTAATTACGATTTGTATGGTGTACCATAAAAATTATTATTAAAAAAATTGGGGTGACTCCGTCCCCCCGCGTGACCACTAACGTTAACATCGAGTGCGCGCCTTCTCTTGGGTTAATAATTATTATTAAGATAACATCTGAATAAATGAAGTCTGACAGATGCACTGGATCAGAAAACTTGTAGAGATCTTTACATTGATAATAAGGTTATAAGACTTATCCAAGATATGTTGATATTCTACATGATAGTTTTCGCAGATATAATTCAAAGTAACACCATACGTGGTCCACTCCTAACTTCCTATGTGAACTCGTTTCACTTAACTTTAAATAGTGAAACTCATTTGCATGCGTCACGGTTCCTTCACAGAAAGAGGTTTTCAAAAATCAAACAATTCATTTAAAGAATTTTCTCTTGAGGATTAATTAGAATACGTGAAGAGAACCCGTTACAAATGAAGCTTCTGGACTGTAAAATCTACTTTTCACAAAATCTTCAAGTGAGTGTATTTTAATATATAGCTTTTAAAGTAGTTCTTTTATAGGTGTTTTAATAATATGTTTAAATTTTCAAATGATCAGAGCTTAATACAGTATTTATAGATTTTTTTAGTTCACGGCACACTAAAAATTACTGGCGGCACACCTGGATATTAAAAAAAATTGTAAAGCTGTATAATACGAAGGACAAAAAACTATTTATTTACAAAACTTATTCAATGAAAGGGCTGAGCCCATTTTTTTTAACATATTAAACCAAAACGCTGTTCCCCTGTCTCCAGACAAGTTCGCGTTCTGGATTTGATTTCTGATGCTGATTTAGATTTTCAATGCTGAAAATCTAAATTCAGGCATCCATGAAGATGCGAAAGTCAGTAAAATTTCAATAGCTTTCAAACTGATCGCACGCGCAGAGTACAAATTGTTGCCAAGAATGCCATTTCTATCCCGAAGAACGTTGAACGGTATAACTTATATCGCGAGCGTTTCACAAATCAAGTATTCCTTCTTTTTCTGTTGCCAAATTTGGTGTCTTACAAATTACAAATGGTTTGGTTGGACATCCATGTTCGTCAACTAAATGTGAAAGAAAGCTTTTATATGTAACCAGTAAAATCGACGTATATTATAATTGAGGGAAAAAATAATGTATAAAAACTAAATCTAAAATAAATTTTTCGAGTAACCATTGAGGTAATGGCTGTTTCAAAGTTACAGAAGTCCTGCAATTTCAATTATTTGTCAAAATCCTTTCGGTACATATGACAATCTCCCCTGGCAAACAGGTTGAGAAATATTAGTTTTACAGAGGAATTCTAACTTCGATTTATCGTTTTAGTCATTTGATTGTAGCTCATAAGTACGAAATTTATCACTTTGATCTCTATAGTACAACTCTGAGCTTTTCTGTTATGTCCATATAGATAGGTCATTTTCATTAGATATTGGCCGCTTGAGCTAATATTTCTTCAAAACATTTTTTGTTTTATTATGCTCTGAATTTTCTGGCAAGCTTCCTAGGTTAGCAAGGAATCGTCAAAATTAAATCTTAAGAACGAAGCCAAATCAAACGGGCTATTCTTTAGAAAGAACCGAGGAAAGACAATAAAAAAAAGCCAAAATTGTGCAATATATTGTTGCCTCTATTTGTCTATTGCTACCAAACTTTAAGATATTAGAGACGCCTTATTAGTGAAACAATTTTCATAAACTACTGTGGACTAACGAACTGATTTTCGCACTCAACAAAATTGATGCAATTATCTCGTCTTATTGCTGTGTCGTTTTCTGGAGACGATGTTTAAATAAGCTACGTTAATGGCTTTCAGAAGCTTTCGGATCATCAGTTAAAGTCTGGAAGACTCTTTGTTTGTATAAAATCTAAATATTTATATAAATCTTTTCAAGTATGGTTAAGAAAAGTCATTTGTCATCTGGACTGAAAGTAATACATTAGGATTCATTGATTGAATACTACAATTAGATGTAGTCACACCAAAAAAGGTTCTTCGATATTTGATTATTGTGGTGTTCCTTTTTTCTAAAGTAATTGGAGAACAGAACGGGTTACTTTGAGAAATTTAATACATAAAATTTCATTACTCTAAGATAATTTTATGCAATCATAAAAAACTATTCCTATTTTCATTGTTGTGGATAATTTTTTAAATTTAAAATTGTTTTGAAAATTTAGTTTGCCTTGTAATAACAATATGATGGTACTTTATTAAATATTTATTTATCGGAACAAAACATCAATTTCAGGTTTTTTTTTAATGTGCTTTATGTAATAAATAATGATTAGTTCTTTAAGAATACATAGTTAATTTGGTCGTTAATACACATATTAACTATGCATTCTTAAAGAACATAATAGAATCGTTGAATCTGAATTATTCTTATACTCTGCGCAGAATTATTGTATAAAAATAAATGAATATCTTTTTCAGTTTCCTTTAACGATTTTCTAAGTATTTTTAAAAATATTTCCCCTTGCATCACTTTTTAAAATTTCTGTATAGATTTACTAAAATTAGACAAGCATTTGTATAAGCAAGTTTTCCTCGTTTTAAATCCCTAATCATTCCATCATTAGCCCTTTTATCCGGATAGGAATTTAACTGATTTAGAGAATCTGTTTACACAAACGTACATTTAGAAACCACAGAAAATCTGAAGAACACAACACGATATCTGAGGGGAAAGTGAAGGATTTATAAGTACTCTCTCAACTCTAATCTATACGGAAACATACACCGCAATAATCGAGGGGTTTCTTGAAATTTTCAACATCACCCGTAATCTCTTGACCTGGGATAAGCGAATTCTCTTCTCATCATCCGTGAAGAGAGAATGCTCCTTCAAGGACCCGTCATAAAAACAAACAAAACACAATGGACAGTTACTTTCACCTCAGTGAGTCACTTGATGAGGCTGGGGAAAGTCGAAGGCGGTTTTAGCTTTTTTCTTGTGTACCTTAAAAACCAAAACAAATCCACTGCCGCGTGTCTTCCTTTTACGTAAGCACGGACGAATGAACGGACAGAAAGTAATTTGTGGTCCTACAAGGAACTTCCTTAAAAAATTACCGTAAATGTTATGTCAATTCGTTTTTTAAAGACTTTCTTGAAGACAGCGATTCAAGGAAAGTGAGTTTATATTAAATGTTTTGCGGAATGAAGCTTTTAAAAAAATTTTGTGTGCTCTGTCTTAAATTAAATTTCGACCGATTTAATGAGTTTTGCATTAAAAAAAAATTAATTTGAACATTTAGATTTGTTTGGACGAATTTTTTTAAAGAGAAAACTATGCCCTTTCTTTTAGAAAATTTTAGCTTTGCCAAAAATTTAAAACATACTCCACATCATTTTTGTGAGAATTTCATTTTTTATAGGGTTTAAAAGATATATCATTATGTTTTGTTTTTTTTTGAAAAATTGCACATTTTCTACTTGGTGTTAGTACGCAAATCTTTCGGCTGAAAAAATTAATTGATGTCGACGCGTTCATTAAGAAAAAAAGGATAAAGTTATGTATTTAATGGAATTTCTTGAACCCCATATTTTTTTTACATCCTCATCTGAACTATTAGTAAAAATTTTTTGTTTAAATAAATTAATGATACAGATAAGATTGAAATTTTAATTATATGAGGATCTATGAAAGAATAACAATTTACATGAATACTCAAAATATAAAAAAAAATTAATGATAAATTCTTCAGAATTCTAGAATGAAGAAAGGATAAAATAAAAGGCATTAAAAAATTTCCAAAAATTTTGTTACTTACAAATTAAAAATTGAAGAAAATAATATAAAATACTCCGAATAACCCATTCAGGTCTATGATCATATATGTGTTCACTTCAAGGAACACTATATTAAGTGTAAGATTGTGTTTTGTCCGTTCTGAGGCCCGTGTGATCAGTGGTGTAGCTACCAATGGACTAGGTGGTACCGGGTACAGGGGCCTTCAGGCTCAGAGGAGCCTTTGGACCCTGACCACCAAGCAAGTCAAACTTGCGATAGTGAAAATTTTGTTATTTTCAATCTTTTCATAAACTTATTTGAAAATAAACCATACTTATTATTACATCTTAAAAAGCCTACACAAGAGAAGCAATGCCTTCCTAGTTATATTCAATTTTCAATAACAATATGATTCATAATAAGCTAGTTTCCTGTTTCAATATTTCGCAATCTTAGCCGTATCTGCAATACACTAATGTAATTTTGTTCCCCCTCCTCTGCTCTTTTGTACAAAGGTGATTTTTTAAAAAAAATAATGATAATAATATCATAATGTATTTTCTTCTTCATGCACATTTTTTGCATCATTTCCTGTCTATCTCGGTGAACCATTTTGTAGCTCTAAGCCCTCTGGTGGATGAATGCGATCCTCCCAATAAATAAATAAATACTTATATAGATATAGAGATTCTCCAACAACGTTTTGTAGAGTAGCTTTACCTTTCTCCTTCCTTTTTACGTCAGTAAGTACTCCAGCACATACGAATTTTGTATTGGATAAAATTATAAAACTAAAATTATGGATAAAAAAAGCCCAGAGGTGTGTTTAAGTGCAAACAGCCAAGAAAGAGAAGATAGCAAATAAAAAATGTCGCTTTATATGTTTAAAATATTTATAGATTTTTATTTTGTACTTGATAAAATCCAACCAAGCTCGGGCCATCATTTTTTTGGACCAGGGCCCTTGGATACCTAGCTACGCCACTGCCCGTGATCGTACCGATGTAATCTTAATTTGGAACGTATGGAGTTGGAATGATTATAAACTAAAAATTTTGGCGTATTTAATTACAGCAATGGTTTAATATATATTAATTTTAAAATGGAGTTAATGGCTTAAAAGGAAATATCACCTGGTCCTGAACGGGATAAGAATAAAAATGATTGCATTTTGAATTCTGTACACTCTCACACACATACAACTTACTAATGGAATTTGATACTTATATAAAAAAAAATGCAAAGTCAATTCGGTTCCGCGCGCGATGTCATTTTCATATTTATCTGAATTGCGAACAAGATTTTTTTGCATGACATCTCTCGTTAAACTAGAATTTGTACAATTATAAAGGAACATCAAATATTTATATATTGCGATTGAATTTTTGAAACTGGCATGTGTTGTAAAGCCATAAAAACTGTTTCGTGTAATATATAATAAAATCGCTTGTCAGAAAGACTTACAGACAGAACTGTCTGATGTTTTCAAGTGTATTTCGGTGAAATCTATTGACATGTTTTTCTTAGTCACGAGTTTTGATTGATTTGAATATCCCTTTGTTCGTGAACAAACGTATCAGTTGAGGAAGACGCCACATCATAAACGCTTGTCTTATTATTTTTCTTGGTGCGTGAAATTGCAACTGTCTAATATGCTTAGCGATTTTTAAAATGTTTTGACATAGCATTTAATTTAGAAAATAAATATTTTATAACATTTGGTCAGAGTTCTTAGCTATTAAAAATTATTTGTATTACTTCAATAAATGTAAATAAATGTATTTTGCTTGTTAGTTTGTAATAAGTAAAAATACATTTATTAGTTAGCAATAGTTAGTTTGTGTAATAATTTACAAATAACTTTATATACAGGACACATTGTGTACTAAATCCTAATTATATTGTGTACTAAATCCTAATTATATTGTGTACTAAATCCTAATTGTATTATGTACTAAATCCTAATTGTATTATGTACTAAATCATGAAGCTTATTAAATTAATATTGAAGGGCTATCACATTAATATAATTCCTTCACTTTGCATTTATTTAATCTCTTTTCTTTGATTGTTCTTTTTCGAAATATATTTCTTATGGATAATATTAAAAAATCTTTTTTAAACAACAATTCGATGAGTATTAGAGTGGATCGCGGTTATATGAAGAAAAAAAATTATTATTTATCGGAACCTACCCATGAGGAAATTTCCTCTCATCACAATAAGTTTTAAAAAGCTAAAATGTCTGTTTCACTTTAACAAAAATTACTTTTATATTTTACCATAAAAAAACCTTAAATACCTAGACTTTATTCTTCTTGTGGCAGTACTTAACATATAAATTAATTTTTTTTTTATTTTTCCCTCAATATACCTGGGAACATCTTTTCCACAAGGGGTAGGCTTTGAAATTTTGAAAAATATTCTTTCGATCTATCCTAATATAACATTATATTTTAATCCTGAAGCTTATTAAAAGTGATATTGATTAGCTAGAATTAACATTTCATAAACAATGCATTCAGTATCTCATTTCTTTGCATGTTCTTTAAAATATATTTCTTATGAATAATTTAAAAAAATCTTTTTGGGCAACGCTGCTGTGAATATCTTTAAGAAATGGATAATTCATATAACTTAACTAACTCCCTAATGAATATTAAAATCAACTGCTTGTCGCTTTCCTTTTCAAGAAAACAAAAATGTTCAGTTCTTTTTTCCTGCTTCAATGAGCATATCCGTAAATCTCATTTTCGACTTCGAATAATTATTTGCTCTATTTTAATCTCGCAGCGCCATCTCTTATATCACGAATAAATTAAAACATTTTAAATATCCTAATTTACTAATATTTTACATTTAAATCGAACGACTTTACTTTTAACTATCTTTATGTATAAATAAAATAAAAATTACTGCATTACTTTGATAGCTATAAAGAAGATAATTTTAGTAATTTGTTTTGTTTCTTGAATTTTAAAATTTTACTTCTGAACATAAAAGATTTGTTATTTAGAATGCAAACAAATTTTCAGTATTAAATCTCCACGAACCGATGCAAGAATATCTAATGTATTTTAAGAACTAGTTTTTACATGTTTGTTCGTTCTCACAACTTTAACCTACCGACATCATAAAGTCGATGATCGCTACACACGCATAAAAGAGAATGTTTTTAAATAGTTCAGCGTTCCTGTTTCTCAAAAATCATTAAAAAAGAAAGAACAAAATAAAAGGAAACAGATACATTAAGAATAGTAATTGTCACCAACCATCAACATAATCAAATAAATCACCTGAGTGAAAATCAACAAATCCATTTCCATACACATTCACAGATACGATGTTAATTTTATTTTTATTTTTTTCCCGACAAAAGAAATTGATCCATATCAGCTATTAAACGAACGAAAACACTAATTACCGATGAAATAATCACTTTATTGCATGTTTTAATAAATGAAAACTAGTCTTTATCCCGCTTTCTTCTAACAGGCAAATGTGTCATCGCCACTGGCTATTGAGTTGGCGAGATATCGCCAAAACATTGACCCACTTATTCAAATGGCCGCCGGGATGCTGTCTGTCTGCAGATCACGTTTGAAATGATGCAGACAACGAACTTTAACCTTGGACCACCTCGTTTCGCTAACTCCGCATCTTCTCTACGTAGAATAAATAAGAAACTCGAATTATAGACGGGGAGAACTTGGCTTAAAACCATTATGCGCCAAGAGAGTTCTTATCTGTGAAAATAAACACGATACCCTCATAAAATTGTTCCCCGAAGGATCAGTTTCAATCGTGAGATTTCTATTTGAGTTGCGGTACTTATTTAAGTAGGACATCCCGATTGTTGATACTGTCTTACGGTACTTGAAAGACTTGCTCTCAAAAAAACATTTGGTTTCTATCAGTAGTGTCTTTGAGATCAGCGATACAGGCGTGTTTCACCTCTCCCCTTCTTATAGTAATTTTAACTTATTTGAGATGTGCGTGGAGCTATAAACTGTTTACTCTTTTTCCTTGAGATTTATTTTAATTTAATGTACTCTAGTTTTTTTGATATTATCTAAATGACATAGACAAACATCATAAAATGTTATTATGGAGACTGGCCTTGTTTTGAACAATTTCTACACTTCGATAGTTCTTTGGAAGCTAAACTCACGTAAAACTAATTTAGAACTAAAGTAATATAAATAATTCTGTCAGTGAATAATTCACAAGATTGTCTCTGCTTCATACATAAAGCAAAATAAACAATTCAAGTTAGAGGTAAACAACATAATTTAACAATTTGACTAGCTACAATTAAATAATAAGCGAAACTGGAAATATTTTAAATTTGAAATTGTCGCTCTCTTAGTTAAATAAAATTTTATTATAGATATTTTATAAGATCTTTCCAAACTTATTTGTTTGCTGTTCGCTGATTTTACGGCTAAAGTGACATTTCTTGTCATCATTATGCAAATATTTAAGTGGTGTTTTATAATAAATTTTGTGGAAAATAATTACAAATAACAAGTAATTTTACAAAGGTTTTCAAGTATCCCCAAGTATTAACTCTGTGTTTACTTAAGATTGCCACTTAATTAAGAAGAATGTTCAGAGTACTTTTTTTGCAAAATGGAAAATTTCTAATCTCAAGATTTGTGTTCTTTCAGAACAAAATCAGGAATTTTTCTTTTCTCTTTTTTTTAGGGAGGGAAAACGCACAGCCTTCCTCTCCACTCTTTCTTCGTAACTTCAAATTTCGGGGAGTTCTTTAAGCCTATTTTTTATTTTCTTTATTTAACTTTCCAAGCTCCATTTTGAAAAAATATAAATTTTCTTCTCATTATACCAAAAAACTGCTCAAAAACTAGAACTACATCAGATGTTTTCAAAAAGACTTCCTTCAAGTTCAAAAATAAATTCGAATAAAAGGATTTTTTTTTCTCTCTATATGTATGTAGGTATGCACAAATTTAAAACTAGTTTTTCATGACAGACGATTTACTTTAAATGAAATTACTTTAAAATAAAAAGTATAATTCTTGTTCAATGAATGTTAGCTTTTTGGAACTAAATGAAAATAATTTTTTTAATATTAAGAATATTGTTTAAAAAAATATTGTTTTGGAATTGATTTTCAGATGATATGCCTTACATTTACTACAAAAACACTGAACAAGTGTTGCAGATGAATTTCTGATCATAATCGAGATCTGATCATTATATTTATTTTCTTTTTATAGCGTATATCAACCTTTACAATTGTAATTGGTACATGAAAATTACTTAAATTTTGCTTTGTTGTAATTCGTAAATTGATAAAATGAATACATGTTTTTTCAGCAATATTTATCTTATTTTTAAAAAATGAAATTAATAAAATATATTTACTTTTTTTACCGTACATATTTTTTTTTTTTTTTTTACTATTTCTTCGTGATTGTAGAACACAAATACAGCTAACTAGTTTTTGTTTTGCAGATTATGTCTCATTAAGTCTATTAAAGTGTTTTTATTAAAAATTACAGTTTTTGTAAAAACGATTTAGTTACTTGTCAAATTTTAAAATGCATGCGACTGCTGTTAATTTTGCATTTATGCTCATTTTGTTTTATTCAAGGACAAATGTACTTTTATGAATTATGTATGTCTGGAAAAGGAAAGCAAATTATATCATTCGTCGCTGTGAAAAATATACCCTTGAAAATGCAGAACTTGACATGTCAAATACTACTATACTGTTTCACTCGTTCGGAGCAACGGTATTTTCATCAATAACTGTCAGACTGGGAAAAACAAGAAGAAACACACCATATGGGAACTCCATTAGAGGTGGAATGAGCAACTTCCGAAACGTACTGAAAACAAGTAAATCGCATGAGTCTAGGAAATCGGCGTCCTTTTTCGATAAAGAAAAAAATATTTCAAAACTATTTAACAAGACGAATTCAGGCCCCAAATAAAAATCACTTACAGTGGGTAACTATGGTTAATTTATTTTTTAACAAATGAGTTATTAAATATACAATTTTAAACGTGCTGATCATTTTTTTTTCTTTTATCATTCAAATTAATAGGCTTTGAAGAACCAATTGGTGATGCTAATACATTGAAGAATTGTATGAAGTACAATTCTTCTGAGTGTATGATATTTTTTCCCATTCAAAAGTGAAAAATTAATTTTAAAAACTATTTATCTGTTCATTGCAATCCTTATTAATAGTACAAACAATGATCTCGAAAATGGTCTACAATTTTTACTTCCACCTTATATTTAAAAAAAGATGTATGAATTTATAAGAAGCCCCTTAGTAATAAACGAAAAAATCTTTGTCTGAGGGTAATGATATATTTCAGAATCAGATAAATAATATTTACCAAAGCAAAGTTGATCCACTTTTAGTTTAAATATTATTGCTCCTTTTTTTTTAATATTTTGAATGATTCGAATAATATACTACTACCTAAATACTTTTATTGCCCGTGGTAATCGAGTAAACGGATTGAGTTCTGATGCCACTGAAAACTCACCGTGAAGAGGGGCTGCCCCCCTCTTGACTCTTGACTCACAGTACTCACACTGGTATGATGTGGAAGTCTGGAGATATCGTTGTTCTCCCTTTTCTGAGACTCAAAATTACGAGATCTATCGTCAATACTACTCCTACTACCAATGGTGTAGAGGTGAGTGTCCCCCCCCCCCGCTCTTTTGTCGACAAAATAAATTAACTGAGGACTGGGAGAGTTGGTGATCAAACCCTAATACTGGCTTACGAGTCAATTCCTTCTTCGCCAAACCCAGTTTCGATATCAATCCCCATTCCAGTAACGTCACACAATTCTCAACAAACCATGGCGCATTTGTTTCTTATTTGAATAGCTTCAAATAAAAACTACTCTCATTTGTCTTAGTGGTTCTGTTGGGGATACTGACTATTATGTATTAGCATGTCCTCAGACTAAGGATCTTCATTTGGTCTCCCTATCTCAAAATGCTAAAAAAAAAACCTAGTTCTAATTTATCATTAGAAATCCTTCCATTCTCTTTAAACTAAAATAATGTGTGAATTAAAATTGCCTCTACAATCCAGTATCCAATTCCTTAGATGGGATTGGATCTATACTCTCTCTTATGCAGTGCCGGTTTATCCATTGGGTGCTTGGGCAGGTTCGAAAGAGCCCGGATAAGTTGGACTTAACCATATTTTCTTGTTATAAATTTCGATCCGCCATTGCCAAGGAGGCCTGTAGATCTTCTGCGCCCAGGGCCCGAAATAAGCTTAAATAGGCACTGCTCTTATGTGGTCGCAAGCGGGTTTTTTTCTTTTCTTTCCCCAAATGTTTCTTGTTTTATTTTTTGTACGGTGCATTTGTATTTTATATTTTTTTACTTTTGATGTATTTGCAAGAATGCTCGAATAATGTGCATTCTTTTTCCTTCACTTATCCTTTATGTTCTTCATTATTTTCAGCTTTGTAAGTTTGTACCATGCAATTACATTTGTACTCCTTTAATTAATCATTAATTTGTAATATGTAAATTTAATGTGTACTATTATGTGTGTAAAAAAATGTAAACTACGGCTTTGTTTAATAAAGACTGAACGCGCGGGGGTGGTTGTTTCCCGGGGGATCGTTTTGTAGCTCTAAGCCCCTTTCGGGTGAGCTCGGTTCCCTTGGGCATACCACCAATAATACTTCTTCAGCTTTAAAGTGTGATGTTAATCGAAAATCAAAAAACAAATGGTTAAAGAAACAAACATAGTGTGTCGCCCATCCAGTATAGTGGTTAGCGACGCTGGCTGCTGTGCTGTAGGGCCTGGGTTCGAATCCCGGAGAAGACATGGATGTTTATAAATGTGTAGTGCCTATGTGTGGCAGGGGGGTACTCTAAATAGCCTTCGAGCCACAAGTCCTCTCGTGAGGTTGGTGGATGGGGAAAAGAGGTGGGATGCCCCTGATCCTTCTCCAGGGTGTTCTCCCTCAGAATTGGGGTGGTACCGAGCTAAATCGTACTGTCACCTGTATGGTGCTCAAGGCTACGGCCAACGACAGGTGTACATCTAGCCCCTTGTCATGACGAATTTCATGGGCCTGGATCAGTCGAGATCAGGTGGCATAAGAAACAACAACAAATATCGTGTGTACGAATACCCAAAATCCACTGATAAGTGTTATTTCCTTTGTTTGACGATATAGAATTCATTTTAAATAGTTCAACGGTTCATCAAATTAAATTGTGTTAATTTATCCATAACTATTCACTAACATCAGGAATTTATCCATTTATAGCTTATAATTAGCTTTAATCGAATCATATATTATGTGTAATGAAAATACACACAAAAGCATTATAAAAATAAATATGTAGAAAAAATCGAGAAACGAATCACATTCTAGACCAGGGGTCGGCCACCTGTGGCACGCGGTACAATTCTCAGTGGCATTCTGCTCCACTCTAATAATTCGTCAAATTTTGAGTGGTTGGAAGTTGATAAATTTATAATGGCCCTTCTTGACAAACATCTTCAGAATTATTAATATTTAAGGAATTACGACAAAATCTGGAAAATAACTCTAAAGATAAATTTACAGCTATTTTGTATATTATTGAATGTCATTGCTGGAGAGATTGAATTGTTTGACGAGAGAAAATTGCACGAACTCTCTGCTTTCCATTTTTGGTTCTACATAATTAAGCAGAAATTCTTTCACATTTCAGTCCACAAAGAAATTGCTTAACAACTGAATCGTGTCAAACTGAAAGTCACACATTGTACCCCTGATTTTGTGATATGTAAGTAGAGCGGTGGAAGCACAGGTTATCATTAAAATTTTTATTTAACTGTTATGTGTGTGAAGGGGAATACTTATGTTTTATGTCATTTATTATTTTAATAAATGTTTAAAAAATATAATATATGTACAATTTTAACTTTATGTTTGTTAAAATAAATATATTTTATGCTGTTTATTTTTATGTCAAGAAATATCTTTAAATGATACAAAATTAATATATAATAAAACCGTAAATCTATATAATTGATCTATTCTATCTATCTCTATTCTCTAACTCTGGATGCATTATCACAGGAATCGAATTGTTTCAAAAACGTCTTTCTGTGTGGCACACTGAATCCTATTGGTAGATTCGTTTGGCACGTCACATCTAAAAGGTTGCCGACCCATGTTTTAGAC
Organism: Trichonephila clavata; assembly: GCA_019973975.1. NCBI lineage: Eukaryota > Metazoa > Arthropoda > Arachnida > Araneae > Nephilidae > Trichonephila > Trichonephila clavata. Next base: position 305,266 of record BMAO01022563.1, read on the forward strand.
TATTTTTTAAATATTGAATAAAATTATTAATATTTCTAATTGTTATTTTTATTTTTTTCTTACTTAAAGCAGTAATCTTTCGTTTTATTACAAAGCAAATTTTCTGTCGTAAGCTTTAATGTTTTCCCTCTATTTTATGGCCACGTTAGTTTAGTGGTCATGGTCACGAACTCGTGTCCGGCATGTCATGAGTTCGAGCCCTAGTATCACTAAAGATCCGGTGTATAGTGGGGCTGACGCACATTAAATCTGACTTTGAGCCACGTTGACGAGGTATAGCAGTTTGAAGAGTAGCTGCCAGCTCAGGTGACAAAATGACGAGGTTCGTCACCACTAGCTTTTGTGTTGCTTTATGGAGCAACTCTAATAAACACTCACTCATTTTCATCTGTTTTATTACTGTCGCTTGCACGTAGACGAAATTGGATAGTTCAAAATACGATACATTTGAAGAATTTCAAATCATTCGCATCCTTTCTCTGTTTCTCGGGATTTTAAGCTGGCGGGGGTATAAAGAGAGATTTCGTTTTTTATCTGTGTGTATATCGAAATCCGAGTTTAAACATAATTAACATTTTTAGCACACTGAGTTAATCTCACAAATAACTGCCCCTCAGGGGGCTCACCTTCTTTAGGTGAGTACGAGTGTCACAATCCCGAGGTGCCCTAGTGATCTTTTCCTTTTCCCACGGGGTTTACTGTCTTTGGTAAACACGGGCTTCACGAACCCGGGGTACTCTAGTGATCCTTCTCTATTTTCGACCCTCTTTCTTCTCATTCAATTCATTCTTTCTTTCTCTTCCCGTCTAGACCACAGATATTAAAACAAATGTTTGACGCAGTATAGCCGAAATCGGCTCTTGCGCCAATAAACCCCAAAATCACTCACTCACAAATAACTGTATTTGTGAGATCAACTCTGTGTGATACCTTCGAAAAAGCATCCATAATTCTACAACTTATTATTCATCGGTAAAAGTTGGCAATATCGCTAATTGTGTATTGTTACTGTATATCAGTCGATTATAATTAGTTCTGAGAATTAATTTCCATCTCTAAAATAATAGCAGCTGTATTACTAATGATCACATTGGAGAGTCACTTCCCTTTTCCTAGCGTATTCATTTCATTTTCATCTGAAATGTATTTAGTATCCAACCACAAAAACAACACCCCGTCGAACATGCGTAATCGATCCTCGTCACAATTACGCATCTGTCAAATACCACCATATATATAAGTGAACTTTTCCGATTATTCTTAGATATTGAAAGAAGAATATATTTAAATCACTTTACTTATTTTCTCATTTGTGTTTGGTCTTGTCTTGGCAAAACTAAGTACCCTATATTTCTGGAACTTTTTTTAGAGGCAAAGTTAGAGAGTTGGCTTTTATACAGATCCGCTAAAAAAAACACGTAATTCAAGAAAAAAAAAATTTTTTTTTTTAAACCCATTTTTTGTTTTCCGTGCACATACAATTTCAAATTTGTAACTTTTTGGATATTTTGAACGGAACTTTTATTTTAAAAGGGGCGGAAAAAAGTCTTAACAAATCCTTGAAAGTTAGGGTCAGAATCCAAGTTTCGGTATAGTTCATATTCACTCAATGGGATACCTCTGAGCGCATATGTTCATCATGCGACGGGTTTTTTTTCTCTTCTTGGCCATGAAACGTAGGTCAACGCTCACTTGCCGTATACTTCTTTCTCTTCATGTCCATTTTCCAAACAAATAATCAAAAAAGGCGCAGAAAGTAAGACTGGGACAGAGAGTGCGTGAGAGAATATTAACGTCGCACTGTTCAGCTACACGAGGGCTTTAGGCGACGGACCACGTAATTTTGAACCATGGTCAAGTGACGAGGACGACACCTGAGCTAGCACCCCTCTCCTAACTTTCACACCAATGGGAGGACGTTTGAGCTCTCGACAGATTTTACGTGCATGGTGCCCCTACACGGCGGGTCTTCAGTGGTACTGGACTCGAATTCATGACACGCCAGCCACGAGTCCGATACCTTGACCACTTGGTTACCGCGGCCACAAGACTGGGACAGATAGTGAACAAAATAACAAATGAATGAGAAAAAAATGTACCACATAAATAAAGCTAGCGTCTTTGGCTCTAGCATTTTATTACTGCAGTTTTATTGGTAAATGTCACCTCCTGTTCGACCAAACATGCAACATATTTGAAAGTTACTGGAGCTTCCCCCCCCCCCTACAATTTTGCTTATATACAAGTTTCGAATTTTGGGTACATTTTTGAAGAATAATTCTGAAATATACGGTAAATAACGCGCTATAGGGAAATTGAATGAAATATTTGCTAAAATATTATGTCATTTTTATTGTTTTATAAACGTCGAATATATGTAGTTCCAAACAATTATTTAACTTAGTGTCAGAAATTCGGAAAGTTCTTTTGGCAATAATAAGGAATAAATATCTCACCAAATCATAGCGGAAATTCGTTCAAGAGAACCAATTTAATTGAACACAAGTTACCTTTCTCTAGACCTCAAGTTCCTCCAAAGAGTTGCATAGGAGGAAGAACTTTTAAAAATAAAAGCGAATGTTTGGAAAAAATAGCTCAATATTTTTTCCCGTTCAAGAGCCATTAGCCGCTTTTTAAGAATCAGTTGGTTAATTATAGATAACAAGTATTATATATCGAAAGTGTCCATAGAGTTATTGAGTTTGTAATTAAGAAAAATACAAAATAAATTGTTTGCGAGCTTGCCTAAGGATAAAACGTTTTTGACTTATTTTTCTTACATTTTTTAATTCAGGGATTTTTTCCATTTTCTGGTTGAACTCGCAATAAGTCAACTTGTAATTATTTTCTATTTTTAAAATACTTGTAATTTTTTAAATAAATATTCGTTATCCATTATATTTTATCTCCATAATAAAATATTAAAAGCATCGATTTTTGAAAAAATATTTATCAAAACTGCAAGCCATTTACGAAGTCTTCGTAGACACACGTGCTCACGAATCATTAATTTTTTGCCACCGTTTAACTAGACTAAATTAATATGTCATCTTTATTATCTTTACTTCCTAAGAAGCCAGTAAACACAAACATCATTTATCCGAACACCTTTTTAACCACGAAAATCGATACCATGTAATTGATTCACAAAAAGGTAATTGATATAATCATTGATGTATCGAAAAACACTCACGACTTTGCATGCTAGTAGCTGAAGATTTGCTCTCTCCACGTGCGACATCTTTTGCGTGCATCCCCTCTTGGCGACGTTTCGGCAACCCGCCTCCCCGTAAAAGTGGACAAGGAGGTCAGTGGGTCTCCTTTCCATATCTTTTCGTTTTCATCCCATCCCTCGCTGTGCGAGTAAACACTCTTCCAGCATGCTGGCCACGGAGAACTTCTCCGTTAGTGAGAGGAAATGGAATGATCTTTACATTACTAGTCTGGTAAGATTGACAATCTCAAAGATCTTAAGATTTCATTTTATTAAATGTTTTGCGATATGTAACATAGCCTTCATGATATTATTTAGAAGTAATATGTTTGCTATATGTGTTATTTAATAATAATGTATTAATTGTGAAAACATCGTATTGTATATTATTAAAACATACAGATAGTAAACAATATATTATATATCGAATAATTTAATAAATAGTATTGCTTAGTAAAAATAATTGCTTAATAATTTTCATTATATTGCTTGTTAATATATTATCTCATGATTTTAATTTATCGTTTGGGCTTACAATCATTTTTTAAATAACTTGAAGGAGAATAGAAAGAGAATTAAGAGTAATTATTCTTTAAATATTACTAAGCAAAAAAGTTTACATATAATTAGTCTGAGGTAAGAAATTTTCAACATTTAATTTTGATATGTATTCATATATGCGCTGGCTCTTAATTTTTTTTCGAAATAAAATATATATTCTTGTAAAATGTGTTCCATTATGATTCTGAAGAATGAGGAATTTGATTTCTGATTTGAATAATGTATTCGATTTCCCTGCAACTGGAGATGAAATAAAAAAAATGTCTACAGTGAATTCTAAAATAATATTTTCATAAATTAATGATAAAATTCTAGATCTTCCTCAGAGAGTTTCATTGAATGTCAAAGCATATAAATATAATTTATTATGAAAAATATTATGGCATTCTAAAAAATAATTTTCATAATCAACAAGAAAAGACTTTTTAAAATTAGAAGTTATAATGAAAACATTAATTCGAATTCATACCGTACTCAATGCGAACAAATAGATTCAGAAATTTTTTTTCCCGAAAAGAGTTTTTATGTATTTCTATATGTGTGCTTCTGTATCAAAACTGTATAGAAATATTATATTTAAAAATGCGCATTGAATGTTTTGTTCGTAAAGAAAAACTGTGTCTTCAGAAAAAAGTTTGTTGAATGTTATGTTATGTTTAAAATGTATAAGCTAATAAGTTCAGCTGTGAGTGTGCTTTTGTTGTGAAAAATTTGATTGTATAACAATATATATATATAAAAGCAAATTTTTGTTTTTATTTTTTTTTAAATTACGGATAAATAAAAACATATTTATGGCAAGCCCTTGCAAATTTGTCATTGTTAACACCGGAAGAAAATGAATGCTGAAAAGTTTCTTGTTAGGTTAGAGAACAGATTATTTTTGTTCAATTTTTAGTCTAACACTATGATTCAATCCTTGTTTTTTACAATGCATTACAATTTATTAACAATTTTCTGAAAATAAAAGTCAATTTATTTCACTTTCAATCTATATTTTTTTTCGAACTTTGTTCTTATTAACATGATGTAAGTATTTTAAAGGAATTTGATAAATATTTGATGTAGAACTATTCAGTGAAAATTAAATATTGGTGGGCACTTGAACCTTGAAAGTAATCCAAACACATCCCACAAAAGTTGCCTACACGAGCGATTAACTTAATTTATTCTATTTTTGATGAAGTTTTAGGGAAAAAAAGAACTAAGGACTTCTTTATATTCAAAAAATTCTGCATATAATTTATTTTGAATTTAATTTTAAAAAAACAGTATTCTGAAGAAATAATTTTAAAATTGTTGAATTGAGACTTCATTATTTAGACATTGAGAAATTTATAACATTTGGTCATGTCTCTGGCATTTTCATTGTTAGTAGGAAATTTTTGGAAAATTAAAAAACCACATACAGTGGGTAAAAAAAGTATTTGCACACCTACATTTTTTGTTTGCAATTCATAAAAAGAAGCATTAAGAAATAAAAAAATTGGTATTGCCAAATCAGAATAAGTTTAATCATCCAAAACAAACAGAAAAATTACAATAATATAAATAACAATGCTTTTTTGTAACAAAATTAAAATATCTCGTGTCAAAAAAGTATTTGCACACCTGCACGAATACAAAAGAAATAAAATATTTAAGCAAATTTCTAATAATTAATATTTCGTATGCATTCCTTTAGCATCTATTACTGCTTGTAATCTTGCTGGCATTGATTTAATTAAATTTTATGTAACAATAGGGTCAGTATTCTACCACTCTTCAATAAGGGATTGTTTAAGGGCAGATTTGCTTGAAATCTTCCTTTTTCTTATTTTTAAATCCACAGAATTCCACAAATTTTCCAAAGGATTTAAGTCTGGTGATTGTGGTGGAGTGGCAAGTTTTCTGGGTACATTATAAAGCAACCACATACGTGTTATACTGGCAGTGTGCTTGGGATCATTGTCTTGCTGAAAATAGTACGAATTACTGATACCCAATTTTATTGCACTTTGTAGCAAGTTTTCTCGCAACACATCAATATAGGTTCGAGCTGTCATATTCCCATCAATGAAACACAAATTACCAACTCCTTTGCTAGCCATGCACCCTCAAATCATAACAGAGAACCTCCTCCATGTTTAACTGTAAGTAACACATTTTTGGTATGAAAAGCAGTACAAGGTTTTCTCCAAACTAATTTCTTGCCATCTGATTTAAAGATATTGAACTTACTCTCGTCGGAGAATATGACATTTTTCCAGAAATCAATTGGCTTATTGATATATTCCTTAGCGAATTCAAGTCTCTTCAGTCTATTTCGTTCAGTCATGAGAGGTTTTTTCCTTGGAGATCTCCCATAAATTTATGCATCATGCAGGACATTTCGAACACTTTGGGCACAGATTTGAGTTCCAGATGTTGAAGCGACATCATTGGCTAATGTAGCTGCACTAACAAATGGATTTTTCGATGCTTCTCTTATGATTTTTCGCTTAATTCGCAGTGAAAGTTTTTTTGGGCATCCAGAGCGCAAGTTATTTGATGTAGATCCTCTTTCTTTATGACGTTTTATAACATACCGAACAGTAGAGAAGCAAACATTTACTTTTTTACCTATTTCTCGATAACTTAGGTCATTTTCACGTAGAGAAACAATTTTTTCTCGCAACGAAATCGGCAATTCAGATTTCTTAGGTGCCATAACAATTTGAAATCGACAATCAACTGATAAAGTTTCGACAATACCTCCTTTTATAGTAGTCTTACGTATGTTATTTACTGCGGGATGACTGTCAAATAATTAGCCAAAAAATGCAAATTTGCCGAGGTTTTCTAAAAATGGTGCATTACGTATTGTCTGTAATTTCATGTACCTATTAAAAAGATTAATTAAATATTTAAAAAATTGGCTTGAATTATATCGCTGTTTATGAATTATGTTTTTTTGATGAATGTGTGCGTCTTTTTACTCATTGTATTGCCATGAAGATGAGCAAAATCTTTTGGATTATATCATCGAGAGTATTCTTTTTTTCTTTTTTGTTTTTATTTAAACATTTTTCAGGGGGAAAACATTTAGGGGTAGATTTAGGAACGTTTTCTTGTTGAATAACAATGTTTTCATTAAAACTGTTTGGATTTATGTATATTGAATAAGAGGTTAATGCCACTTTTTTTGCACTTAGGGGTGGAATTTAGTGCCTGTGTCCCTATTTTGCTATATATTTACGATACGGATGCGGTTATCGTTGTGGTTTTAAAATGCAGATCCACCTTATAAAGTAAATAGTTGAGTCATGGTTATCATCCGGATTGGGCGATGTTTATTTTTGAGTCATTGAAGACATGAGGAATGTTTATGAGACATTCATTCTCTCTCTCATGAGCAGTATAAAGAGTTAATAAAATAAAAGCAATTTTTGGAGAGAACAGCTTCGTATCTAAAGTTACTGAAAGACTTCATAAAAATTTGGTTTATATAAATAAAATGTTTATTTCGCCCACTGTGCAGAAGCTTAGTGGTCAAGGTAGCAGACTCGTGACCTGCTATCACGAGTTCAAGCCCTGAACCCACCGTGCAAAGGGCGCCGATATACGTTAAATATGTCGAGGTTCAAACATCCTCCCGTTGGTGTGGTGTAGAAGTTAGGAGAGTGGATGCCAGCTCAGATGTCGTCCTCGTCACTTGACTATGATTCAAAATTTTGTGATCCGTCGCCAAACGCCCTTGCGTAGCTGAATAGCGCGACGTATATATTCACTCACTCAACCGCCGTGTTGGAGGGGATGTGCGCGGTAAATTTATCGTGGCTCAAAGTCATCCCGTTGTTGTGGAGTGGTAATTTGTGAAGAGAGGGGTGACAACTCGGGTGTCATACTCGTCACATGATCGAGGCTCTAAATTACGAATTCCGTCGCCTGTAGCCCTTGTGTTGCTTTATGGTATGACGTTAATAAACATTCATTCACGCACGCAATATTTATTTCGGTAATTGTTTTTCTTTTAATGTAATAAAATTGTTCATATTGCTGTGGTATTTGCGGAATACATGTAGAATTATTTAAGAAATATAAAACCATAACTTAAGAAGACAAATTTTACCATAAAACTCTAAGAGAAAGATAAATCCTTTTTCTATACATTATTTTTGAACATATTCTCTATTGAAGTTAAGAGAGCAGTTTTTACAACTTTATTTTCAACTTTGTCTGCATCTAGCTCATTTTCAATAGTAGTTATACATATCGACACATTAAATAAGTTAAAGAACTGATCAATGATAAAATATAAGGAATAAATTATTCAAGATTATTAATTAATTACTGTGATTACTTTTTTGCTTAGCATTTTAACCAAAAAATTTTGATGCACAAATTACAGAATTTAAAAAAAAAAAGAATTTAACGAAACAATTTATTAATACTGATTTTAAAAACTATAATCTAATTGTGTCTGTTTATTTTATGTAATATTCGCCCTTATAATTAAAATTTATGTAATTTTCAGTTCAAAATCATACAAAAATGTTTTTATTCAAAAATTAACTTAAATTGTCAGTATAAAAAAACTAGCCATTACTCACTTACTCTTGTGGGAATTTCATGACATTTTGGAACTATATGCATTTTTTTTTATTCATCGTTTTTATCTAAGTCCTAGCACAAAGCTTTCGATTGTATGGAATAGCGTTCTTGTAGGCATTCCCATTCAGCCCTGCACCCTCGGAGTCGATTGCCTCCTACTCCGTTCCAGCTGATAATCTATACCAGGGGTCGACAACCTTTTAGCTCTAGCATGCCACACCAATCTACCAATAGGATTTAGCGCGCCACACAGTGGGACATGTTTGAAACATTTCGATTCCAACGATAATGTATGTAGAGTTAGAAAATAGAGGTCAATAATATAGATTTACAGTTTTATTGTGTATTAATTTTGAATCATTTAAAGATATTTCATCACATAAAAATAAACAGAATAAAATGTAATCATTTCTTCAACAAAAATAAAAAAAATTAAAATTGGACACAAATAAGTACAATTAAACATATTTATTAAAATAAGAAATAGACAACATAACATTATTTCCCTTCATTATAGTTAAATAAAAAGATAAAATTTTAATATGAACCTAATGCATGCTCTACATTCATATCACAAAATCAGGGGTATAATGTGTGACTTTCAATTTGACACGATTCTAAGCATTGAGTTGTTAAGCAATTTTTTTGTGGATTCGAAATATTTTTCATATGAAGAAAGATTTTTTTATACTTAGATATATATACGGAAAGTAGAGTACATGCAATTTTCTCTCTTCAAAGAATTAAATCTCTCCAGCAATGAAATTCAATAACTTATAAAATAGCCGTAAATTTATCTTTGATGTTACCTCTTTCAAATGTCTTCGTAATTCTGAAGATGTTTGTCAAATAAGGTCCATTACAAATTTATCAACTTCCATCCACTAAAATATTGACCAATTTGTAGAGTAGTGCAGAGTGTCTCTGAAAATTGTACCACGTGCCATAGGTTGCCGACCCCTGATCTGCATAATAAAAGAAATTACGACCTTGTATTTGCCGATTTTCAAGTATTTGATTTAACATTTCAAAAATGTAAATTTTTGTTCATGTATAAAGTTCCCACAACCTTCTTGTAGTCTACTTTTGCAAAACCCTTTCTTGGCGGATCTCCAATCAACAAAAGGAACACGTCTGTCAAATTTGATGTGTGTAGTTTTAATAGTTCGTGATGAGGTAGTGAGTCGCTTTTATATTTTTGATATAGATTGTTTAAAATTTTATTTGAAGAACTAAAATAATTAAATTTTTAGAATATTAATATTCTAAAAGTTTTATTTTCTGTTTCTGTAATCCAATAGAATAAAAATTCAGAAAACTAATTTTCTATCAAAGAACATATTTCTACCGAAACTTTTCATTTACTTTTGAACATTAATCGAACACTTTATGTGCTCCTGTTTAGCTCTTAAATACATTGTAAAATGATATTTTGTTCATTAAATTTTGAACAAACTTTTTAAAGTATAGTAAGGAACGAACTATGTACTATGTTTTATTTAATCCCGAGGATTAACTATAAAAGAAATTCATGGATTGATCAGACTTTCATTCTTTGAAAGTAACAAATTAATCCCATTTAAGTTTCATAGCATAGTATTCCACATTGCTAATTTTTTTAAACCAAATGCCTTCTTAGCAGGAATCATTCTTAATGATATGTCTTTGCCAAATTTCAAAGAATCCAATTCAAACTCAAAGCATATTTTCAGGCTCGATTTTGTTAAATTTGAGACTGTATATCACATTTCCGTTTGTCTTAAAAATGACAAAATATTTCATAAATATGTAATTTTTCACTTTATCATGTCAAATGTAAAGCCCATCTATAATTGCCATCACACTGTATCAGATATATGTATCAATGATCAAATGATTAAATATGCTCTGCAAACAAAGTAAGAAAGTAATATGTTCTAATGTTAATAATGTAAAATTAATGTTTTACTTTCGAAAAATATTCTATTTTTTGTGGATCCTATTTTCTTTTATCATTACTTGAGAAGTCTTAACCCATTGGGGAAAAAAGTATTTTTGAAAATTAATCTAACTTAAAAAATAAAAGTTATGAAAAAGATTGTGTGTGAGAGAGATTTGAAACTGTGCAGAAATTCCACAGACTAGAATTTCTTTTCTTTCTTTCGCTTTAGAAATATGTTTAAAAAATCATTTTATTTTATGAGTCTAAAAATTCGAATTATTTTTAACTGTAATTTAATAAGAAATAACGAGATTTCATTTAATATTTAAGTACACATAATCATGCCATTAAAGAGCAAATTTTAAGAAACTTTTACTGTTTCTTTAATCACGGACTTCAGTAACAATAATTGCTTAAGTTTTTTTTTATATAAATCCAATAATTTTCTGTTTAGAAATTGTTTAGATAGTTTTCTTATTTCAGAAAAAAAAATGCCTTCACTTTACCCAAGGAATATATAATTTATCAGTTTTCCCCCTTTTTTAATTTCATATTTTTCTAATAAGTTCCATCGATGAAGTGTATTTGCTGTGTTTTAATTATTATTTGTCCTGCGAAGCTTCCGCTATTATGCCATCTAGTTGTTGAAGCATGTTAAAATCTTATAATTCTTTAATCAACCCTATTAAATCCAGAGCTTTGGAATTCTTTTGCTAGAATAAAGTTCAACCTTAAAACACACACAAATAAAAGAAAGGTTATTTATTTATCTACTTAATGTTATTCTCCTACTTCAAAGCATTTTATTTGATATTCATTTTCATAAATTGGCTGCGGATTTGATATCTTTGAACTTATTTCAATTATTTTTAAATCGTTTCGAAGAAAGTGATTGGTTAATAAGATTTTCTTACTTTTCTTCTATCAACTCTTATATTCAAATAAATACTTCTATCTAGATTTGAGAAAGCCATAATTTAAAAATATAAGCATAATAATTAATTTTAGAAATCCAAGGTGACTTGTTACCATAAGAATTAAAGCTATCGTTAATTATATACTTAGTTCACAAACTGTTCATTGCTTAAAATTTAAAAGAAAAAAATCCACAAATGTTTGATTACCCGTTGGAAAAATACAGACTCTAATAATTTTCGACAGTAGGATAATTTATGACCTATATGTAGCTCTTTACTTTCTGAATTAGAACTCCAAAACCTCAATCACACAAAACAATAAAAAAAAAAACATGTGTTTTTAAAATTATAGCGTGCGCAACCTCCTCACCTGATTTCAATCATTCCGTCTCCTCCAACAACCCATTACCTCGATGACAGAACGATTTGTTTCTAGTCTTGTTCACCCTCTAGGGGTGGACCGAGGGCTCTTCCAAAAGATAATCCTTCATCTCTGTAGGCAATTTTCGAATCTTTTTTCCCCCCCTCGTTACATCTCACGGTCGACTGATCCGCTCCCACAAGGTTTTTCTTTGAAAAAATCGGAGTGTGTACATATGGCACAATTCACAAAGTGATTAATTGGTGACAATTTTTTTTTAAATCTGAGGGATTCATTTGACTGCTTTTGTATGTTTTAATTTTTAGGCGTTTTTCCCTGTTTTTTTAATCGTTTGTGTTTATTATTTCTCAGATTATTAGGCATCAAGATGAGTGATTAGTTTGTTTTGCCGGTGTTTAATGGATAGACTTTATGCGTGGTTTAACATAGACATGAGAAATGCCAGTTACTTTGCATGAAACTTAGCATGAGTATATTTAAGAGAATCGATTAGTGGGATCTTGATCTGCTGATTGACCTAGAGGAGTATATCCTTTAACGATTGATAACTGTTATGAAAAATAATCTTTCCGCTCCAGTTTATTTTTCAGTAGGTTTTCGATTTTTATTTTTTTTTAAAAAATGAAGATTGTATCTTTTTTTAGTTTTTAAGTCCAAATATGCATTCTAAATTCTTAAAACTAACAGTCAGGAAAAACTATTTAGGCTTCACTATTGTTGCTCTTTAAGAATCTTTATTTTTTTAAAGGAAATTTTTTTTTTTATGGTTTGTTTGTTTGTTTTTTTTTTTTCACGCTGAGAAGTTTTGTTTCAAATGTTACAAAATTTTACTTATTTTTATTTATTTTAAATTAATTATATAATTGATAAAGAGTGTTTAGGATTTTTTTTTCTTATTTATGTAGTAGTTAAGATTGGAAAAAATGAATTGTAACGGGACTATTGAGATCAAAGCATAATAGTCGTCGATTTATTTCTCATTAAGCAAATTTGTGATGTAGCCTACAAAAAACAAAGTAAAATTGGTAGAGAAATTCATTTTCAAAAACTATTTTGGTGTAAAAAAAATAACTACATGTAAATATGTGTCCAATACTATTCTCTACTTAGGATTTGAATTTAGATGAGCTTGAAATATTATTATATATTCCTAATCTTTAAATTTGCGTTTGGAGACTTTGTTAGTTTTTTTTTTTTCTATTACGAAAATTTAACTAATGTTTGTTATTTTAATCGAATTTTTTTTCTGAAAAGCAAAGCATGCACTCATGAGTATTTGACGGGGAAAAGACTTTACGGGAAGATAGCTATTTTTATTTAAAAAAGGAATTTTTTGATCTGTCAAATAGTGTATTCATATTTTAATTCTTTCAAGTTATAAAAAAAAATTATACAATATATAAAAAAAAAAGTTTTTTGTTTTATTTCTAATGGGCTGTGGATTGGTGTTTTACCATTACAAACTTAGTACATTCCCCGGAAGCTGGTATCTATTTTTAGTGCGGCACCCTATAGGCGGATACCAATCGCCGCAAGTAATTTTGACGCCCAGTATCCTCGCTTGAGGGAGGCACTTGAGCTCTGACGATGCGAACCTGTACTAGGATTTAATTTTGCCATGAGCTCCCAAGCAAAACAGACTCTCTAGGGATCCTTTACATACCGTATAATCATACACGATTTTCCGCATCATGAAAATCCAGTGACTTGTACCAGAGTCGAACCTGCAAAATTGGGTGAAGAAGGCCAGTAACAAACCAATCACACCACCTAGCCGGCACAATATAAAAAGTAATAGACTGAAAAAACTCTTTTTTTTTTTTCATAATCTTTTATATTACAAAATTATCTCATGTATCTAAAAAAATATCATTTTATACTTTTATCTGTTATAATTTTGGATAAATTTCAGTTACCATTTTCTGAAGGTTCTGTAAATGATAAATTACCTAACCATTTTTTTTCCAAGTTTTTAGTTTTTAATTTGCTTGTTTATTTATTCGAAGTAATATTAATAGATATTTTTCACCGAAAAACTGTAAGTTAAAAAAAATACACTGGTTTCGAGATAAAATACCAAAAAGAAAATTTAATAAAAGGAAAAATTCCTGCTATTTAATATTTTTATTCTTATTACTATTGAGTACTTCCTCACGTGTTATTTAACTTAAGAATTCATGTCACACTTCCAAAAACAATCTTTTAAATTTCGAATGTGTGATTATATTAATTTTGCCTATAAAATATTTAAAATACTTCTAATCTCTTTGTTTATTTCTCCAGCATAACCTATAATTTTTATCTATTTCATCAGGAATTTTTTCAGTCTTTGTTGTCTAAATGAGAAGAACAAGTTTTGAAGTTGAACATCTGTACTCCTAATTATCATATGCAAAATTATGAATAAGGTAATTAAAAGAACCGCTGAAAGATTTTTGTGTACGACGGCACTAATTTTTGTTACACTAAAATCAATAAACATTAAAAAAAATTATTTGGGTAAACTTTAGATATTTAGTACATTATGTAATAAATAATACATGAAATTTACATTCTAAAAAATAATTTACTTATTAATTGATTGATTTCTATATTATATATAGAGAGAGAGATAGAGAATGTCATAAAAAAATATATATAGCTTTGCTAACAGTCTTCCAAACATGATTAGAAATAATTAACAAAAATATCCGATAATGCAAGAATAAAACAAAAAATATAGAAATAGAAGAAAACATAAAAAAAAATAATTCAAAATTGATGATACATATAGCAGGTTAAGGATTTAATCTTAACAGCTAGACAACCTTCCCCTTACTGTTTTTAGTACTGAGTGAGATTCACTTACAACAAAACAACGTGTGTGTTATTCTCAATTGTGAAAGCCTTTCAAAATATTACAAAAATGGTATTCATTTTTAAAAAATGTTCTGCGTTTTCTTTTATTTCTATCGCATTTTGAATTTTTCAGATTCAAATACTTGCGCAATTCATATCTATCAGACTGGTTGCCGTTGGTACTTATTGCCCTATCTCATTTCTAGACGGTTCTTTTTTTAAAAAATAACTTGCGAAATACATGTGTATATCATGAGCCAATGTCCCTTATGACGGCCTTGGTAACACCTGTGAAATAATGTCAAACGTCAGCATTTTTCCCATTATTACCGCTCGGGGTAAGGGGCATATGTTACATCGACGCAAAACTTGTATTTCAACCTCGAAAAACACACATTCATTTTCAGCGGGTTCAATAACACCAACCCTGAATCATATTAAACGCAGAAAGGTATATAAATGCTCTAGATTTTTCCCTTTAAAATATCCCAGCAGCTGTTTAGAATTACATTTCATTAAAAAGAAAAAAAAATTATAACTAGAAAACGAAGTAAACGGCTTCTGTATGGAATAAACAGTTTCGGCAGATCTTTTCCCCCGACATCAAAACCTAATTAACGACGTCTCTGTCCGATTCCGATTAATCATTAAAGTTGAATCGATATGCTAAGATCTGGGTTACCTGTTTCCTGCGGTCTTGCCAGCGAAAGGAAGAGATAAATCGCTCGCAGTTGTTTTGGCGGCTCGTTTTCAGCTTTTACCACTTTTTTTTTATATGTGCTTGTCAAAAACTAAGAAAAGCGGGTCAAAAAAAATTAGCCTTGGCATTGAACTAAAAAAGAAATTTTGATCTTTTGCTCTCTTTATGGTTGCGTTAAATGGTCTTGTGTTTTTTGTTTCTTTTGTTATATTATTCTTATGAGAATGGTCAAGAAAAAGGTTAGAGAGAAACTTGTGAAGTAACTTTTTTTTTTACCTTTCATGTTTTTAATCCTTTAAGATTTCGCCAAAAGACGTTCACTTGATAATGTTATTTTTAGGGGGAAAAAAGACTTTTTTTTTCTTTTAAAATAGCGTTCCATACTAAATTTTTATGAACTATTTTTCATACGTTTCCTCCAGATCAGTAATTGTTTGCAAAAAAGTATGCATACAAAATAATGAAGTATATTTGTGAAACATTTCTTATGTTCTTACTGGTATAAAAAAAGTTTAATTGGTTGTTTTTACTCTATCCAAGAACTGAAGATTTTAAATAAAGATTTAAGAATACTATGTTTGTTTTGTGTTTATCACTAGCAAGACATTAATTTTTGAAAAAAATGCATGCTTTCTTTAGTTTATTACATACTTACGGTGTGCAATGAAAAATTTAAAAAATGCTAAATTTAATAACCTTTTAAATTTTTTTTTACTTAGTTTTCAGTTCTTGTATTAATATGGTTTTAAATTTTTTTTAAAATGTCTTCATCATGAATACAAACGAAACACTTTTCACTGAAGAGCTGATTTAAAGTATTTTTTCTAAAATGTCTCAAATTTTTCGAAGTCGTTAAAATGTTTGAAAAATTGCTTATGTCTTATATTTCCCATTTTTATGAAGAACATTATAGAGCATTATAGAAATTTTCCCTTTTAAACTTACCTCAAATTTCATAATTTTTTGTAATTATGAAATTTGTAAGCATTTTATTTCAAAATTTTGTTCCCTGCAAATTTTAATAACACAAAATCACAAAGAAATTAGGCAATAAAGCATGGCAAGTATTACAAAGTATAAATATTAAAATTACTAATTTGAATGAATATATTTACGGTCTTAAAATATTGCATTCATTTTTCAAAGAAATATGTTTAAATTCAGATATACAACATCACTTAAATGACACTTGTTGCATTAAAGAGCTATGAAGTAATCTTCCAACAGTATATTTATTTTTAAAAATAAAGCATAATATCCACATATGGCTCAGTTTTTTCCGAACAAAAGTCTTATAGTCAAATTTTTAAATCGATGAATTTTTTAGTTAATATATTTTTAATATTTTTAAATACAATAATGTTCCCTTTTTTGTGGAAAAATTATTTTTGAAGCATTAATATGTATTTAGATGCAGATAAATATTATGGTATTTAAAAATAAGAATTTCGCTTATTACTTTTTTTCTTGACTGCTTTATTTTTGTTACATTAGTTTATTAAACAAATTATGCATTTTAATTGCCGTTTACAGGTCTTTGAGGTTATATGTGCTCCAAGAAATATGTCTCATAATTTAATTATTCCGAATGAATTCGTACAGCCATTAAAATCCAAGATATCTTTTCTTTGAGCTTTCATGATATTCAAGGAACTGTTTACAAACTTTTCAAAACATTTTCAAAAGATGGAAAACTGTAACACATCAGACAAGTCGTAAATTACGCGTATCTAATGATTTCTCTTCAATAGAAAAGTGTTTCTTCGTCATTATAACCTTGAAGAATAACTTATTATACTGCATTTTTCAGAACATTTTTTCACAATTCCAAATCGTCTGTCATTGAAAAACCGAACAGCAGGTCAGTCTTTACTGCTACTTTGTGAATAATGAGCAATATCTCTCTCTGAGTTCTTTTTCTTTTCTTTTCTTGTGTCGATTAGTTCATTGTGATCTCACCAGTTGTAACAAAAATTACCCCCAAAGAATAATCTTTTGTTGTGTTTCTACAGAATTCTATTTATGATAACAAGTATGTCAGTAGATCTAGGTCGATACTTTCATCGGACGTTTTTCAAAACTCACTCCAGTTGATAAATTAGCTGTATATTGCTTTTTTTTAAAAAGTTAAAGATGCAGATGATAAATAAGTTTATTGCACCCCACTTTTTTTTCGTCCCCGTTGTACGTGATGTAAGTTTTCAGTACTTTCTCATGAGGATAACCTAGTAAAATGTGCTTGTGTATTCTAAAACATACGTAATTCACTTTAAACTGTATTAGATATCATATGAAGCTGGAATAAAGTGATTCATTCTTTAAAATGTTTTAATGAGTTTATCTATTTCTTACTACAACAAAAAGAATCATATCTTTGGGCCCAAATGTTATTTAAAAAGTACTTCTGTAAGTTATAAGAACATTTTTAAAAATCACAATAAAATCAGATGTAAGTTTTGTCATTAACAAGTAGTTCAAAATTGTGGAGCTTAACGGCATACCTGTTTTAGTTAACACTGTCTAGTTTAACAAACAGTTGTTTATTGTGAACAGATTTTTCTTCTCTGGTTCAAATAGGCAAAAATATATATATATATATATATTTGAGTAAAAAAAAGACTAATCACAATGACTTGTTATTAATATTAATTACTTGTTATTATATTTGTTATTAATATTTTACATTTTTTAAAAAAACTAATAAAATTTATATTCTGATTTGTAAATATTGAATGTGTTAACAATTTAATTAGTCATGCATGTATATGTTACCGGCAAATTATGAAACGCCAGCATTCTACAGAATGCCTAGACACTGTATATAATTCTGAACGTTTTTAGGCAAAATATAAAATACGAGAATTATTAAATACTTTTCCCTAGGCATTGTACTTAATACCTAGGCATTCTATAGAATGACGGCTAAGTATGAAAATAGGTCCTCTGATAAGGCTATTATATCAATGACGTACATTTCAAAGAAATACAAATGCTATTCTGAAAAAATGAGTGTGCCTTTAAAAAAATTATTCAAAATACGTACAGGAGAATGAAAGGTGTACAAAACAAAATCTATGCTTTTCTTATTTTCATATAAAAAATAAATTAAAATTAATCTGTATGTTGCAACATGTTAGACTTGAATGACATTTTATATTACATAACATTACATTTTTCAAGCAAAGATAATTCTTATTTTGGCACTTTATTTTACACATACCTTTGACAAATCCTTGGCCGCTTCCACTGGAATGAGCAATTGCAACTGTCCGGAGAGGAATTTGTGGTCATGAATATCTTCAATTCTAAGCAAGCTCTTAGGGCACAAAGTGTGTGAATTGTGATCTCGTATATACTTGTTTTAAAATTCCTTCAGAAGTTCCAAGAAGGTAGAAACCAACCTATTTCCAACTCATTACAAAAGCCAATGTATTGGCATTCGATAATAATTCAGAGGTTTCACAACAATGCTCTTTATTATACTTTTCTGTTTTTTTCTGGCAAGGTTCACAAAGGTAGATGTACAGTTCAATATCATGATGTGTAACGCTTTTGTATTCGGTTAAAAGTTCTTTCAGAATGCCATCGCGTTCTCCGTATCCAATAACCAAATGAGCTTTATGAGAAGTACGTGAAATAATTCAGAATCCGAGACGTAATACTGCATAGTACTGATGCCTTCTTTTACAGATTAAATGAGTTTCCACAACCATCACATCATACAGATTCAGAAACCAATAGTCCCTGGTTAAGTTTTTTTTCTTTTTTTGCAGCATTAATTTAAATTTTAGGCAGTTCGTCGTCGACTTGTTGTTTCATGTGTCTATAGACTATGTGCGACTCCTTCTCCAACACTACAACTTGCTCCTCCGTTTTTATATAGCCCAGGAAAAAGCTAATTTTTTGTTCTCTTAATTTGTTCGTAATCTTAACAAATTTAAGTAAAATGGCGTGTATTTTGACGCTACCCCAACAAACTGCAGAGTGCAACAAACAAATTCTGAGCCTGAGACATGCTTTAAGAGTCACGTGCCTTGTCATGCGATATTTGAAACGAATCGGAGATGTATTTCATACTTTGCAGGTTTCTCATTAGGTACTCTTCAGAATGCCTAGGCAATGTGTGAAATATGAATGATTTCGTGCATTTCCGGCTAATTTTTGGCATTATATACAATGCCTAGGCATTCTATAGACTGCCGAATTTCATACTTTGCCGGTAGCATATATATATCCCTTAATCGTACTTAGTTATTTATGGGGCGGAGGAAGCTGTTCTTGCTCGACCAAAAGATGTTGGTGAATAGCAAAATATTCCTTTTCAAGCATGAAAGAAACAAAATATGTAAAATTATTACTATTCAATATGTAAATCAACTTCCCTGGTTTATTTTCATCCACGTTTCTGACACAGAAGTCAAGTCAAAGTTTTAATTTAAAAGTAAAAACTTTTGAATCAACATAAAGTTCAAACAGAGGGAAAACAGAAAAATGAATTAGAACTTCAAAATGATAAAAATTACATTTCATTTGTCCTTAGTTGTATTTTTAGTTTTTATGTAATGTATTGAAAAAGATAATGAAGTTCTGTTATCTCCGAGGTTTGATTTCCAGTTAGAAATGCAATTGCCATTTGGAAATTGTTGATTTTCTTATTCTTCATGAACTCGGTCTACATGCACTGGATATTTGAGGTTTTGATAAAATATTTGTTACTAGAGAGAGAGACGTTGAGCTGTAAAGTTTCGAAGTCCAAAAAACAAACTTGCAGGGGATCAAATGATATTGAAAAGATAATATTGGCATTTAATAGAAAGAAAACATAATGAATGCAATAAAGCTCTCATAAGTAATATTCTTTGTTCCAATAAATTCTTTAAAAATGTAATATTTTATTAAGATACAAGATTAAATAATTAATTTAGCGATATGTGTGTGGGGAAATGACAATATAAAAATGTGTGCAGAATCTTAATCTTAAAACTAAGGCTTATATAGTAAGGAAGTAAAACAAAGATGCAAATATATAATTGTATTTAGAATCAAATAATTAAGGAATTATTTATGGGTTAACTGAAGTAATAGTAAATAGATTTTGACTGACATACATTCATAGAATCATCATTTTCACACTTGGGGGGGGGGGTGATCTTTACAAGTATAGATCAGGTCTCGAAAGTCAGTTGGAATTTTCTGAGCTGGAAGTCATCATCTGTGAATGAATAACTGACGGAATAGCAAAGAATGTAGATGATCACAAAGGTGATATTCAAGCATTCCCCCTTGTAATGACATCACAATTAGAAGAATCAACAGATAAATTTAAATGCCATTACGTTCGAGGGATTCTTTGGCAATTCGAACAGAGATGATCTTTATGACAATATTTCAAAAGAAGACATTGTGTGAACTTCAATAAATACAAATTATTGTGCATGAGAAACAGGCATCCTTTAAAAATTGACCCTAATATGACTTTCATAGTGAAAATTATTATATGATCCCCCAAAATTCATATTTTCGGGGAAACGTAGTTGTTATTATCAGAAGGAGGGAAAAAAATTCTTTAACATAAAGGTGCACATGTATGTACTACTAGAGTTAAACATTTTCTGTTGAAGTTTTTAATTAGAAATAACACTGTTTCACTTTCCTACTCCAAATCAAGTCATGCAGATCATTTGAAACTTATTCGAAAAATTTCGGACAAATTCACATCATAACGAAAGACAAATTGAGGAGGGAAAAGAAGTAAAGGGAAAAGAAAAATAACACAAACAAGGCAGAGACGAGGCGTGACAAAAGTAGTAATCCAGCCAAATAAATTTATTTTTCTGGCGAAAGCGTCGTTTTCGCTGCGTGTGAAGGTTAATGTGACACTATGTGAATGTTCTTGTCACGAAATGGGATGTTAGGTGAGTGCACTATCTTGTCGACAGTCTTAATTCACAGTTTTAAAGATAAAAAAAAAATTGGAACTCTTCCCAAACTTTATTCAGGTCTCGAAATGCTTGAATACATTGAATACTCATTGAAAAAGCTTAAATACTTTTTAGTTTTCGCCAAACGATTTTATCAACTATGCTATTCTGATGGAACAAAATTTTAAGAACATTTTGCAACAAAGAAATGATAACACCCAAAAATTATTGTAAAATTGATTCATATATAATGCATAAAATGAAAATTATGGCATTATTTCACGATTTTTTTAACGTTATGAAAGTACTCGCGTACAAAGAAAATGTTTTAAAATTATTTAAATTTCTCCAGACGATTTCGTGAAGATGATTTCGACAAAATATGCTTCACAAAATTACAGCATGTAATTGGCATTGGTATAAAAACAATTTATAATAATATATTGATATATAGACAAACTGAGTGGCATCACTAATCTGAGTTTAAATAAAAATGTATTCTATAAAATAAATTGAAAACTTACTTTCTACCAGCCATTTTAAATTCATGAAGGCAATGTTAATTCTATGGAGTTCTCGAATTCTATACTGTAGTATTAATTCGAATGTAGTAAAGTATACACTCAAAGAAGTTTTAAAAAAAATAGGGGCTTCTGTAGAATAACATTCTTTGATTTTTAAAAACATTTCTAAATCTATTTTAATAATTAATTCAATTTTTTTTTAAAAAAATATTGTAGAAAATTGCAATGTTACAGTATCTCTTCATTTTCTACTTTTTCGTATGGAATGTACTGTAGCTAAGTACAATTATGTCAAATAAATACATTATTACAAATTTGAGGAGAAAAATACAAATTTCATGGGTTAATGTTACATTTATAAATTAAAAATGGCTGAGACGGGGAGTTTTAAAGAAGAGCTAGCGGAAGATCGTTACTACAATAATTAATATTTACAAAATTCTTACTTTATTATATACTTAAATACAATTAATTTAGAAAAGTATTTTTGCTACTTATATTAGTCATTTTATGAATTAACTAATCTGATAATTATATCTGTATTTTTTGTAGATAGTCTCCTTTTCCTTGTGAGTGAAATTTTTTTACGATTTGTTATTTATCCAGAGAAACGTTGAAAAGTTGTGTAATGCTATGATAACATAAATTTTCTTTCAATTAAGTGACATTTTTACGGGGTTTTTTTCCCATAAACTTTCTTCAATGAAGATTTTTTTTTTAATATTTTTTAATCATAGAAATTTTTTTATGTAATAAAATATTTATTAAGATACAATAGTTCATTTTATAAACAAATACAAAAAATATGACGAAACACCTATTCTGATTGAGTTCTATTTTTCCCTTTGCTTACAATCGAACAATTATGGTGGTTTTTTTCTTTCAAAAGATGTTTGTAAAAAAAATTATAAATCGTGACTGAGCATATCATGATCATCTGCTTCCCATTCTATACTTATTGTTGTATCATTATGGTTTAGTTTTACCTTTGATGAGAAAAACTGCACTTATTGTGAATATGCTTGTAAATAGTTATTATCTTAATATATATATTGTAAATGTTTTTTGTCAGCACATCGATTGGTTATGATATAGGTAAGCCTATTATTTAAAATCGTTTTTTGATTTTGAAGCATTGTGTAGCGAACGTATTTTATTGGACCTTATAGTACTTTACTTCCTCTTTAGGACATTTAAAACAGGATTTTGAATATTAATAACGCGTATGTTAACATCATCAAAAACAAGAAAAAAGAAAAAAGAATTTTTTTTCTAAAAGTATTTTTTAAATTTTTGAATAGAATCGCATTTTTGCTCATTACTATTCCTTTGCTTTTTATTGAGTAATTCTTTCAAATGTTGAAATATATATATATCTTAGAAAAACAATTAGAGTATAGTTCAAGCACAATTTTTATGGAAATACGTTCTATTTCAGTATGTTTACAGAATATTGATCAGTATTTTGATTCCATTTTCCAGCAAAATAAGTTGAAATGTTAAGCAATACGTTTACAAAACAAATTTTTAACGTGCCTATTTTTAAGTGAATATCTCTACATAGTCAACATACAGATATCCTGTATTAAGTGGTTTTTTTTTATTTGGATAACACATGTATCAAAATATATTAAATTATTTTCAACTAGAGTTATGCATTGTGATCACTGTTTTACTGTTAGAATTTTTTGAAGAATATTAATTTGATAACTATAGCCGAGCTTCTGTAACAAAAAATAATAATTTTAAACATGTTTTGTGTGTAATTTGATTTTTACGAGAAAAAAAAAATTCAGGAATTAAGATTGCTATTTCAGAAATTCCTGTTTATTCTTTCTCACGATCATTAGAAGTGTAAAACAAACTAGATTCTTTTGCTAACCGAATTGGGAAATAACTGTTGTTTTAATTTTCATAATAGTAATCGAAATAATAATGAAAAAAAGCTGCGTTTTTCTGAGCCGATAAAATATGTATGTATTAAAATATCTCATTTTTATTACATGAAAACTAATTTACATAATTAATTATTATTTAATGAAATAAGATTATTTTACTAAATTATTTAACGTTCATGAAATAAAATAATTTCGTCATAAAATTTGAATAACAAGCTTGTTTTCTTTTTCCAAACACGAATAAAAAGCATGAAAATTAGATCCGTCATAGCAGCAATGTGACATATTCTGGAAAACTAACAGGTGTTTCGAAAAACGTTTTTTCCCTTTCAAATACCGTCATCCTGTTACGTCAGAACAAACTCAAACTAAATGTGTTTGCTGGTTGCTATTTATTCTTTTTTCATAAAAATAATATTTGAAAAGACGCACTTTTACTAATATTACTATACTCTTTTATATAATAAATAATCTGATTATCTTTTATTTTTGTTTTTATAAATAAGCATATTATGGGGAATTTTCCCCCCAGCTAAAGTAGAAGGTGCAAAAAAGCTTGCTTAAAATTTTGTCCAGTCAATGTTCATTTATTACAATGAACAATACATGTTTGTGTGAAATGTTCAGTTTTAAAATAAAAATAAATATATACCTTGAAAGCTTTTTGTGTAAAAAGTGAATTAATTATTTTTATCTTTTACATTCCAAAAAGAGGTGGAAGAAGGAAGGGATTTATCACAAAATACAGAATTTTCTAAATAGTGTCTAACTACAATCATTTTTATTTCTGGAATGGGTTCCCAATTATATTTGCTTTATTTCAAGAACTTTTTACGAAAACGAATTAAAAATATATGCAGATGTGAAAATTAATATAGTTTGTAATTTGGAAGCTCTTAGTTCATCTGAATCTTCATCTCCTTTCATGACATTTTAGATGACATTAAAACGCTTTTAAAAATTTCACTTTTTTAATGAATAATATTTAAAATTTAAAATATAACTATTGTATGTTAATAATAAAAAGAACTACTTTGATATGAATAAAATTACAACTTTAAATTAAAATTAAAAATTGATGAAAAAATCATGACTTAGAAATTTTTTTGTGATGGAAGTGGTTTTGGGTGATTCCTAGCCAATCCGGTTGCAGCAAAGAAATCCGAGTTAGGGAGAGAAATTTTTTAAATTAATATGTAAAAATAAATTGGGGTATCAAGTGAGCTTCTGTAATTGGCTAACCAGAGAGGTCAACTATTTTTGCATTTAAATTAATTTAATACTCTGTTCATACAACAAAGGAATAAAAGTTAATGTTTAGTCTAAGTAAAATCAGCTTGAGGTACTAGAGCTACGAGTATTTTAGCAGTGCCAATTTAAGCTCATTTCGGGTCCTGTGCGCAGATCTGCAGGCTCCATGGAACTGGAGAATCGAAGTTTATATTCAGAAAATCTGGTTTAGTCCAGCTTATCCGGCTGTGCACCCGCCCCAAGCACCCAATGGTCAAAACCGACATTGTATTTTAGGAATTACTTTCGACTAATTTATTATCCTGAACTTTGGTCAGATTATGAGGATGGCATTTTTCAAATGATCCTCACTGTGTCACAAAAAATCTTCGCAATTTGATGTAGTATATAACCATATTTTTTTTATAAGAAGAAAACCAATCTATGGAATTCTGTAAGGTTAATAAAAACTTCTAAACAAAATGGCAGAGATTGATACTATTATGAGATAAATAATTCAAAATTAGAAAGATAAAATATTTTTAGTACTTTTTTTTTAAAATTCCTACTATTAGTTCACATTTTCTTTTTTTATATATATATTTATCTTGTTCAAGTTTTCAATCGTTAAATAAACACGATTATTTTGGATGGCAATACAGTGATTTAATTATAATTAATAAAAATTTATTGATTAAAATTAGTTATTTAAAGAATTACAAATACAGCCACGTTGGCATCATTTTTGGCGACTAGCAACCACTTTGGCGAATTGTGTCAAAACTTGAAAAGAGTTTTCCTCACATTTTAAAGCGCTCATTTGAGCTGAAATTTTCAAACACTATTGTTTTAGGTAACGATACGATAATTTAATTATAATTAATTAAAATTAATGGACTGAAATTAATTATTTAAAGAATTACAAATACAGCTACGTTGGCTTCATTTTTTTTAGCGACTTGGGTCAAAACTTTAAAATATTTTTTTTCCCTCACGTTTCAAAGCATTTAAATTTTATGTACACGATTGTTTTGGATGACAATACGATACTTTAATGATAATTAATAAAAATTAATTGCCACTTAATGCTGTGATTCTGTCATATGTATATGCATATTTATATTAATTGTAACTTTTTGATAAAAAATAACTAAATTTTTTTTTGTTGTTGTTGTTGATCTAAGTAAGAATTTGACTTAATTTTTTTCCCAACTTGTTCTTCTTTCTCTCAAATGCCAATAAAATATTAACCAATGATACATGGTTTTTGAAAAGGAAAGTCTTCAATCTTCTGTTGCCTGATTTTAGCTTTATCATCGAAAAATATTATTATCCATCAGGGGCGTTTGACAGCAAAATAAACAACACAACCACACACACAAAAAAAAGTCACCAAATGTCCTCTGTTATCGACTCAACGATCCGTAAATTAGAGGATTCCGCTTCACAATACAGGAGCCATAGTTCTCACCATTTTCTAAACATATCAATTGCGCAACCTTGTCGCTGTTAATTACTTTCACTTTTGAAATCATCTTATATGAATAGAAGGGTGAAAGAGTGGGAGAGAGCAAAAAAAATGCAGTAAAAATCCTCGGGTTTTGATTACGCTGACATTGAAAACGGCCTTACCCTTATAAATGCTACTATAGCTACCATCACCGACGGATTTACTCTTTTCTTTTCCCAATTTAGTTGTTTCCGGAAAACGAGTTTTGAATTTCTCTCTCGGTCGTAAGTCAAGGTCGCCATCTTTTGTAAAGATTTCCCGGTCCCGTCTCATCATAACAGATCTGTTTGTGGTGTATGACGCCACCATCTGCACACCAAACAGATGAACGATAGCTACAAAGAGATACTATATACGCGGTTGTCGAATTCTTTTTCTTTTTGGTCAGACTGTTGTAAATTGCCGTGAGAATGTACATATTTTGTCGGCTTCATTGATAAAATAAATGTTGCATTAGGAAGTAGATAATAGTAATGAATGCGCATTATTAAAAATATTTTTTACAATGTCTATTTTTGCGTTTCTGATTTTAGTTTGCTAAAGGAAGTGGTTTCCTAACTTTTCTTTGGGGAACCCCGGGAGCAATAATTAAAACCCAATGTATCGCAATGTAAAAATTTTCAAAATATATTCAGTTAGGGATTTTGTGTTAAAAAATTCGAAAGTGATTGACTATTAATACCACATTTCAATGCAACGCGAAGATTATTAGAGAAATCCCCAAGGGGAGGGGGGGGGGCAAGCTCATCCTAAAGGACTTACACAAAAAGAGCTACAACCATCTCATCCTCTGTCTTTAGAGCAGTGGCTTAACAAAGAAGGGCCCCAAGCGGGATACCACAAAGGATTCCAAAACCATAACATTTGGGCCCCCTGTATTCCTGGGATCCCGCCCCTCACCCGATGCGGGGGTGTACGTTACACTACTGCTTCAGCAGACAAAAATCTTTTTACTGTAGAAGAGAATCAAAGTTTTAACAGAATTTGTAAAGAAATCTTTTTGTTACATTTTTATGTAAATAAATTACTGCCTGCTGTTATTGTTTTATTAGTAAATAAACTATGGAACAAGAAATTGAATTTAAGAAAATTAAATTATACCGATATATTTTATTCTATTGTTCACCTTTTTAGAAATTTTAATATTAGAGTTTCTTTATCTCTCAAATGGTAACTAACATTTCTTTTTCCCCCAACCTCTCTTTTTTTTAGTGCTATGTTTTGAGATATTTCATTTAAATAAAAATTATATTTAAATATTTAATTCCACATTTTAAGGATTAAAACTTTCTTATAACTGAATCAACTTTTCCCTCAATTATGCAAGAGTAATTCGTTGACTTTTTTTTTAAAAAAAATGAGGATAAGCTTTTTTAAGAATATATTTTGAAGGCATTATTTCACTTCAACTTCGTATTCACGAACAAATATATAGGTCAAGTTTTCTAATACTGACCAAATTTGTTGTACAAATGTTCAATGAGAATCATCAGTTCCGCACAATGAACAAACGTGAAATCGTCTGCCTTTTAATATAACGCAGATCATTATTTTACTAGAGATCGCCGATAGCTAATACATGATGTATTGTTCTTAGATCAATATTCATCTATTCAACAGACGTCGTGACTATTATCAGTCTTAACAACCAATTAAAGAATGGACAAAAAAAATAAATGAATTGAAATGAAGTATTTGAAAAGGTGTTGACCCACATTCGGTAATGAATAGTTAGGTGCTCAAAAAAAATTTATAGCTGCACCCTGAGATTTTTGTTTTTGATAATTTTCCTTTATTTTTCTGTTGAAAATAGTTCCCTATTGCTTTGTTCTAGTTGCTAATCTATTGTATTCAAAAAAAGAATTCTTTTTTTTTCTTACTGTAAACTACTATAAGGATAAAAATATTTTAGAGAAAAAAAAACATTATTGAATTTGTCACATCATTTGTTATATCATTTGTTTTTTGTGTTTATTTTTTAAAAAATTGGATCACCTATTTTGTTTTGTAAGTATAATAAAATCAAAAGAATAATATTTTTTATAAGTATTATGATCTTTTGGTACTACATATCAGTGATATATACAGACTTCTCTTTTGGGGAAGGGGGGCAAACTAAAGCACCAAAAGGTACATTCTTTCAAAGTATCTCTCATTCACACGTAATAACAGTATTTTTTATTTATACTGTAATTACTGTTAAGTTAGATAGAAAAACTGCAATTCTTACAAAATTCTTATTGTTTAATTTTCCAACATTAGACTCCCGTGGTGTTTATTTTTATTATTATTTTTTTGTTTTACAGTTTGTATTTGATGTTTCGTTTACATATAAAGCAAAAATAACTAAATTCCATTAAATTTTAGATTTTTATTTATAATTTTTTCTGCGGTGCATTAAAAAGGGAAAAAGATAAGGGGGGGGGGTCCGGTTCAAGGAATACTGCAATTAGAAATAGTTATTTATGTTTTTTTTAATTGTTTTTATGTCAAAAATGAATATTTAAAGATGTTTCAAAAATAAAATTATAACATTCAAGTAGTATTTTAAACAAGAGTAAACAAATAAATAACAAAAAAAAAATCATTTACATCATCAAATTTGATGAATCCAGATCATATGTGAAAGTTACGAATTTAGTTGATATTCTTTTTTTGTTATTGTTATTGTTGTTTTTAATGCCAAGTGTCACTTTTCTCACTTTCCTTTTTAACTTGTACAAAATTTTATTGGTTGACAGAAAACACATTTATTGATGTGTTGTTCGGGAACAAAAAAAAAGTTTAATTTCTTTAAAAAGGTACAATTCTGATAGTTTGAATTTAAAACGCTCGTAGCTTAATATATAATAGATTGATTAGTAAAAATACAATATTCTCGTAGAAATTACAATGCAGATAAAATATATTTTTGTTTGATTTTAATTATTTCATCTATTTACGTAACTCTAGGGGAACAAATCTTCATTATCAAAATCTCCAAGATTGAGCTTGTATATATATATATATAATGTCCATTAATCCTTATGCACGTGTTCTGATTCACCTTGAACATATGCAATTACAAACAAAAATGTATGGAATGTTGTATAACAGTTTACGCATAGAAAATTTTCCATCTCGCTTACTGTGGTAACGGAATGTTTACACGTTCCACTGAGAAAAAATAAATCATTTTTGAGCAAATAAATATTTAGTACGTTTCAATTTTAAAAATCGCCTTCAGTGAAACTTCGGTTTAGTATTTTTTAAAAAATTATAAAATTACCATCGAAGCTTTTAGAAATGAATTTGAGAAAACCTTTTTAAAAAATCAAATTATGTTTCATGTACAAGTAGTGTAAGCATGATTGTATTAAATGCACTGAAACTCCACTAAATTAGGGATAAGTTAATAACTGTTTGGGCTTGATAATGGCTACCACTCGACGATTCATAGGCTCAAAAAATTTGCGGAAGTGTTCTAGGGGATTGTTTGTCAAATATCGGCTAGAGCTGTGCATTAATTCAGTAGCGGCAAAGATCTTGCTTCTTGTTTGAATTCTCGAAGGGATCAAAACGCATCATGTATAGAGCAACCATTGAACCAAACTCGAAATTGTTACAAAGTAATTATTATAATTTACTCTTATTAATCAAACACTAAAAATGACTAGGTGGTATGCAGACAAGAGTGGAATAAGTAAACTTTACTTTTTAACTGATTGAGATGCAACTTCTCGGTTCTGACAAGTCAATGCAAGTGGAATGCTAAATTCCAAATGTTGATATAAAGTATGGCTATAGTATCCACTGTGTGTGTGTGACAGGAATCAGTATGTGGTAATATTGTCCACAATCATCCTCCTCCCTGATTGAAATATATACTATTTATATATTATTTGGTAGTGACGTCAACTTTTATTAAGGTGTTGTTCTTTCTAAAAGTGTCAATTTGACTGGATGGAAGAAAACTCGAGTTACATTGACCTCATGGGTAGCCCATTGCTAAAAGGTTCGCTGATGTTGTATGATGTGCTTTCAAGCAATTCTCCAAAACGTCTCATAGGAGTTCAATATGATTTATTTCTGGGTTTCTAGATGGACAATTCAAAGCAGATGTCAGAGGAATGCTTTTCTAACCAGGTAGCAGCCAACCCGTGAGAGATGCCGTTGTCTTGCTGGAATACTCCATTTCCATATGGATGATGGTACAATAAAAATAGGGATGGTGGTAAACACTCAATGATTCTACGTACCGAATCGCATTGAGGAAGATAAACATACCAAAGATCTCTAAAAATGCCAAGAAGAAACATCCCAGATCAGGAATAAACTCCTTCAACCTTGCATAGTTCCAAACTGGTATGCAGGACCCTGACACCATATTTTTAGCTTTCCATCGGTGAGAAGTAGTCGGAATCGAGACTCATTACTCCACGCTACTCGTTTTCAGTCTTTTGGGGTCTGTTCTCTGTGTTTTCTTGCTCAGACAAGACGTGCAGCTCGATGGCATTCGTTGAGCAATGATATTCGTGTGAGTCTACAGCTTTCGAAGCCTATACGGTGAAACGAACGTTGCTCGGTGCGTTTAATGACTGACTTTCTGATTCAGCTGGTTAGTAATTTGAGCTACTGTTTCGCTTCGTTGCCTAGTTACATAACGGTTGAGCCGTATGACACCACTCTTATTCAAGGCAAATTTTCATTTGTAGTTTGTCTAATAGCTAGTTTTTTTCCGAACATCCATATATTCTTTGTATACTCTTGACACTGTCAACTTTGAAAGTCCTAATTCTCTATCAATTTCTGAAACCGAATGGCCCACGCGCCTACTATTTGTCCGCGATTGAAGGTGTCTAAAAATCAGAAGTTTTACCCATACTGGCAATTGAAACAACATTAACAACAACCACAGTACTAATACAGCGTCCTTACATGCGCATAAATAAGGTGCAAGACCACACAATTTTCATAGCATTGTCTATCCCTAATTCAATAGCATTTCAGTAATTTCTAAAGAAAGACTCCATTAACAAGCATACTGAGTGAGACTTTGTTTTTATAATGTGAAAAATAAGAATTTATCTAATAAGAAAATATTTTTAAGATTTATTTTTGAATAAAGGCGTGTGATTCAAATTATTTTAAATTTAAAAGGCAAGGCAAAAAAATAGAAGGAGCGAGAAAGGTGAAGTTTCAGGATTCAAAAGCCAGCTTCATATCACTCAGTGTTATTACATCAACTTAGATTTGTTTACTTTCTCGAAAATCTATTTGAGCCCATATTCCTTTCCGTATTCTAATAGAATAATCCGTTTTAAATAGATTCAATAGATTTCTGAAATGATTCAACGACCTCTGATGGTGACGAAGTGCAATACCACTATCAATTCGTCATTTTAATGACGAAACTTTCTGTGGTAGTCGAAATGGATCCTTGGAGTAAATGAGACTAAACCTAGCCTTGATTTCTGTTTCTTTTTTAAATTTCAGCAATATTTTACTAATGTATGCATTATATTGCGAAAAAAACATTTCCTTTCCTTTCCGCAATGTCATTTTTCGTAATGCCTTATTTTTCTTTCCTCTGCAGGGCTCCGATCCACGGCTGGCGACATGCCGTGGCAAACTTCAGAACCAGCGGGCTAAGCTCAACCAAGAGATCAACAAACAAATAATGATCCGAAATGGAGCAGAAAGACTCTACAAGTGAGTTCCTTATTTTTTTAAATCATTTAGCTTTAACATTTCTGTGTGTTTTGGGGCAAATAGGTGAACAAACACCTCAATAAGGAGCTAGCTATTTGTCACGTTGTTGTTAAGACTTCGGTGGAGATTAAAAAATTGTTGACGTTTTCTCTATGGTTAATAAATCGGTATTCCCCATTTTCTAATGATTAATTAATTTTGTTTTGTCTTTGCTTTAATAAAATAAGTGTTTCCTATTTCCTTACATACAAGAACTTACCAAATAAATCATTTTGGTATGGGAAATACCTACCCAGAAAAAAAAAGTGGTAATATTGTCAGTTATAATATTGTTTTTATTCTTTGGAATACTACAAAAAAATACTGGTTCTCCATAAAAAATTTAATTTAATCCCTTTAAGACATAGAAGGGGAAAGAGAGAATCTCCACATAAGTTGGAAATCCGGTTCCCAAAGAGTTGCAACAGATGGATATGCATGGGCAATAAACCAGATGGAACGTATATGAATATAGGTTTCATATACTGAATCACATATACATTTTATTTTATTTGCTACCTACGGAAAATATATGTATGTTCTCATACATATTTTCCATAGGTAGCAAATAAAATAAAATGTATATGTGATTCTAACTAATACGTAATAAAATTTTGTAATCAGTATCGTTTAAAATAAATACAGTTCATTATTTACTTACTACAGTTTCTTTCTGAAAAAAAAGAAGAGGTATATATATTTTATTTTCAATATTTGTTTATTTGGTCTTATTACAGGGATGAATGGTGAAAGTTCTTTCAACTCTGGCTACATCACTCGAT
Organism: Trichonephila clavata; assembly: GCA_019973975.1. Classification (NCBI taxonomy): domain Eukaryota; kingdom Metazoa; phylum Arthropoda; class Arachnida; order Araneae; family Nephilidae; genus Trichonephila; species Trichonephila clavata. The sequence goes on from BMAO01022563.1 coordinate 337,966, forward strand.
AAACCTGAAAATTTTATTTCAGCAAATAATTTTAATGATATTCCAATAAAAAAATATCAATTTTAGATAAGGATTGAGATAATATCGAAAGTTAATTGAATCTTCATCTTTTTTTATTGTACATTTTTTCAATAACCGTAACAAAAGCATCCAAGCATTTCAAGCTAAAAAAAAATTCCTCATGGTAAATAACTAGTGTTAAGATCTAATCTACAAGGGTGATAAAAAAATATTTTTACACTTAAATGAAGAAAAGAGTGCATATTATCATAGGTATTACATTGAATAAGAATGACAAAGTTACAATAAGTGTTCAAGCTGTAATCTCGCCTCCAGATATTTTTGAGCACGTTGCCGTACATTATTGGTGACATCTCTCAGAGTAACTACAGAAGTTGCGTGGCTAGCGTTTCAATTTCATAGCGCAGTTCCTCTAGTGTGCGCTGTTTCTTTCAGTACACCACGTTCTTGAGGTAACCCCATAAGTAAAAGACAAGTGGGGTTAAATCAGGTTAACGTGCAGGGTACTCAATCGGACCCCTTTGTCCAATCCAATGACATGGTGCAACGTTATCCAGAAAGGCACGCACAACTGTATAGTAATAGGGTGGAGCGCCATCTGGCTCAGTGCAAAACTTTGTAATGTAGGACTGCTCCTACTTCCCTCATGCCCTCCTTGTCTTCTCTCGGTAACCGGCTAGATGTATGGGGAGAACTGAATAATCAGTCGACATGATTCACTCTAATTATTTTATTGTCACAAAATATCAAGCAAGCACAATAATAATTCAATTAAGATTGTTGATCAATACTAAGAGCGTGAAGGTGAGACCAATTAGCCCGGGGATAATAGTTACGGACCCTCAACTAATTTCTACGATAACTTATACAAGCTCAATTTCAACTCCACCGCACACTAACAAGTTATTCTCTAATTTCTATTTAAAGACTGCTTACAATACCTGTACTCTTGTGAAGTCGAAGTCCTACTGTTGAGGACTTGAACACTGATACTTGCAGGGATCAAATCCGATCCGATTGATCCTCAAAGAGAAATCTTCAATACACACTTTTATAAACTTAGATCCGCACTGCAATAACTCCCAAATGTCGCGAATACAGAATTTATATAATAAACTTAATTTGCATAATCACGTTTTCTTACATTCCGTGAAAGTTGGTCAAGAAAAATATTTCTCTAAAAGAGTCCCCAAGGTGTTAGTGGAAGGAACCGTATAGATCCGTCACAACCTTTCATTTGCTCTGTACAAAATCATACCAATGCTAACCCTACTCACGCCTGTTTCACGTGCCCATTGTGATGTGTCGATTTTAAATCTATAACTACAACAGAAGACTCTTCGCTTGTTAGGAGCGTTGCCAGCCTGATCATCCCTTATGCATATCTTATTAATACTGTTCCATCAGTTTCAAACTTATTGCGAAAACGAGCAATGCTTAAGAGTGTTGGTGGTTCCGTTCCAATTTTGTTGCCTCCAATGTCGTTGCCCTTCACTGATATTTCCGAACTTCCAATACACTGGCGTAGCAAGTCCTGTATCTGAATGCCCCTGTTAACATTTAACGATCTTTTGCTTTCACATTTTGGAGCCCCAAATAAGCTGCCTCATAGAACAGTGCTCTCAAGGTTCTTTATCGCCGTGGATTGGTTAACGTTTGGAGAGTTTTCCGCGGCCCGCTAAGAGGGAGCGGGACGTTGATTGTTTATATTTTGTATATCACGATATTATGCGCGTACGCGGTATTGGTACGATTTCGGGTAGCGTTTCTCAGCTCCTGGTTAAACCTCTCATCCTTGGAAAATCCCACGAACCCGAAAGAAATATACCACCAGTAGTTCACACAAAAATTTTTCAAGGGGGGATTTCATGGTCGAAAGTCCCCCAACTCGTATCATACCTCAAGACAACACCTATTGTTTCTTCTGATTTTTGTCGATTTTGTTAACAAAAAACAGTAAAAAATAAATTATTGAATTAATAATTAGCATTAATTAATAAAATAAATTATTAATTACAAGTACTTGATTAAATTTTACGTCATGTGTATATAAGATTATCATCAATCGAAAAAAACTCAACGGCTTTGGGGGTTGTCCGGACCCCTAGGACACCCCTCTTGTGTGCGCCTGTATACCACAGTACATAAAATGGAAATAATTTAATGTTCTTTGCAGTGACGTAACGAAGCCCCCCCCCCTGCAAAGTCAGGTTTGGGGCCCCAATTGGTAAAATTAGTACTTGGTGAAAGTCGGGGTTTGCCTCCCCCTCGATGTGGGGGTGTACTTTTCGCCACTTGTTCTTTGGACGGCCCGGTACCAATAGATCCACGCCCCGGGAGTTGGGGACCACTACCATAGGAAATGATCCTCTGGCACCCAACGAAGCTTAATACTTCTTTTGCGAAGAGTGTTTTGGGAAAAATTATCACCTCTTAGGGTTTTATTATCTATAACTGTAGATGACTAAAATACATACAAATATGAAATACTTTATTTATTTATTTATTTTTGTTTCCGCCTCCTTGGCAAGAGTTGCTTTAAATAATGCTTACATAGGGAACGCTTCCTTTGTATTTAATTTCCACTCAATGAATGCCTCTACACGTTTACTCTGATAGATGCTCTGTCAGGGCTGCACCTGCCGACAATCTTGCGTAATTTATGACGTGTTAAATAATAATACATTCATCTCCCACCCGCATTTTTTTATCCACTGCACAACGCATACCGCACGATGTGCAAGCGCACAATGGGCGTTACACCACCCGGCGACATAAATTAAAATGAAATGAAGAGAAAAATCACTCAGGTTATTTTATTCGATTACGAGTCCTCGACTTTTGCAGGCGAGGGTTAAGTGCAGTACTTACGATATCATTTTATAAAAATGTTATCAGTATTTGTTATTAGAGGCACGTTTCTTCATCGGTTGTGACGTTAAAAACATATAAGATAGAAATGACAATTGTCAGATCTACTCTATTATGCATGAATGATTCTGCGTTCGAAGCAGTATAAATAATATTGTTCACATTATTCCATACTTAATCTTTAAATCAATGGGTTTCTGTTAATCCGTTGATCTTTGGTTATTGTTTTTGAAGTTATTAGTAATGGAATTAGCTGTGGGTTGTTTATTTTTGAAGCAAATAAGCTTTTATGAATCAAAGAAAAGAAATTGTAGTTATAAAACTTCCAGAAGGAAAAGTTTTTTAAAAAAAAAACAATTATTTAATAAAATTATGAGATTTGTTCTTATGAGTAATTGTATCATTTTGTGAGTATTTATTTCCTTTTATTGTTTATTGATTCTACTTCTTGCGAAAACCCTTGTTTATTTCCATAATTTTTACAAAGAATAAATATGAACTATATTTTCAAGTTTCTTAAATAGAGGCATTTTTGGATGCTTTCAAAAAGAGAGAGTAATGTGGGAACTGCATACTCTTATTTTAAAAATCAATATTTCTCCAACCATTGATGTGGGTGCCGGATGGTTTTAACGTGGAGTTTACGACGACTTGGAATAATTTCTAATATCAAGCAGCAATTAAATTCATTGTTTTAAGTTTTTAAATTTGCTCACTTCAAGCTAGTGCTTACTTTTGTTTATCACTAGTCAAATTCCATCCCTAAACCAGTGATAATGCGCCAAGGATGACGGTCATTTTAGCGAAAAAAATGTGATGAACTTTTTTGTTTATTTAGAATTTGAAGACGAATTATGCTAAGCTACGTTATGTAAGATGTTGGTAGCAGGGATATTGAAATCTTTTCTTATATTCTTGTACAATTAATTATTCGTAAAAAGTTTGTGTAAATAAAAAATCTTCGTCTGTAGCGTAGTGTGTAATGTATCTCTACCAACAATATTGTTACGAATTTTGTATAAACTAATGTAAATAATTTGGATTTGGATGTGCAACGCCTTTATATTACTCTATATTTATTTCATGTTAAGATTGTAATATTCACAAGCAAGCCATCCCTTACGTTATAATGGCAATTCAATGGGAACTTGGCGAAATATTGGCATCATTTTTGGTGACCAAGTTGGTGACTTTGGCGACCAATTTGGTGACATTGGCGACCAAGTTGGCGAGTTCGGGACCCTCTGGATTCTTCTAGAAATTAGTAGAAAAATCCACTAACTTCACGATCTGTGGCGCGAGCGCATCTTTCCAGAATTTTCGGCCTCTGCTATAAATAGAGAGATACTCGCCGCAGCATCCAGTCCGATTTTAACCAGCGAGTAGTGAGCACTGTTTTGATTAACGGTTAGAAGACTTGCCTTGAATTTGATAAGCTCGGCTGTGCTTGTGAATAGTCATTTACATTCGTGAATTTTAGACACTGCTTATTGTGTCTGAGTGCTGTTGAAGGTGTGAGATCCTTCTGTTAATTTTTCTGCGAATTTTGCTGTTGAATCCTGTTTTTTCAAGGATTGATTTACGCTAATAAATACTCATCGCTCTTAAGGAATTGCCTTGTTATTTACGACTGATTTTGCATAAAATCCTCGAACCCCGATCTACGTAACAATATAATGTTTAAAAAAACTATATTTTATCTACTTTTTTGAAGGAAAAATCACAAATTATTCCACTCTGAGAATTTTTGAAATAATTTGTAAAGGGTTAAAAATGTAAATAATATCTGTATTTATTTTTGATAGTTTTTTTATAATTTTAAATATTATTTTGTTAACTTTTTAAAAATTATACTTGTAAATCTGGAAAAACAATTTTTTTTGTTAGTTTTTTGCCTAGTCAGATTGGCAACAGTTCGCAATGTTGACATTGGCTAACTTGAAGCGTTTGTTCTAAAGCGGCAGTTAAGCCAAATGAATAAAAATGAATTTATTGATTTTTTATGTAATTTTGCTATTCTTGAACGCTAAAGGACCAAATTTGATAAAATAAGAACTTTTTTAAATTTTAATTTGCCTTCTTTCCTATTAATTTTGAAACAATTTAAATTGTTCAAAATAAAACTGGACTTCGATAGTTTTTTTTTTTTTTAATTTTAGAATATTATAGCGGCTTACTTAATTTTAAAATAAAACAAATTTTATTTTGTTTCTTATGTTTAAGAATGTAAAAATAAAATGGATTGAGGAAAATAAATGACTGCCAAAAGGGGTTTATAAACATCCCAGTCATAAAATTAGTTTAAATGGCAATAATAATAATAATATTATGATGCTATAGCTTTGTCGAATATATTGTTCAATATACTTTGATAGTATAATTCAAGTTTTTCTCACGATTCTTTTATATAAAATAAATTTTTTTAAGTAAGCAAAATTTTTCTTTTTTTATAAAACGAGAAAAAATTTTGAAAAATGGATATCTGCCAGATCTAGCTCTCAAACCAATCTTACCTCAGGATTTATATTCTGGAATTCGAACTTGTAGATTACTGTGCAAATATGAAATAGTGTTGTAATTTATTCATTTTTTTTTCTTTCAATAATTCATCTTAACTTCGTAAACACCAAAGGTTAATAAACAATGCACCCCATGAGATAGAAAGCTAGAATGAGAAAAGAAAAAGAAATGACTCATCGTAAAACAAAAGCAAAGATTGCCTTCTTATTATCCGACATTTTCAAGCATGTAGCGCTACTTTTCTGGAAAAATGCAGCAAACACACAACTCCATAAATCTCCTGACTTAAACAGTTTCAGATTACGGTAGTTATATCAGCTTCAATCTCAAAAAAGGCGAACCCATTTTCCACAACAGAAAAATTGAAAAATTGTTATTTACCATGTACTCGATCAAACCATTTCCTTTATGTCTTTTCTTTACGATTCACTTGCATTGTTGTATTGAACCGCAAAAAAATCGATAATAATTGAGAAAAAGAAGAAAAAATAAAAAAAATAATTCCGAACCCATTGACCTAAAAGAGCTGTCTTGCCGAAAGAAAAAAAAAGAAAGAAAGAAAAATATGAAAAGAGAGGACAACGATTTCTCTGCCTTAAATAACAGCACTTTCATTCTTGCATCCATTTTTTTTATTAAAAAAAAGAAAAGTAAAAGAATGCTAGTTCCGACATGTAATCGTTAAAAAAAACCTGTGTCATCGGTTCAGTTGTTCCTCAACACTGCAGCGTGACCATAAAATGTGTGATAGTAGGCTATTAAGATTCGTTTATACTGAATAAAACGCTGTTTATTGGGAGGGGGGAGGGAGTATTTGATTGAATTGTATGGCGGGATTTAGAGGTACACATTAGAGCAGTGAGGAAAAAACTTGTTGAGGCGGAGAGGGTAGTTTCCACAGTTCAAAATTGTTTAGTAGTTCATGATTACTGTTGGCGGCGGAAGATAGACAAGTGGCCATGGCTGAAACCTAGAGCCACTGAAGAACCGCCGTGTAGAGGGAGTAATGCACAGTGGCGTAATGCGTACACCCTTCTCATCGCTCATTGCTGAAGGGGCAGAATTCTAGGAGGCTGACTGACGTCAAGTACGTATTTAACCAATTTATAAAACATCAAATGCAAAATCTGACTTTTCAGGGGGGCTCCAATATTCTCATTACCCCACTGGCGATGCACCTTAATCTGTCGAGCCTCAAAGTCCTACCGGTGGCGTAGTGTGGCGATTTAAAACGGAAGGTACAAGCTCAGGTGTCGTCTTCATCACTTGACCGAGGTCCATCACCAGTAGTGCGAAGTAAATACTCACTCACTCAACAATCCTTTCAAAATCATTTGCCTTTGAGATGAATTTGATTTGTAGTTTTGAGTAGAATGGTTCTAACCTGTTTTTTTCTTTTTTTTTTCTTTTTGGTTTCATGATTTATGAATTTTGTCAATAATTTAACACAAAAATGAAAAGTAATCTGCAGCTATATTTTAAAAATATAAAATCTAAAGAAAAGCATTTGGAAATATTTTAGATATTTTTCCTTAGTTTTTGAATTGTGTGATAAAAGCATAGGGAATGATGTTAGGGATGTTTTGTTTGAAGAGTGACTGCGAAAGGGGAATCTAATCCTTTCTAAAATAAATAAATTTAGGCAAAAGATTCTCGGAGAGAAGCTTGTACACATTCCTTTTGTTAATGGCGGTTTTATTCCAACACTTTTATCGCCGCAAACCGGTGAACGTTTGATAATTTTACCGTAGGAAGGGGTTTATAATTGATTGTTTTAATTTAATAATTTTAATTTAATTGTATTCAAACATGCCCTCAAAATAAAATAGTGTCACCATAAAATGAATAAAAAGTGATTTCCATGGAATGCCACACTAACCCGACAGAAATACATCACAGAAAATAAAACAGAAATTATGTCTATCGTGTGACCTTGCACTATTTGATCCACGGACAGGTACCGGTCCGCGGCCCGGAGGTTGGAGATCGCTGTTGCAAAATATTGCAATTTAGTGACGTCAAATGGCGCAGCATCCAGTGATGTAGCTGTTAGAGAATAATAGTGATTACTTAAAGAGAGCTAATTTAAGGGGAGAAAATATGGAATTTTTTTATTACTTTATTTTAACTATGTGACTTCGAAATAATATGTTCAAAATTGCGTAGCTCTTCCTATATTATTTAGCCAACTTTTTTTAACAGTACATAGAAGCGAAAATTGAAACTGAAGAACGTGAAGTCTGCATTTAACTCTTTCATTTATTTTACTGACCTTTAACTTAACAGCTTTCTCTAAGATTTTAATTTTTCTCAATACTCATGCATTTGTGTGAAATGCTAAGACTTTTTTTATATTCAGTATAAAGTTTTGAAACTTTTTCTGGTCATTTTGTTCGATGATTTTGTGCGTGGATTAAGAATTTATGGGAATAACTACTTAATAAACAGTCGTCAAAGTTAAATGTAGCTGTTTTTTACTATATTTTAAGGTGTCCGACACAGAAAATTTGTTTTAAGATAAAACTGTTACTCATAATGCTAATTCCATGCACAGAATTGTGAGAAACACTTCAAAGAATAATTTTTTTTAAAAATGTTCAAAAACTTTAAAATTTGTAAAAGTAGTAGGAATTTGAGAAATTTTAAATGTTTGTGTTGAGTACATGTAAACATTTTCTTATAAATATATAAATAAGAAAAACTGTGTACAGAGTATTCCCCTAAAAAATATTATTTAATAAATATTATTGTTTAGTAAATTATTTTTTACACATGTATTATTTCTTTTTTTCAGCCTAAAAAACTACGATTAAAGTCTATTCTTAGCACAATATTTAACATAATTTTTTGTTAATTGTGCGCATCCATCGAACGCTGGCACCCGATAATAATATTCTTATGGTTCATAAAATACAAGACATGCATATAAACATAAACTGTGTTTCATTTCAGTACGCAATAATCAAGAACAAACGAGTCTTAGTTTAATTTATACCAATCTTTCAATCTGAGTGATGGTCCGGTAAGTTGCAAGTAATTGCACACAGGAACCGATCTTCCTGGAACCTTGTCTGGCATGCTGATTTTACCAAAAGACTCCCACGAAGATGCGATAAACGAGCTCGAAAAATATCGGCCCCTTGATGCCGTATCGAGTGTGTTTTCGTTCTTAGTGAACCGTAATGTACTCCAAACGGTTCTCTGTACTCTTTCAACCGATTCCATGTACTGTAACGTGATGCCCTGTCGGCGTCCCAGACGGTGATGCATAACTAACTACGGCGCGTTTTACTGTCCTGTGAAAAGCCAATTTGTTCTTGATTGAGTTACTAACTGTCTGCATGGCTGGAATTATATGTGCTCCTTAAAGAAGGCTTCTAGAATTGCTAAATAATGAGGAGTGATCTATTTTTAGTGAAGAAATCACCCTGCCATACGTCGGCGTAGATCTCTGTTCAACACAAATAATAAAAAAAAAAAATCCCTAGAACTAGAAGGTGTTTTCAGGGAACCCCTAGAATTAGAAGGTATTTTCGTGGAACCTTATGCCACACGCACAGAAGAATATATTTTAAAATAAATTATAGTTTAAAAAACCTTAAAAACCACCCTTTTATAGTTAATCGACCTAAATTGTAACTTAATATTTTAGTCGCCAAATCTGGGAATGGGATTTGAAATGAGTCGCCAAATGCGGGATATGGGATCTGAAAATGGAAAATCATTAATCCTGATGATCCTGATCAGGATAATGGAACAAAATTATTTCATTATTGTATTGTCATTGCAGCTTGACAAGTGAGCAAATTTCGAATTAATCTGACCTTTTAAAGTGGGTAAAAATTGAGTTCAAAGATTCCGTTACATACAAGTGAAGCTTATAAAAGGGTGTAGATAATACTTAAAATAGATCAACATATATATATTGTAGGTACTTTATATAAAGGCGATTAAAAAAAGTATTGTATTTATATAAAAAAATTTTTATCTACTTTTAATATATATCTAATTTACTCATTAATAATATTTTAATCTATGATCCAAGTGTTACTTACCCGTGCATTATGCTTAGTAACTGGGATATATGCTTGCATTTCTTCATGCAAACTGTCGAAGTCTAGGTCTATTGAGATTAACTGCAATCGCATTACATATTTTGAGTTTCATTTGTTTCTATACTTTGTTTATGTAGCCACTCCCGTTGAGAAATATTTTTCACTTATATACATTATTCTGAATGGCATTAAAATGTTGATAGATGTTTGAGAAATACTGTGTATATCGAATCAAGTTCAAATAAATTTTTTTAAACTTGTAATGGATGACACTCGATGTTAATACAGTTTTTTCAAATATTAATTCATTAATTGCCGGTTAATTAATTTAATTTAATTATTATCGGTTTTCGGTGCCAACTTAGATTTGTCTCCATTGTTGTAACAATGTAACTGTTAAAACAATGACAAAAGTTGGCGTTGAAAACCGGTTTTTCAGCCAAATTAGCCAAACTGGGGTGTGCATCGTTACAACAATGCAGGCAAAGCATGCTCTTTTTTCAGTTTCTGCTATTGGTTCACTTTCTCCAATATATATATTGTTCAAATTTTCTGTATTGAACTCTGTCAGCAATTTCTTCTTATCATGAGTTAGATGGAATATAATCATGTCCCAAGCTAAAAGATTTTCTGGATTCTTCAAAACACCTGGAATCTTTCGTCAAACATTTCCTATGGGCAATTTTATCCTGCTTTTATCCATCCATCCATCTTATGCGCATGAATGAAACAACCTTTCGGGAAATTAGATTTCGGCATCGGTTTTCTCTTAAAATAACTATTGGGCTTTAATACTGTACTGAAGCAGAAGAGCATTACGATGAAGTAAGGTACTTCGTGACCTATTTTTTTTATGTGAACCGTTTTTATAAAAAGGTAAGAGCATTGAGCATGTATATTTCAGAGTTCCTCTTTTTAAATAAGGTTCGCGGGAGTCGAATTCCCCATAAAAATTAAGAAAAAGAAATGCAGTTTAATAGTTGCGCGTAAATACGCCATAATATACGGTAATTCCATTTTCATTCTAGGAAACACATTTCTTTGTAAGATCTTATTAATTAATGATAAGAACACATGAAAATGAGCTTTTTCTTGGATCGTGTTTTTCTGAAGAACAATTTGCTTATGTTGATTGCTGATTTTGAAAACGAAAATTCTTAGGAGGAGATACCTATAAAAATTTGCTCTCCCACGCCTGGGTACTAGACACTAGCGTCGATTTTTTTAAAATTGATATTTTATTACCCCCCCCCCCACTTCCCTTTTGAAAGTGCTAAAGGGGATTTCTCTGTTTCTGAAAACGGGACATTACGACTGTGCTTTTGGACAACTGGACACAGAGACGTACAAAGACAACTTTTATAGGAGGGGCTTACTTTAAAAAAAGTACGTAGACAAGGATGCACCGAGGAGTAATATGTAGTGATCTGTAGCCACCCCTTACTTTAATACCTTCCTGTCTATCTGAAAACCCAGCTAGATGTGTTGGCGGACTTAAATGATCTAAAGACATTATTCCAATTCAAACTGATTTATTGATTCTTATCAGATATTATGAACATACACAACACAATACTAATTAAGGTATATAAACGAGAGTAGAGTGCAGAGGTGAGACATAATTACAAGCGGGGAAATTATTACAGAATTTCAACTGAATCTAAGATAGCTTAAACGCGCACGTTTACAACTACGCCTCACACTAATAATCAGAATTTACTTAATTGAAATCACAGTACCTGTTGTTTTAATGCTTCCGTTCCTTCACGGCGAATTTCAGGCACTATCTTAACTGGAGGAATTGACGATGATTCCACGCTCCGTACTAGTTAGTTTCAATACTTTTAATCCGCTTCTCTTTGCGCACATCAAAACGTATCAACCTTGCTTAACTTGTCAACAACACACACTAGTCGACCTCTCGATCTCTTCACTTTACTTTAATTAACTTCACTTCTCACTTCCTCTTACGTAGCTCCTTTCAACTCGCGAAAACCGAATTTAGGTAATATTCCTTGTTTACATAAATCACGTTTGGTTTCTCGATGAAGGTTGGTTGAAATAAATATTTTGATTAAAAGGGAGAAAGAAGGAATTAGTATAAGCCCGTATAGATCCGTCACAAATATTTATGCAAAATTATTGAAGTTTTTGAGCTTGAGTACGCCACTGACTAAACAAGATTACCGAAAAACTGGGCGAATGGTCACGTCATGAGTAGGGTACAAAAACGGGAAATTGGGGGTTGACTCCCCCAATGATCAACACATTTTTAATTTTTACCATAGAGATTACTCCTCGACACTTTCGTGTACGTGTTTTATTAATGTACCCCCCCCCCCCCCATAAGAAAGGTCTGAGTACGTCACTGCAAATAAAACATGACCGACTGAGACTGTGTATGCCATACTTGTTTGAAACTATCAAAAATTTCCTAAATAAGAACGTAATCAGTCATACAAAAGGGAAAGGTTGAAATAAACTAATATTTTTAAGACAAATTCAAACTCATAATAGTCAATAAAAAAATTATTACACATCAATGGTAAATTCAAAACTCTTAATTTAAATTCTGACTGAATTATTCATAAAATGTTAATTATTTTTTATTTTACTCTACCCAACCATTGCTTTTGATGATGATGATTATTTTAAATTTCCAATATTGCTTTTTTTTATTTGCATATTTCTTGTGCTTTTTCGTATAAGAGAAACAAAATTTTGAAGTCTTAAACTTCTTTTTTTTTAATTCATGGAAAATTTCTCGCTGGATTTTCTTTCCGTTTCTCTACAAGCAATTCGCCACTTTCCTTGAATCCGAACACAAAGAATAGTTAATGCATGTGACTCATTATTTGGATGTTGTTCACAAACGCTGTTGCTTTTTAAAGTGTATTCATGAACAATTGATGAACCGTAGCCTTTTTCCCTTTTATTTATGTTTCATTGCAGTAAAGGTAATGAAGCGATATCAGCTTTAATGTGCTGCTCATGTCTAAAATGCTGCAACAAAAAGTCTTCTTTTATAAAATTTCGAATGGAATTATCTTCTTTCTTCCTGGAGTGTAATTCCTCCTTTTTCTTTCAAATTAAATAATAATATTTAAAAAAAAAATATTTTGTTTTCCATTACTTTTAATAAGTAATTTTAGAATAAATTTTTAAGGTACAGTTTTACAAGAAAGGATAAGTCGTTCTCTATGGTATGTACTTTCAGCCTATGAAACCTTCCTCCTGCTAAAGATATTGTACAAGGATATATATTAGACTACCCCAAATGAATTATTATTGTTATTGGGGTTGAGGTGGTATGTAGGTCAAAATATATGTAAATCAAAGTAAATAGTTTTTGTCTTATTTTTTAATACGGAAAAATAGTGTATTTTTTAATAAATAAACAAATTCATGTACGCCATAGTCACATGGTAACTTTAATCACGTGTTCAAGCTAAGTAATCAGTTCATAAATTCATGTGGCGTTTTAGTCACGTGATAAATACAATCCCGCGTTTCCAACCAATGAGTTGAGGCACTTTGCTATTTCCAACTTTAGATTTTTACAGAAACTTTCTTTTAATAGTTCATATTAGTCAACAATAAGATAACATAAGATAACAAAATTCACTTGATTTAAAAGTACACAAATATAAGAATTAAAAAAAATTTTAATTTTGAAAAACTTTAAAAAATTTGAATATTTGAATATTTTTACAAAATTATCAAATCTGAAATTTTATGTAAATGTGTACTAATAGAACAACTAGAAATCTAACGTCGGTTTTTAATTCAATATAGAACACGTGATTACATTTATCTAGTGGTCATGATGAAAGCCCATTGCCTTTAGTCTTACGAAATAGATATAAACTGCTTTGAAAACTGAACAATTTTCGTCTAAGGAACAATATTTTCTAATTAAATCATGAATGAGAATTAAGTTCTACATTTATCTAATCTATGCCATTTTACGTCGTACGCTTGCCGCAATATTGTATGGATAATGTAAAAATGAATTCCATTTTGCTAAAGGTCATCTACGCAGTCACGAACTGTCTGAAGAAAAAAAGAATACATCTAAAAGACGCGACTGACCTCTTGACTGTAACCTCGATGTCTTTTGATTGTTTCGCTTCCCGACGGCGGACAATGACAAAAGAAAAACGTTTCATCTGCAATACACGTTTTGCTGGTGGTGTGTTTTTGTTTCAAAGTAAAACTACGACACTTTTCTGCGAAATGATTTGTGGTTATTTATACACACTGTGTGTCCATCTCAGTTTCCTTTTGTAATTGCCTAATCAGTAATAATGTTGCCTTTTGTCTGGGGAAAGGAATGACTCGGTTGGGGAAAGCACATCTACGAAGTTTGGTCATCTTGTATTTTCGAAGAAAAAGCCTTTCTATTTTGCCTAGAATGTACACTCGGTATTATTAAATATTGTATAGATGTTCTAAAAATATGTTTAGTTTTTGTTTAACATACGATTAAAAGAATTTGATCCTTTGAATGCATTAAATATTAATATTTTATAAAAAGAAAAAAAAAGTTTTATTTATTCTGAAGCTAATACGTAATTATTTTCTCTGAAAAATTATTCCATGCTATTAAAAAATCACAAAATTTTAGAATTATTAAAAATTACAATATCTTAGAACTGAAGAAATTTAATGTTTTTTGGAGAAGCTTACATCATTTCAATATGTTCTGTACCATTAGAAATGTTATATGTTATATGTTCTGTATCATCACAAAAAAAAAAAAAAATTATCAAAGTTAATTCCCCCCCCCCCTAATTCTACGAATTTAGCATAAATAAATGATTATATCTCGTCCATTTAAAGAATTGACATTTTAAAATAATTTTCCACTAATCAGTTATTTTTATTATGTATCTGAATTTTTTTTAAATTGAGTTTATTAGTCAGCACACACAATTATATTTACTTTATATATCATTTACTGTAATGAAGTCAGTGATTTTCTTTTAAAAGAAATGTTTTCGAGTTCTACTGAAACCTCAAGTAGCTCCTTTTTTCTGATTTTTTCCCATCTAGCATAAGTTTAATTGGTTGCAATGGGCTTAAACTCATGACCAGGGACGTCTTAAGGCATGGGCCAACTGGGCTCGGGCTCAGGGCCTTGACTTCAATGGGGGCCTCGTCTCGTTCTCGACTCAATCTGAACAAGATCATAACTCTAATAATTTCAACTGTTGAATGTTATTTCTGGTTTTATTTTCCGAAAAACTGGGAATTTCGGACGATATATCAAGTAATGACCTTCATCCATGTATAGGCCTACCACCAGATACCATCATAACTCGTTCAATCAAAAGACGGCAGTCGGTTGAGCTGGTTTGTGCGATTGTAAGTCATGCACATTAATTTGTTTCGTGTTATTGTTTGTACGAGTATTTGACAACGTATGTTATGTACTGCCTACTTTTAAGGATCATATGAGATCGTAGATGAGACCTCTATTTGTGTATGGGCCCAGGGCCTCAAGAAGTCCTTAAGACGTCCCTGCTCATGACGATCACGTGATAAATGAAACCACGTGTTCTTCACTGAATTCAAAATAGACATTAGGCATGTAGTTGTCCTACTTGTACAATTTAGATACAATCACAGTCGGATCCCGATTCAACGAATTTCATGATTTAACGAATTTTTCTCTTTTCTCGATTGAAATGAAGACAAAAACCCTTATTTAACGAATAATAAACCCGGATTTAACGTGTTATTTCAACAACTGAAATTTTTTTTATTAGTTTGTGTTAGAAAAAATTGGATTTTTTACAAATGACATCATTTTGTCCAGAACCGAAAGTATTAAGTAACTTGTAAGTAGACAATTTCGACGTGAAAGGGTGCAAAGCATTATTAGACTTTACAAGCGCATATGAGTCATGAGTGAAACGTATAGCGTGAGTTTTGAATAGGACAGGAAACTCCTTTCTTATCTCATCCCACTCCACGATGCAGGGGGCATTTTAGGATTTTGACCAATATGATAGATTTTATAACAGACTGCCTATCTGTGCAATTGAAGTTCAGGAATTTGTTGATTTGTCGGAGGCAATGCATAGCGTTTCTGGTGCAGAAATTGATAATGAAATTCTTATAAAAAATTTTACGTTTTCTTATGTTTTACATGGTTTGGAAACTGCAACAGGATGTAAATGACGCGGTATTTTTTACTATGCACTAAGTCGAAAAAAGAATTCGTAAGAGTCACAAATCAAAAAGAATTCCAAACATTTGTTGCTCAATATTTTAAAATTTTCAATTAAGTGGTGCGTAAAAATTCACTAATAGTATTTTTAACTGTTGAATAAAAAAGAGTGTAATTATCAGCTACTGGTATTTTTTGTGTAGTTGCTTATTGTAGAATTTCCAAAAGATAAGAGCGAAAAATTTGTATTTTGTTTGGTCTCCGATATAGCGAATAACCCCGATTTAACGAATACATTGTTCGGTCCCGGTGAATTCGTTAAATCTGAGTCCGACTGTATTTCTAATTTGATAATTCTGTAAAGATATTTAAGTATTGAGATTCTTCGGAACGTTTTTCATAGTTTAAAAAGTCTCATATTATACGTGTTCTTTTAAATTAAAGGGCATTTTTTTTTTACTTAAGTGCGCTATAATTTTTAACAAATATGCACTTTTCAAAGCAAAAAAAAAGTTTCGGTAAAAAAAAAAGTTGGCAACAGTGAAACGCATAGCTAATTGGCTGGAAAAACTTTAACTACCCTTATCAGGCGATTATGTCACATGATTTTAGCCCATTGTAACAAGACCATTTTTGTACCTCTGAAATTTTGATCACTGCATTTTAAATTTATTCAGAGTATCCTGTGGGATTTACTTCACGATTTTCTGAAATTGAAAGCAATAAAAAGAACACTAAAAATGTATCCGTAAAATATTAATCAAAATTACCCAAACAGTTTATTCCTCAAAGTACATGTCAAATTTTTTTTTAAAAAATTAAGCCTTTTTCAACAATATTATTTACTCAAACGCAGTGGCGCACACGGGGGTCTTAGGGGTCCGGACACCCAACAAAAAAGCCATTGAGTTTTTTTCGATTGATGATAATCCTATATATATAAATTAAAATTTAATTAAGTACTCGGTAATTAACAATTTATTTTATTAATTAATGCTAATTGTTGATTCAATAATTTATTTTTTACTGTTTTTTGTTAAGAAAATCGACAAAATCAGAAGAATCAATTGATGTTGTCTTGAGGGATGATACGAGTTGGGAGACTTTCCACCCCGCCCCCCCCCCCTTGAAAAATTTTTGTGTGCGCAAATGCTCAAACGTGTTTTGGAAATGTTGACAAACACTTGTAAAAACGATTTTTCTCATGGTATCTATCTTCTGTATCATTTTTCTAACCCTCCTGTCTCTTTTATTGCACTCCCCTGTCACGGGTCCAGGTCATCGACCTAAAAACCCCTCTTTCCTTCAGGGGGAATAGGGAGGAATGAAGTAAGATTATGTTACAAAAATGCTACGAGCAATGTCCGATCACTGGAAGAGGGGGGGGGGAGTATTTTTCATCTTCTGTGAACATATCTGAATAACAAATTAGCAGTTCTGAAAATATCATAAAACTTTTATGTTTTTTACAGATCTGCGCTTAATTATTTTAGTTCTAAGCCTTTGAAATACATGAAAAAGTCTATTAGTCACTTCGCTTACTCTATTTTATGTGCGTACCATAAGCCAGCGGCTCTTGAACTTTCGATCGTCGTGGCCCACCTTATGTACAAGTTTGACATCGCGGACCTCCAAGGTGATTTAAAAATTCCTCAGTAATTCTAAGACTGTTGTGCTTTTTCTATAAACTTTTTTTAACACTTCTTGTTTTTCTTTAAGAAAACAGTAAACACCTATAAATACTTTATAGAAGTTGTTGTGTTGTTACTAATGTCACCTGCCTGACGTAGTCAGATCGAGGCCCACGAAATTCATCATGGCATCGGGCTAGATTGTACGCCTGTCGTTAGCCGTAGCTTTGAGCACCATGCAGGTGACAGTACGATTTGGCTCAGTTCCACCCCAATTTTGAGGGAGAACACCCTGTGAATGTTCAGGGACCTCCCATCTCTCTTCCCCTTCCACCCACCTCACGAGAGGACTTGCGGCTCGACGGCTATTTAGAGTACCCCCATGCCGCGAAGGCACTATACATTTACAAACATCCATGCCTTCTCCGGGATTCAAACCCAGGCCCTACGGCACAGTAGTCAGCGTCGCTAACCACTATACCGTTCTACGTAGTTGCAAATTATAAAAAACTGAATAAATATTCTTGATCGAAGTGCATGTTTTAGTTGTTTTTTCTCTGGCAGCAATTTAGGGAGCTCGTCTAGGATGCACATCTTTCAGTTTTTTCACAAGGCTTTTCAGAGCTTGTAAACGAGGGGACATTGAATGACACCCTTTCGTGGACCCCTTAGAAAGTCACTAGAATCCTCCGAGGGTCTGCGGACCATAGTTAAAGAGCCACTTCCATAAGCGAAGTAAAAATAAAACTATTTGCAATTTGTATATTAGAAAAAGTATTAAAAAAAATATATCATTCAGTCAGTCTTACGAATAAAACAATGCAACAAGTTACACAATTGTTTGAAACCATTTCCTTTTCATATATTGCTTTTATTTAACTCCTTTTAAGTTGGAGTCAGTAAAAATGAAAAAACTGTTCTCTTAAGCAACAGCTTTTTATCTTTTGGAGGAAATATTATTTTTAAAAGTTACATCTCGACTTACGCAATAGATAAGTTCTCTTCCAAGAACTTCTGCAGTTGTGAAACGCTTAGAAAGAGAACTAAAGGAACAAAGGGTGATTAAAATTATTGACAAAGATGCTTCTCATTGCCTTTTTCCTGAAATGCACGTGAAATAATTTATACTGATAAAAATTATTGAAACTGCATTTTCTCCAGATTTATTGAAAATAATAAAAGTATAAAAATTTCAGTATTTGTGTGTCTTTTTTTTATGTATTGATTTTTTTTATTCAGACTTTTTTGTTTTTTAACTCTGAACATTTCAAAATTTTGAAAAAAAGTGAGGGAAAGGGGGAGATGTTTTTTCCCCTTCACTTTGTGATGTAAAGGAAAAATTGTAATTTAAACCAAAACCAAATAAAGTGTTGTAGTTTGGAAACATTGTAAACATTTTGCATTCCTTATAAGCAAACTATTCCTTTTTAGAATGAAAAAAAAAAAATGAAAGTTGTTGCAAAGTTATCAAATAAATTTCTACAGTAATCATATGTTTAAAAAGAAGAAATTAGAGATCTCTGAATTTATTCATTAAATTAAATATTTATTTAAATAATTCTTTGTGGAAAGAGTCAGTATATTTAGAAAATAGCGGCCTTATCAATAATACCTACAAATTGTAGAACTCGTGGCTGGTGTGTCGCAGGTTCTAGTCCCATTGCTACTGAAGACCCTCCGTGTAGAGGGACCCGTTGCTCATTAAATCTGTTGAGGCTCAATATCCTCCGGTTGATATGCTGTGGTAGTTAGGAGAGGGTGGGTGATAGCTCAGGTTTCGTCCTCGTCACTTAAATTACTAGAGGCGTCACCAATAACCCTCGTGCTCCTTTATAGTGCAACGTTAATTTTACTCTCACTCACTCACGCAACAAATTCTAAAAAGAATCTCATATCCATATCTTTAATCATTGTGATAGATTAGTGATAATTTTAAGCCATGGCCCATTTTATTTTAATTAAATCTGAAGAACAATAAGAGATTTTCTTTATCTCTATAAAAACTTCAGATATCTTATTTCACCGTTTACATAAGAATTCCCAATACATGTCTCATTTAGAAGTTATCAGTACAAAGACAGTTGCTAAGCAACATTGGTATCGCTTTCTGTCTGGGAACTGAACGAAACTTTTATAGGAACTCTCAAAAATTTAATTTAAATCCCTAAACCTTAAATTCCTTTAATCTCCTAATTTATCCAGTCATTTTGGTCTTCCTACTAATTCTCCTATTTATTTGATAAAAAAAAAAGTTAAAAAAGATGCTGAAATTTTCCAAAAATATTAAAATACTGATTAGAATTCTACTTTTGAATTACAAATCATTATCTCAAATATTATCGATACTATTAAAGGTAATCGGTTTAAATTTAAAGGAGCGTTCTTTTTTAAAAACTTATTTTTATGACAAATAATTTTTTAAACTTTAAATTTAGAAGCTTAGCTGTTATTTATAATTACTTTGTATTCATAAATATTTAAAAAAAACACTTGAGCCTTGATCTAAAAACTTTGAAATCTCTCTCAATAGTTATTAAATTTTCTTCATAGATTATTCTTATAGCAGTTGATGCACAAATAAAAAATGTCGAAAAAATACCATTTAATATTCAAAAGTAGATCAAATATATTCCATTCTCTACTTAGGACTTTGCATTTAATAAACTGATAAACTACTAGGTCAAAGAAAGTATTTAGCATTTCTTGTTTTCTTCAAATTTGAAAACATACTTTCTTCATTTATGCGACTGCTGTATTTTGGTGCTGCCATCTATGAGACAATTTTAAAAACAGGTGATATTTGTATGGAAATGCATAAAATCTTTTGAAATAGTTAGCCACCGATTAAAATAATTCTTATTAAAGAAGTAATTTAATTTAAAATATAATTAGTAAAATAAAGCTTCCTTATTTATTTTAAAATTGATTGTTTTCTCTACTGTTAGTTGTAAAGTGTTAAACTTTTCCCTTTTTTGTTATTGTAAATATTTTTTTCTGTTTCAAATAATTTAGAGCTATATTTTACAATTATTTTTCAATTAACACATGTTCTCCAAAATTTAAATTTTAAGTCTGTAATTATTTTAAAATATACAAAGAGCCAATTTATTTCTAAAAAATTAAGATTATTGAATGAAAATATTTTTTATAGCCAGAGCCGGCGTAAGGCGTGGGCGGTGTGGGCCACAGCCCACGGCCTCGCACCTAAAGCCGAAATAAATTAAATAAAAAGTAAGGAAAATCCAAAAAATGCGCGCCACAGGGTTTTTTACAATTATTAAATTAGAAAATTCAAACTCTATCTCTTTTTCCCCATAAGATATCGAAAAATTGATCTATCGACTTTTTTAAAAAAAGATATTCTATTTATCGGTGCTTGAAAGCATATGAATAAATAATTCGTAAAAATATTTTTTTTTCTTTCATTAAAAATATCTCAACTTTGTCGTTTCCGCTCATTCGTTCATATTTAGTCCGGCAACATTAGCTTGAGTTAAGCTGCTATCGCAGGGAATCCCCAGTCAGAGACGGGGCATATAGATCAAGTCTTCCCATCATTAGAAAGTCAATTAAAGAATAGTATACAGACGCAGCCTCGCTTCATGATTCTATATCCTATTATAAAGGAGGTGGGTAAAGATTGGCCTTTTTTCGCCCATCGGCAAATTCATATCATGTATTTTTTTAACCCTGATACTCAGTCAAATTGAGAAAATGTTAGGTGTTTTTTTTTTAAAAAAATATTTTATTAAATAGAGAACAGGAATAAAAAAATATATATTAAACTATTTGTAAGAAATGTATTCGATTATATTTCCATTTAGCTTTCACTGGCTGAATCGTCACTGGACCATCCAGTAGTAGCGTCTTGAAATGTATCAGCATATCCAAGTCATGTTGTGATTATGGCGCCACAGTGTCCCAAGTACCAAAGGTCAGATGCAACATGTGCACAGCAGACAAAACGCTAGCACCAACTTTGCTCTGACAATACCATTCAATGTTTGGATTATGACCTATTCCTGTTCTTATTCATATTTTACATACTTTTGAACTTGCGTGTCGTGATCTCAACTGGAGTCGAACAACCGATTGATTAAGGTGTTCGTGAGTGTATGATCGGCTTTGCTTACGCGGATATATCCCAAGACATTTCAACATTGACAAGATTGACATTTTTTGTCTTTTAAGAGAACATAGTATTTTTTATTAGAAATAACACGATTGTCACTTTTGGTTTTTAACCACTTTTTACAAGAACCGTACTGATTTCCAGACATTATTTTTTAATAAAATACACAAAACGCATACAATACAACGTAAAATAATGGCCACAATACACAAGAAATATTTGTATTACAATATGACATGCGCGAGGTGAGGACACGTTGGAACACGCACGTGACGCGTATGAGTGTGACCGATTCGCAGACAAGCTATTTTGTTTCGTATCACATCAACGCGCTCGATGCACCAAAACAAATGAATGTCATTTTAAAAGCCTTATTATTGTAGTATATGAGAGACCAAAAAATATAGTGGTGCTTAAAGCGCTTAACAGTTGTTTTTTTTTAATGAAAGTTTAAAAAAAGTACTTAAAATAACAATACTCAACGAATTTGCCAACTTTTTTATGTGACTTACCTTTTTTTTTTCCTTATTATTTTAGAATAAAATTAAAGATCTATACCTAAAATTCACATAAATAAAATAATATAGCTCCAATAAATACTTTGAATTTTTTCATAATTATGATGGGTGAAAAAAGGACGATCATTACCCACCTCCTTTTAGAAGTATTTGATGTGAGAATAAATAATAGTCGAACTGGACAATTTTCATAGGAACTAAGAGAGATAGAGGTAAAGAGAGGAAACGGGAATCTGGTGTAGCAAAAAGAAAAGCAGAAAAAGTTATATCCAACCAGGTTTAAAGTTCAGGTATGATGAAATTTCTCGGTCACACTAAATCTGGCAGTATAGAATCAAATTAATCGGTACCTCCGACTTCTCAACAACATTTATTCGTATCTGAGTCTCCGTTGAATTTGGTAGTTACTCCAGATGCACCGACTATTGAAACCGAACGACGAAAATTGGATAGAGAAATGGGATCAAAAGTTTGCCAATCATACTCTCACGTTGTGATTTCTGTGTTCACGTTGAGAAACATAAGTCACAATCAAGAAGAAGAGGTTGAGATTAGTTCTTCGCCTCTGAACAGATATGCCAGTGACGTAGTGAAACAAGTATTTTCCAGTTAAGTCCCGGGATTGTGTACGTTTCCCACGACAAGAGGCTCATCGGTCCTGTAGTATTTCAAAGGGGTCCCACACAGCAGTTAAATAACAGTGGTGAATATTAACCTAAAAATGATCAGACACTTTGTGGTGACCTGTAGCCACCCCTTACATTAATACCTTCCTGTATATCTGAAAACCCAGCTAGATGTGTTGGAGGAACTAAATGATTGGAAGACATTATTCCAATTCAAACTGATTTATTGATTCTTATAAGATATTATGAACAGACACAACACAATTCTAATTTAGGTAAATAAACGAGAGTAGAGAGCAGAGGTGAGATATAAATACAAGCGGGGGAAATATTACAGAATTTCAACTGAATCTAGGACAGCTTAAACGCGCACAATTACAACTACGCTTCACAGTAATAATCAGAATTTGCTTAACCTAAAATCACTATGTTTTTTTTAAACTCTTTTCTTAAGCCACCAGAGGGCCTCGCAAAATGTATCTTGCACACATTACGTTCAGGTCTCGCGCCGTCACTGTTTATAGCATTGTTTCTATTTGTGATATATTTTAACTACTATTTTCAAAGTATTTCAGTTAGAATACTCTGTGATTAGAAAGTGATACCTAGATATTCCTGATACAGAAATTCATGTACTTACTTTAAAATAACACTGTCGAAGAATTTGTCAGATATATCAAGAAATTTTCATTTATGATTGGTTTTTAACAATAATGTTTCTAATGCTGCTGTATGATTTTGCTGTAGCATCTTTTGGGATGGCGCATGTAGTAAATGTGTTTATCATAAAAATTGTCTCATTAGGTTGACTGGTATGGTGCTTATTATTTGAATAGACGATTTATGTAAGAAAAAAATACTACTAAATAGCAATCTCAAACTACCAAAGAATATTGAGCTATAATAAAAATCGAATCAGAAAAATTTTTTGCCATGTTTATCATAAAAACATTTTATTATTAGTATTTTGAGAATACAAATATGTGAGGGATTGAAAATGTATGCTTGTATTTTTATATATGACAGTTACATGAAACAGTATTGGATGATGCACGTTTAATCTGACTTATTTTTATTGAATGAAATACCAGAATAAATGTCATCTTTGTTATTTTATTATGTTTCTGAATTATAAAAATTTGTCGATGGTACTCCTTTTGAAGATTCTGTGCGAATTAATGTAACCGAACTCCACTTAAAAATATTCCGAATTAAGTTCTGCATTTCTGAAAATTTTCAATGAGCACTTTAATTAAAATATTTATTGGATAGAAATTTTTTAAAATTTTTAATTGCTTTGTCCTATACAACTTTATTTCCATCTAAAAGTAGTAAAAAAATGTTTTCAAGCATTTGAACTGACATGCAATAATAATTTTTTTCCCTTTCCAGAGTAACAGCGAACAAGAAACTCCGCGAGACAGTTGCTTTGGAGTTGAGCTTCGTCAACTCCAACCTCCAGCTGCTCAAGGAACAACTGGCGGACCTCAACAGCTCCGTCAACATCTACCAGAACAAAAGGTATGACAAATTATTAGTATTCAGCTTTCTGCAATAGTAAATGTTTTTTTCTTCTAGTTCGTGCTTCTTGTTCTAGTTTTCTTCTTCTAATTATTCCTATTCCAGTGATTCGTTCTTGTTCTAATCAATGATATTTGCTCTAGTGATTATTTTTATTCTAGTGTAAGTGCTTCTTGTTCTAAGATGTTAATTTTAAAACCTAGTGCATTCTTATAGTTCTAATGACTTCTTGTTCTAGTAAGTGCTCCTTGTTCTAGCTTAAATGTGCTTCTAAGGACTATTCTTTTTAGAGTGAGTTCTTCTAAGAACTAATTAGTGCTCATTATTCTTGCCACTTCTTATGAGAGCTTCTATTGATTTCTTAAGCTAATAAGTTTTTCTTGCTCAAGTGAATGATTCTTGTTTTAATGAGTCCTCCTTGTTCTAAGATATTATAAATTCTAAAAGCTAGTTCTAAGACTAAAAGAATTCTTGTTCTAAAGACTACTCTTTCTTGTTCCAGTGAATGCTTCTAAAGTCTAATGAGTATTCATTATTCTAATGTCTTCTTATGCTGCTGCTGTTGTTGTTGTGTATGACAAATTGCAAAGGTGTATATAACAAAATAAAGATATAGAAATGAGTCAAATATTGCCAAAGGCGTGAATCACTGCCGTGGCAACATCCATAGCACGATCCGAGTATAAGATGTCCATGCTGTAGTCATTGTCTATTTTAAAAAGGGCACCAACAATGGAAGGACAGTTAAAAAGATGTTTGGGATCCAGTTGCTTGCCTGGGCAGTGCCTGCATTTTACATATGATCTGGATACATCAGGCAGAATCTTCATGCCCTTAAAATGTTTTGTCCTTAGTCTGGTTATTGTTGTAATTTCTCGGCTATAATTTAATTCTGGCAGCGAGAATTTTTTTCGTAGGTTTGAGCAGAGCTTTTGTTTTGCGACTGCGTTGGCATCAAAGACCGTAGTCGAAGAAGTTACAGGTTCAAGGGTTCCGGCTTCATTGGCAAGGAAATCGGCCATCTCGTTCCCTTCGATGTCAACATGGGCCGGGATCCACTGGAGGGTGCATGGTTTGTCCAATGCATCAATGGAAAGTAAAAGAGAATTGATTTCTTGGGTGAGTCCAATTTTTCCTTTCATGATGGCCTCAAGAGAAGATCTACAATCGGAGAGAACAATAATGCCGTCGGAATTAGCGATGTCTGTCCATGTAAGGTAAATATCTAGGGCTGTCCTAATTGCTATGAGGTCACACGTGAAGTTGGAAGCAATTTGTCCTGCGGAGACCTTGTGCTTTGAAGTTGTATCATCTGGGTATTTAAGAATGATGCCAGATCCACCCCTATTGCACTCTGAGTCTGAAGAACCGTCAGTGTAGGCAATTACTAAACGAGGCCTCATAAGACTGATAATTGTGTCCATGCCTTTCCTTTTAATTGTGTCCTTAGATTCCTTTTTCGTGCAAGGCTCTAGAAGGTCTAAAAATATTTTGGCAGAGGGAGGTGGTTTGACTGGAAAACAAGGTTCTTGAATAATGTCAAGGCTTGTGTGATTCAAGTTAATGTTGTTTCTGATGTCTTTATCAAACTGAAGTGTTGAAGAACTCTTCAGCCTATTCTTAGCTGTCCAGGAGTGAAAACACATGCTGTTGGAAATATGTCGTTCGCCACGGCTTCTGATTTTGTTTGTAAATTTAATGCTGGTAACTTTCCTCCTGCCTTTCAATGATGGCAGGCCACACTCATTCTCAGCTGTCACATTATTTGTCGAGGACACAGCTCTGATGATAATTTTGGACTCCCTATACTGAATAGAGTCGATTTTCTCTGTTGAGGTAGAAGCTGATGGAGCCCAAACGGGTGCTGCATATTCGAGGATTGGTCTTATAAGTGCAGTGTAGGTGTTTAGGAGGGTCTTTGGTTTAGAACCCCAAGTCGAACCGCAAAGATTTCGAAGAATATTGAGCTTCTTTAAAGCCTTTTGCGATACATTCTGTATATGCTTGGTAAACCTCAGTTCCGCATCTAGCGTTTAGCCAGGGTATTTGGGATGGAAGATTTTTTCAACAATTGAGTTATTTAACCTTAATTTGGGGAGAAAGGCTGCCCTGTTTCTCCTGTCAGTAGAAAACACACAGTATTTGGTTTTTTTTTTGGATTTAGCAGTTTGAGCTGCTTAGCCCAGTCTTCAATGTGAGAGAGATTTTCGTTCAGCACATTTTCGGACATTATGATATCAGTATGAGAATGCCAAATTGCAATGTCATTTCCATAGCAGGCTATTTTAGCTTCATTAACAATGTGATTATCGACAGTGTTCATATAGAGGAGAAAAAGGAGTGGGCTTAGGACCGATCCCTGCGGAACGCCTGCCCAAGATCTATGTGTCCTTGAGAATCTTCCATTTACCCTTACAGCAAATCTTCTATCTCTTAAGAAATCGTTGATCCATAGTAAGATATTGCCCGAGACGCCTAAGGAATGCAAAATTTCAATGAGTTTTTGTCTCCAAACCCTGTCAAAGGCCGCAGAAAGATCAAGGAATACGGCTGTAGTTTTCCTATGAGGTCTTTCTTGAAATCCATCTATGATTGATTGCACCAAATAGAAAAGTTGGTAAGAATAGGAACAATGACAGACATTTTCCAGATAGTGGGTAGTTTGCCAGTAATCCAGGATAGGTTGAAAATCTGAAGAAGAATACTCCTGGCAAGAACACCAAAGTGTTTGATCATTGAACCAAAGATGAGGTCGAAACCAGGAGACTTCTCTTAGGGTCAAGGCTTCTAATTACGCTGTCAAGTTCTTCCAAAGTAATATCATTAGAAAAATCATCTTTTTGGTTGTAGGATTTACTTTGATTTAAAACCTGTCTAGATTTTCTTTTGTTTTCTATCTTCTCTGCTAAAACTCAGCCTGCTTGCCTGTTCATAATGTTGAGCCAGTAGGTTTGCAGTCTGCCTATCAGTCGTGGATGTATATCCGCCAGAGGTAATAGTATTGGAGGTTGGTCCACATTACTTTGTTGATTGCAGCGGTTGTTGAGGACGTTGATTACTCGCCAATGGTGGTAATCTTTCCTTGGATCAAGCCTGCCGCAAAGATCAATCCATTTTTCTCTTTTACATGCAGCGATTTCATCCTCGACTTTGCGGCTTCTAATGTAAGATCTAATGAATACTCAGTATTCTAGTCACTTCTTATTCTAATGAATTATTGTTCTGGTAAATAATTATTATTCTAATGAGTGCTTCTTGATTTAAGATCTTGCGAATTCTTTTTGTTTTGATGACTATTCTTGTTCTAGCTTAAGTATGCTTTTAACAACTATTCTTATTCGAATGAGTGCTTCTAAGATGTAATGAGTACTCAGTATTCTAATGACTTCTTATTCTAATAAGTTCTTTCTCCAGTGATTTTTATTCTAAAAGAATTTTAATCTGATTTTTTTTAATCGATTGATAGAAACCTTTGAAAAAAATGGTTATTTTTTTACGTTATAGCGATTAGAATGATAATTGCCTAGAATCCATATGAACACATTTAAAAAAGCACTTATCTTTTCTTTATAGTAGTCCTCAAGTCGTGCCAATGATTCCTCTGGGACTCAAAGAAACAAAAGAAATAGATTTCACAGATATATTCAAGGTACGAAAATCTTATGGGTATCAAGTGCTTGTCGAAATGGCACTCTTACCATGTGTGATACATTTCGAATTTTACTATACAGCTTTTTTAATGATTTTATATGCATTTTTCCCAACTATGAAATAATATTGTTAACAACTCTTATGCAAGTATTTATGAGTCACTTCCTGTTTTGTTATTTTTATGACTTAGTATATCGCCTCTTATAATTTAGCTTCATTTTATATTATTTTTGCAATGAGTACAAATAGGCTCAGTTAATTTCATCTTTGCACTGACAACTGGGACCATTACATCACAATTGCAACGTTTAATTTGAAGTCTAGAAAGTTTAGTGATATATCTTCCATTTAAAATACAAGTTCTTATCCAGAATAGTGACCGTGATAGTCGAGTGATTAGGGTTGGGAAGTCGTGGTGGGAGCATTTGTTTGTGCCAAGTCTTGAGTTTGAGTCCTCCGTCGTGTAGAGGGGATCCGTTAGATTAGATGGGAAATGGGAGCCCTCACATTTGCGTGAAGGTTTAAGGCCTTATCACAAATGCATGTCTCGAACAACGCGAGTCTTTTTCAAGCAACCGTTTTGGCAAATCTTTCAAGCAGCTGTGAGATAGAAGGTTTGCCGTAAATAAAACGACACGCTCCGACGTCAGCCGCTAACGACTCGCCGATTTTTCTGCCTCGAAAAACAACAATCCAATATTATTTCTTTTATTCCGCTCGCGCTTTTGTTGATTATTGTTAACAGAAATGGAGCGTCATTCTGTTTAAAATATTATACGCCATTTCTGATACGTTTGACGAATCCGAGGCTGCCATCTTGTTTATGACGTAGCAAGACGAAGAGACCCATTGGATGGAATCTCGAGCAATTCTTTCAGCTCACTAGGAAACCGTTGCTTTGGAAACTGAGCAGAAATTGCTCAAAAGGGAGGCTTGAAAGAAAAATTGCTCCAAACACATATACGTGTGATAAGGCCTAAAGAAAGATTGCAAGCTCAGTTGTCATCCTCTTTCCTTGGTAGCGGTTTAAAACGACGAAATCAGTCGCCAGTAGTCCTCGTGGTGCTTCGAAGTGTGAGGATAATAAACAATCAGTCAATCTAGAATAATATCATGTACAATAACATGTCAATATATCCTTAATGTGTATAAAAGCGTATATCCTACATATTTTTAAATGAATGATTATGGGAAAAACGCATAATACAACATGTAATGATTCTATTAAGAAAATTATGTTGATATAAATAAGTAAGATAAAATTCACACAAATCGAATTAAAATATTATTTTGAATTTATACATTACATATAAGAGAGAATTTGTGACAAAAAAAAATTGCTGAGCTTTCAAAAGACAAACTATTAGTAAATTCTTGAGAATGAAAGTACTAAACGTAGTAATTTATTTTAAAAGAAAAGACTTCTGAAACCGAAATTTGTCAAACAGGGTTAAATAAACATGTTTCACAAAAAATTCTAATGGTGCGTATTTTACAATTTTTTTTTTTTGTCAGTTACATTTTAATGGTTAAAAATGCATTTAGAGGTAAAATAAATGCTTTTTTTTTATTTTAAGTATTTATAAGTTTTATTTTTCAAGAAGCTTTTCTGATTCAAATAATTTAGGTAGAACTAATTCAATAAATATTTTTTTTTTTAAATATCTATACAGATTAATTGAAGAAATTCATACAAAAATGTTTTTATTTTAATTCAAAGAAATGATTAAAATAACATAATAAGACTAATGGAACAGTTTCAAAATATTCAATAAAATGGGGAAATTTAAAAAATTCTATTTTTGTTTTATGGTAAAATTTGTTACAAATTACATTTTGTCTTTTATTTTTTACAGGATTTTATACTAGAACACTACAGTGAAGACAGTAGTAAGTATGAAAATGCCATTAAAGAATTCATGGACATACGACAGGTAAATTAATATAACTTTTACTTTTTTACATGTCTTTTATTTAACAGACTGAAATACTTTTTTGAATACTATTGATTTTAAATTTTAAAAAAAAGTCTTTATTGTTTTTCATAAAAGTAAACTACACTTTTTACTGAAGACTTACTTTATTTATGTCTTATTTCAGGCTGTAAGGACGCCTACTAGAGATCACAATGGTGTGAAACTCCTCTTTAATTACTACAACTTGTTGTATTATATCGACAGGCGATTTTTTCCGCCACACAGAAATATGGGAATATTTTTCGAATGGTAAGTTTTGAATCAAAATTTTTTCTTCGGGTTATTTTTCAAAAAGAATAATTATAAAAGTGTTTAAGAAAAAAATATATATAAGGAAATATTATGAGTGATTTTTGAGTTACCCTTGATTTCCAATTTTAACGAATTTTGTATGAATTGTATTAGAACATTTGAAAAGTTATATACTTGTCTTTTTGGATAAATCGTTTTCTTCTACATTTTTCTATATCTTATGAAAAGGAAAATTATTTTATTTTGCATTTTTATCTATATTTGATATTCAGAATCATTGCTTTGAATTTTTTTGTCCCATGATTTTGCAT
Organism: Trichonephila clavata; assembly: GCA_019973975.1. Taxonomy (NCBI): domain Eukaryota; kingdom Metazoa; phylum Arthropoda; class Arachnida; order Araneae; family Nephilidae; genus Trichonephila; species Trichonephila clavata. The sequence goes on from BMAO01022563.1 coordinate 368,226, forward strand.
AATCACATTTAAAAAATGCAATTATCAGAATAATCCTTTGGATCAGAAATTCTATTAAATTAAAAAAAAAATCTAAAAAAAATTGTTTTTTTTTTATTTGTGTAAATTTGAAATAAATAACTATTGATGTACAATTAATGAACTCTTTTGTTTTATTTTTGATCAAATTTATGTGTCTTATTTTAATTGCTCTCATTTCACATTATTTTTAACTATCTTATTCTGAAAGTTTGGTAGGATAAGTGTTTTTTCACTGGTTTGCACGTGTTTTTCACTTAAAATATTTCACACCACAAATAAAATGGCAGGGACTTCTGAGTTCAAGAATTTTATTAGAGCGTTCTCCATACGCTCTTTCTCACACAAAGGTTACGCATACACTAAACTCTACACAATACACTAAACTCTACACACACTTGCGCCCTCTTGCGACAAATATTCACTTGTTATTGTGGACGTTACAAGAATTATTTGTTCAACATTGAACAATAAGGTTTTATTTTATTTTTTATTTTAAAAAGGATGTTTACAACACTTAAATAGAAATTAAATATTTTTATCGAGTTATTTTAGAAAATTATGAAAAAGACATTTCTGTAGAGTGAAAAAATTGATAACCTACATTCGCTACCATTACAGCTGCACATATCTACAAGAAAGAGATATCGAACAAATGCTATAATTTCTATTAAAGTTGCACAGCTTTTGTTCCAAAATTTTCTTTGCTGATATGCAGTAAATATATAAATACCAAATTTTTCATTAACTTTATAAAATTTAAGATATCTTACACATGTTCTCGTTTCTAGGTTCGACTCTTTGACTGGTGTTCCCAGTACTCAGAAAACAATAGCATTCGAAAAGGCTAGTGTTCTCTTCAATATTGCTGCTTTGTATACTCAGATCGCTGCCAAACAGGTAAGTGAATTTTTTTTTTTAATTTTCAAAAATGTCGTTTTTATTGCGATTTAATTTTACTTTTATTTCACTTTTTAAATCTCTCTCAGATTCTTCATCAGAATCTCAGACCTCTCTTCTTCTCAGAATCTTTGACCTTTTGGTCAAACATATCAAATTTGTATGATTCTGGTACTCATTATTCAATTCCCAGTAGGATGAAAGTTTGTAGATTCATTTCCTTTTAAAAACTGAGAACTATATAATTAGCATTGTTAGAAAATAAATTTGTACTCTAATTTTTTAACTGCAACGACAAACCTTCCTCCCTTAAAATCACTTTCTTATGTTATAAGAAATAATAAAATTCATTTTACTCCACTTTTGATCTATTTTTTCAATTACAACTATTAGTTCACAATCTCCCTATATATATATATATATATAAATGTGATTTATGAATGAATAAATAGTAACACACAAAAATAATAGTCCAACACCCTATATTAGAAAGGAAAATTGTAAGGAAAATCGCTTTCTATTTTGCCACTCAATGCTGTGATACTGTCATATGTATATACATATTTATATTAATTGCAATATTTAATAAAAAGTAACTATATAAAACAAAAATTTTCTTTTTTGACCTAAGTAGAAATTGACTTTAAAAAAAAAATTTATATTACTTTTTATAAAAAAAGAAACTTCTATGTGCCCTGTCCTAGCGTAATATCTTAAATAGAATTTTTAAAGAAACCTTTTTTTATCGACTAACAAATAAAACATAGGATTTCTGAAGGTAAAATAACATATTCTTCAAGTATTTTTCCTGCGAGAAATAGGTAAGAAGAAAAAAGAAAAACACATGACACGAGGAAATAAGTAATGCGATCTGAACGCGATGTTCCCATGTGAGATCACTCACCCAAGTACTTGACCATTTTGAGTGTGATTTCGGTGATCGGACAACAACCGCTGCTTTCAACATCGTATGGTCGTTGGTAATAACTATTTGTTTAATTTTGGTAAAAGACGGGAGTTAAAAAGGTTTTTTTAATAAAGTTTTTCCGAGGAAATACAAAGCTCAGGCATTATTTACTTACTAAACGTACACGATAAGAAACTATGAACAACAAATCATGGGAAAAAATCATATTTTCACTTGCTTTTTACTATGAATATAATTTCTGTAACTTTATAGCGGGTTTTCACGCGCATTTCCCTTAACTAATCTCTTGGGCTATTTTGCCACGATGTTTCATACAAGAAACTCACCTTGTGAAGAAGCTGTGCTGTAAGGAATGCAAAAGGCAAGGAAATAAATAACGAAAAGGTTAGGTTTTATTATGCACAGTGGTATTTCATGTTCTGTTCTGCATAAATCGCGAATTTGTACCTTTAATACTATTTAAGGCTCTGATTGTGTACTGTTTCTGTTTACTGGAAGCGAACGATTTTAAATTCCGAAGTTTAAAGTACAAAAATTTTAATACACATAATTTTTTCCGAAGTTTTTTTTCAGTTGAGTTTTAGTTAATATTGTTGTAGAACTCTCAGAGAAAAAAATGGTAACAAACCTTGTATATAGTTTGATCCTCAAGTGAACAAAACCTCATCTTTTAGAATGTTCTAACTCATGTTCCCACCACCACTTAAGGAATTTGTTCCATTATAAACTTCTTGCTTCCCCCGATTGCACGAATAAGTTTGAGTATTCAGCACGTAGAGTCTTAAATCTTTGTTTCGACTTTTTCTTTCAGGATCGCACGAACAGTAGCGGAGTGGATGCAGCGGTGGACAACTTCTTGAGGGCGGCCGGCATGTTCCGGTACATCCGGGACAATTTCAGCAACGCCCCCAGCATGGATCTATCCTCGGACACCCTGGACACACTCATACAACTCATGCTGGTGCTTATTAATAATCATCTTTGTTACTGATATGCACTAATAGTTAAATTTTGTTAACATATGTATTTTTAAAAAATCTGTTCCTTGCAGGCCCAAGCAAGAGAGTGCTTGTTTGAAAAGTTGACTCCTGGAGTAGAGAAGCTAGGTATACAGACGTGCTTAGAAGTTGCTCAGGAAGCCGAACAGGTGAGTACAGACATTCTGCATTCAAAAGAAAAATGTGTATATGTATTCATTCTATTTAGTATGATTTTCTAAAACAGTGATATACTCAACCTTCGGACCGTGGGCCACATGGCACCCGCCAGCCTTTTGTAAGTGGTCGGGTCATGTCCCGTTGCACTACGAAGCTCAATTATTTAAGAACAGTGTACTAAATATTTAGCAGGCAATTCTGTCAATCAAGCAATCACATCTATCAATTTGCTATTTTTGATAGTAGGATGTAAACGAGAGAGGCATGATGATGGATGAAAGGAAATCGAAACTACCCCGTAATTCAGCAAAAAATGCAAAAAGTAAATAATCTCTTTTATGTGTTTGATAAAAGGGTTAATATAGTATTAAAAAAAAGTCGAAAAATTGTGATCATTCCAATGTTGCTTAGGTTTTAGTATTTTCTCCCCATTATCCTCATGTTACGGCCCGCGTGAAATACCCGTCATATGTATGTGGCCCGTCCAGAAAAAAGGTTGAGTACCCCTGTTTTAAAACCTTTGAAAGCAGTGCCTCTAGTGTTTGACCGTGATTCGAATTTAGATGTTCATCATCAATACACCTTGTGTTGCTCCAAAAGTCCAACGTAAATAATAATAATAATAAATACTCAACAGACACTTACTAGCTGTATTTAGAGCAACTTCCAATAAAAAAAAATTAGGAAACAAACATATTTAATTGAATAATTTAGTTTATAATCTGTAATTATGCGACAGAAGCTGTTAAATTATGTTTGTTTAATTTTCGCGATAGGTGACACTAATGAGTATTTTAGCGAAGAGCATTCCCCTGAGAAGGTAACAAAGAAGTGAGAGAAAACAAAATTTCGTTTCAAGGTCCAAATACTTCTTAAGAAGATTAAAAACTAATATAAAACGTAATTTATAATGCTCTTCCAACAAATCTGAGTTATTGCTCATTTTGTGTCATTAAGTAATTATTCGATTGGAATCTTTTCCTCGTAAAAGAACATGGAGCCATGTTATTTGATTATATAAAAATGTTTACATTATCCGAAAACTTACTTTTACGAAATCCATCTATCTCATTAAGATCCAAAATGATACCAAGTGGCCATTGTTTCCAGGTGTCTAGCGTGTACCGAACAGTCCACAAAGTAATGAGCTGCAGTTCTGTCAAGGACTACGTGCCTTATTCTTGGATCAGTTTGTTGCTCGTCAAGTCAGAACACTATAGGGCATTGGGACACCACTACGCAGCAGTAGGGCTTCTGGAGCATAATGGTGAGAATTATTACTGAAAATCTAAACACAACTCGTTCGTTTATAAGAACTTACATTTTAATGCTATTATCTTAAATATTTTGCAGGTGAAATCGATAAAGAGGTGGAATCGTACTTGGAGTATGTTCACTGTCCTGATGCCAATAACAGCGCCACGTGCATCGACATCAGGGTGCCACATACGACGGAAGAGAGGCGGCAGCTGGGTAAGCTTTAGAATTTTCACTATTACAAAATTCATATGAAAAATTTGCAGCGATTTCTCCCACAAGTCGCAGCCAACAAAGTAATGGAATATGAGGGCTTAATGACTGCTTCGAATAGGGTCTCCTTTTCGCTCCAGTGGTCTCCCGCGTGCACTTCGAACCCGAAGGTGACCAGTTCAAATCGCCCTGCCCCTAATGTGTCATCCTCCCCGCCGTCAATGCCGATTTAAGATCATTTCGGGCCCCGGGCGCAGAAGATCTACGGGCCCCATTTGCACTGGCGGATCGAAATGTATTACTAAAAAAACATGGTCCAGCTTATCCGGGCCCCCAGGCACTCGCCCCAAGCGCCCAATGGAGAAACCGGCACAGCCCGCCGTGACCAAAAACAACGTGTCGCCGAAGCAATAATCGAGGAATTGAACACTAGATGCAGGACAGTCTAACGTTACAAGTTGATCATGTATTCATTCCATGAAGATTCTAATTAAGGCATTCACAATAAGTCACGACCAGTGATTTAAAAAAAAAAAAAACGGCATCGCGGCGTACGCGTTATATATCCTGACTCTCCATCTCAACAAAAGGCAACCCACAATCAGGGACGTCTCCTGAGATCTTTAAAAGTAGACAGATTGCTTTCTCAAATACTCGTTCAAACGTTTTGAAAAAAATAAATATGCACGACTCACAATCTCAAAAACCTAGGCACAAACCGGCTCTACCGATGGCAACATTTCGATGAATTGAATGATTGTTTATGGTATTAAGCCTACGCCAGCACATGGGCAATGGTCATCACATAATAATACAGTCTTACCACTTTCACCAGTAGGCATGCAGTTTAAAATTCCCTGTTTTTCGGAGAATATGTACGGGAATAATATTTGACTATTAAAATTATCTGGATCACGATCTTAAGAGAGTCGAGAACGAAACGAGGTACCCACCGAGTTTGGGGTCCCTGCCCACAACGTCGACGGAGAAACGTTTTAACGTATAACAATTGCAGTTCTGGCTGGGGAAAAAAACCTTATCTATGTATCGCTGAGAAAGTCCGTTTAACAGCATAAAAACTTTCTTTCTTCTCTTTCTTTCGCAAGTCCCAAACAACAAAGTAATGGAATAAGAGCGCTTAACGACGGACCGGAATAGGGACTCCTTTTTTGGCCCAGTAGTCTAACGCGTGCACAACGAAGCTGTGACCGATAGGTTTGCGGTTCAAATACATTCTTGCCAAGTTCAACAGCTCGGAACTCCGAAAGTTATTAATCATTTGCACACTGCCTTTCACGAACATATTTAAGTAATTAATTACTTGGCTATACTATTTCTCTAATCTGTATCAAGGTATTCGTTATTTGCTATACAACCGCTTGCTTCCCCACAGTAACATATAGTTGGAGGTTCAATCCCCCACACATCAAGATATTTTAATTTTATAAGCATAATGATTTTATTAATGCATTTTTAAAATTGTGACCTTCTGAATAAAGTAATCTGTGTTCGCTGTTTTCCTGGCGTAACAAATCCATATGAATTTTTTTTTTCCATCTTAGGTTATATTATAGAATAATTAGACACACAAGACTATAGAGGTGCCAATACTAACCTACAAATTAGTTCGGCTCAAATACGGTATTCTATGACTATTTATTGCGTTGTTTCAGTCACCTCGCATTTTGTGTCATTACAATAAATAACGAATTGAAATGCAATGAAAATATTTTTAAAAAATTACGAATACAATTTTCCATGATATTTTCAAATTTATAAAGTAATAGTTGAAATTGTTACTCTCTTCCGCGAGAGCATTGCATATTGAAGAAAGACTGAAATGAAAAGGATGAAACAAAATACTCGAAAGCTTTTGAGAGCTGATAACAAAATACAGTTTTCTGCGCTGCTTTTAAATAATCGTGTTTATAAGTGACAAATATTTTAATGACGATATTCAAAGTTGGAAACGTTCTTTAAAAAAATAATTAAGAATTGGGGAAATGACAAAATTATTGTTGGCTCATCCATTTGTGTTATTTCAGGGCTAATTTTTGATAAATCTCCAAAAAAAAAGACACACACACATATTTTGACATGCATATAATCAAATTTCAATATCATTTGGATTTGTGGTTATAATATTTCTCTCCTTTCATCTCTGAAAGAATTAATTTATTATGATTTTCTTTATTTACTAAGGTGTTACAAAAATTTCTCCCTGGCTCTTGATTTTCTAAAAAATAAAAGTTTGTGTATAGGTATTAAATTCAGTTATCTTCATTACACAAGGATTTCAGTCTTATATAATGTTTTGTATGACAGGGAAGGCTCACTTGCGTGCCTCCTTACTCTTGCACGAGGAAGCTCTCCGTCTTCACCGCATGTGCCGTCAGTTGAGGCAGATCGACAACCTGCAGGAGCGCCTGAGGACAGCGCACGACGCTTCCCTCGACAGATACGCGAGGTGCGAACAGGAAGACGACTTCCAGGAGATACTGGACGCCCCCCAATTCAGGGTAAGATTCGCTTTTTCTTCTATGTACATATCGTTCCTTCCTCAGTGGCTCGACAACGCAGGGTGGGCCTTGGCCTCCTCAAGAAGCCTTTTTCCAGGCCAGCCTTCTTCCTGCTAGTGTTCTCCAAATTTAATTCTAAAAACCAGGAGATCATTTTATAGGCCCGGTGCCGATTTAAGCTCATTTCGGGCCCTGGGCGTAGAAGATCTACAGGTCCCATTGGCACTGGCGGATCGAAATTTATAACCATAAACTTTCGTAACTTGCAAGCGAAAAATATTCGTAGAAAATAGATCGTTTCAAGACTATTGGGAGTTTGACTATTTTGAAGCGAAAAACAAACATGGATCAGTAATTGTTTAATTTGTTACGAAAGTGCTGTATTTAAAAAATACCAATAAACAGGAGTCGTTCAATGACACTTTTCCTCGAAGATCTCTTTCAAGAGGTGATAAATAGGCTTTTTTGAATAATCTTTGCAACAGCAACAAAGTGTTTTGTCTGTGGTTATGCCACAGAGGTAACAAAGACATCCTATGAAGTTTGTTATACTATTGGTAATCATACGAAGCTGTTCACTGATGCAGAAATTGTGAAGGAGTGTTTCTTAAATGTGTGTGCTTTTAATTTAGTGTTAGTGACAAAAATAAAAAATACCAAAAAAATAATTAAAAAAAGGAAAACAGGAGTTATAATATTTTGATCAGTTTTCCACATGCATTTTTGATGTTTTCCACATTTGTTGGATGCTGAATATTGTCGAGAATACCAAAGTCAAATTGATACTCAAGGGATCTTTTACATGCTGCATAATCATGTGACCAGCGCACCTACGATTTTCGCATCCAGAAAATCTATCTCCAGTCGGGATCTAACCCACAACCTTATGCTTACGAGGCGACGACCAATGAAAGTGTAAACTCGCAGTTATAACCAGAGTTTAAAAAAATAATAATGGTGAAATTAAGTTTCAAACTGGCAGCTTGTTTTTACTTAACATCAGTAACCAAACTCCAAGTTTCATAGTCTAGTCCAGTTAACGATGAATACAACCGTAAGATGGAGGAATTATCATACGAGTATTACCTTACCATACCAGTGAGTTGCCTATTTTTTAGAGATCTTTAGAGAAATTATGCCTTGAATATTATTGTTGCTACAATAAAAATTAATACTATTGTAAAAAAGGAATACCCTGAAGTCATATTTTTTTTTACATTTGAATAAACTTTTTTAATGCAGAATTAGCTTTTGCTGTCTTTTTATCTATTTGAATTTTATTTCAGCGGCTACTAAATATCAACTGACTTTGATGACACCCGAATTTAGCGAATATACTGTTGATGATCTGTTCCATGAATTGGTAAGTGTACTTCTCGTATAGATAATACTTGAATTCTATTTTCGTTTTTAAATTAGAATTTGGTTGTTATTTTGCAACCAAATGTTTAGAAAAGATAAGTGTATTTAAGGCGGAGAAAACAAATGTGTAATGCAAAATTAAAAATTTCAATTCACGAAAATGGTTATAAATACAATTTTAAAATAGTTGCAGAAGCGTCTTAAGACATCTTGAGGCCCTGGGCTTCTATGCAAAAGTAGGCCACGCCAACGACGACCCCGTTCAAGTACATATCATACATACCCTGTCAAATACTGGTGCAAACGGCGACCCGTTACAAATAAATGTACGCAACTAGCAAACTTATGCAACAACTCTCGATCGAATGTCGCCTTTCGTTGGTGTATGGTGGTGAGCCCAAAACCTAGACACAGATGATGGACATGCAGTGGTGTAACTGAGAAAATGAGGGACCACCTACAAAGTTAGGTTTGGGGACCCAAACTGGATTTTACAAAGGGGTGCTTGGTGTTAGTCAGTATTTGCCCCCCTCCCCCAGCGATGCTGGGTTGACGTTACGCCACTGCGGATGACATAACTTATCAAATGCTTGGCCATTAACCATCAGGTCACAATGGTCATCAGCAATGGATATGACATAATAATGTAGTCTTGTCATTGTTACTAGTAGGCATGGGCCGTGGGTAGCCTAGTGGTTAGAGCATCGGACTCCAGACCCGAGGGCCTGGGTTCGATGCCCGATTCCACTAAATACCACCGAGTATAGACGGAGTACGTGCTCGTTAAATCTGTGGGTCCGAAAGTCTTGTGGGCGGTCGCAGCAGGAACCACGAGTGCAGGGGGCTGGAGAATATTTCCCTCCCCTTCAGCTCCATGCCAAAATTGTGGAGGTGGAGATAGGTGGTGTCACCATCTATCGTTGTCCAACCTGTCTCACAGGCAATGGCAACTTTCATTCCTTCGCTGCGGGAAGGACACGACAACAACAACAACTAGTAGGCATATAGTTAAAAATTCAGTTTTGGGGAATATATTCGGGAATAACATGTGACGATTTATTCGGACTACGATTTTGCTGAGTCGAAAAAAAGAAGAGCCCCCCTCCCACGGGGCCTGTTGTCCCATGGCTTAGGACGTTCCTGTTAATCAAGTGACCCAAATGGACATAACTAAAGGCTACATTAACTATTCAAACCTACTGAAAAGAGCAGATTGGTTTAACATAACACAAATAATAATAATACAGTGTCTCCCTTTGTTATCAGGGCCCCCTCAAGGTGTTCAGTGCGCGACGCCAATGGACAGCAGCCAGGACGATTCATTTGAAGAAAGAAACTGAGGAGAATTTCGGATTCAGTGTCAGAGGGGATGCTCCCGTCATGGTGGCAGCAATAGATTCCAGGAGTATCGCTCAGGTAAGACATAGCAGCTCTTAGACGCTTTTACAATCATTGAATAACATTTTTCATAAACTTTTAAGATTTCTGAAAATTCAAAAGTCTTTGGCCCTTTTTAATTCTAATAAAGGAGTTAAACTTATTTTTAAAAAAATTAATGCATAAATTAACATGTGATGCAAACACTAATGCTCGCAACAAATAATAAGAGTTAGGCGCTATCTATCAAAGAGAGGTTCGGTAATGCTAGCTAAGCTGATGGAAGGTAGGTAAGTGTGAGAATGATTCGTCGGCTAAAATACTACAATTCAAATGCACCACAATATATAAGGGCTGATGAAAATAAGTGCTCAAACAAATCTGTCCTAAGCAGCAGTCAAGGTCATCATGGATGACCCGTCACCAATAGCTTCCACCAAAGTGGTGACCCAGAAATTAAACTTTAGATGGTAGCACAGCCTAACGCTACTGGTTGATTATTCATTCCACAGAGAGTCAGACATTCCAATATAAATCACGACTATTCAAACGGCATTGGCGCACGCATCAACCTGACCCGCCTTCTCAACAAGAGACTGCCCACGGCAACGGACGATAGTTGGACGAATCATGTTCCAACGATAGTCTAACCAACTGGGAATGAATATCGATTGCAGTAATAGTTGGAAAACTTTCTTTAAGGGGGTATGCAGCGAACCTTTCTCCAGCAAGTCGCAACCAACAATAGACATAAATAAAAGCGCTTCACAACTGCCTCTAGCAGGGATTCACAAGTCTCCAGATCCGTAGGTGGGCAGTTCAGATCACTTTGTCTCCAACCAGCAGCAAAAGTCAATATCTAAACTCCAAAGGATCTAGATCTTCGCAATTTTTTCATCAATATTTCTGACATCGGTTACATTGTCTTTTCAGGTAAACCGAACACGGGATTTCATAGTCTTTGAGAATTGTAGAATAGTGATTAGGCTTCCAAAATGTAGAAGTCATCTGGTCGTGGTCCAAAAGTGTGAGGACCCCTACCGTGTCATTCGATGAGTAATACAATTGACAATAGTTTTTTCTCAAAGAATAGATCTTTTTGTTTTAAGTTAGCTTTATGTAAAGATGTCCCTAGGTAAAAGGGAATTTATATCAGTTCTGGAAAAAAAACTTTTAAAAATTCCTTATCATAGGATTAAGTAACGACTAGCATATTTTTGAAAATGTGGAAAACTGACATCCTCATCACTTCATTACAGGTACCGTGACCATAAATTTCAAACCGTTTTGCTCGATTTGTGACTGTGATTAACAGCACTGCTTTATTAGATCATGTTTGCGAAAAATCAATAAAAATTTGCGGTCACAGTACCCAATGATGTGATGATGATTGCCAGCAGAGGTATATATGAATTGAGGTCATTTTTGCAAATGAAAAAATAGGCTAGGACTGTTCTGGATAGGAAAGAACAAGTGCACCATTTTGGAATCTTAACTAAATTGGTCATCTTTTTAAATAATTGCCTAGGGTAATATGTAATTTTCTTTTTATGGAGAGTCAAACAGACTACATCATCGACTAAAAAAACTACTTTAGCTAAGTTTTTTACTCTATTTGTGACCGATTAATCGCACGCGGTTATGTAAAATCACGTTAGTGAAAAATTTGTTGCCACAGGAGCCTAATACCATGATAGAGGGCTTCCATCTTCCACAATTCCAAAAATATGCTAGTCGGCACCTAAGTGAAATGGAATTTCTTTTCCCCAAAACTGATATGATACCCTTCCTTTCACACCATATCCGCTAAACGTTGAATTTCAGAACGCCCTGTTCAAAATCCAGTCAGTATCTTGTCATTTAGTAAAAATTGATGGCAGCCTAATAGTTGTCAGTGGGAGCTGCCTCCTTTAAAAATACAACAGATATCTCGAATCGCAAGGTAAAATCACTAAAAAGAGGTTAAAATACCCATGCAGTCTCGTTAGATTAGGATCGTTAGGCGTTGAATTCCAGAAATGAGCTCAAAGAAATTTTTCCTCTACTTTTGTTCTTGTTATGGCTTCTTCCATTAACAAAATGAACTTTTTTTTCACCTCAGGATGCTGGCATGAAAGAAGGAGACTTCATCGTCTTAATCGGCAACACAGACACCAAATGGATGAACCATGAGGAGGTGGTTCATCTCATCAGGGAATCTGGCCACGAACTGACTCTGAAGGTGGTCACTCCCATCGAAATCGACTATCTCCATCCTAAGAGCAACGGTTCTTCTGCCTCTAGCAGCCCTGCCTCCAACGCGTCTACACTAAGCTCAACAGACCTCAGCCGTGTCAACCTGAGAACCAACTCCAGTCCTTTCGCCAAAGACAAAAGACGGCGAGCCACCTGGAACTTCTTCAGGCGCAGTCAATCCAAAGAGCGACAGTTTCCCATCATCAATGATGTGGTCTTCAGATAGATAGAGGAAAAACAGTTTAACATCCAACTAATTGCATTCAAATTCTTCCAATACAATTTGCTGCTTTAAAATCGAATAATTTTAGTACTGATCAACAAACACTCTGAGAGATTCTTTTATCCAGTAATTTATATAAAAATATCCAAAAGAGTAATTAATGTCACCTTTACAATACCATTGTTAGGTATTTGTAGAAATATATCTATGTTGAAAGACTGCTGAAATATCCTTATTTTAATCAGTTTTACAATAAATAGATATTTTTCTCTGGTGCATATTTAACTTTAAAGTCAGCCATATATGATTTTATAATGTACAGGATGACGGTTTGGATTATTCTACAAATATAATCCTGTATACACCAATAAATTCGACAAAAAGATAGTTGTAATGGGATCTCTCCGTTTAGTTTTCTCTGAAAACAACAGTATTACTTTTCTTTCCATCCTCTTGAGCTTTCCATTAAAAAAGTTAATTTTGTACAGATCTTTAGAGTTAAAACTTTTAGTCAATTTGGACCAATCTGATCAACCGCCAACTATTCGTTTATATACGCATACTGAGCAACAAGCACTACATATACCTCTGTATAATGCTCAATTATTTGTATATATTACGTGAATGATGCTTTTACATTACATATATTTCCTACATAAAATAAAACTCCTTTTCTAAGTCTTTGGTTGAAAAAATATATTTTGTACATTTTGCTATTAAGTTGCCCCAGGCAACAAACTTCATTGCATTCTTGAGCCAGATTGTTTGGAAAACGGCTCAATAACTGTTGTAGAGATTTCTGATATATATTATGTAAATATTACCAAGTTTTATAAATATACAATTTGTTTATATTTTAACGAGAATGAGAGAAGTTAAAAAACTGTTAAAACTCTCTCTCCTTTCTGAAAAGGAAGGCATTGTAATAACTTACATGAAGAATAACTCTTTGTGTTTGATTTTGCATTCAAATTGTTTTTTCCTTGATTAGCTATAAAATACCTTTTACATATTATTTTTGAAGGCTGTCTTTACCAATTATTGGTAAAAAAAAGTCTTTACTGAAGAAAAGGTTAATATTTTTTTTAAGTATAATTGCATACAAAAAATATTCCATTTGTGTTTTTTCAAAAAAATTCAGAATTATTTACAAATAAATTATGTACATATTTAGATTAGTAGCTTTGTGCACATAAAACGTGTGAAACAATTCATTTTGTATTCACAACGGCTTATAAAAAACTGAAAAATAAAAAATCTTGTTTATTTTGAACTGTGTCTTTGGATCATTGTTTAAGCTCAGATGTTATAATGCATGACAAAAAAAATATAGGTGCAGAAATCAACTTTCATAACTCTGTACAGTGAGTGATATTAACTGCACGCTATAAAGCAACACAAGAGCTATTGGCAATGGACCTCGTAATTTTAAGCCTTGATCGAGTGACGAAGACATCCGAGTTGGTACTTACAGCATTACACTAATTATTGGATATTGAGCTGGACAGATTTAATGTACATCAGAACCTTCTACATGGCGGGTCATCAGTGGCATCAGGACTCGAACCTGTGACCATAGTTAGGTTACCACAGCCACCATAACACTGCACGAGCTGGATGTAATGATTTTTAAACTAGCTAACTTAAATGCTTGAAAGTTGTTTGGGTAAACTGATGAATTTCAAACAAAACATATAATAATCTGAATACTTTCAGAAATCCCAATTAAAAAGAGCTTAAGACTAGAAAATGGGTTGGAAAACCATGGCTTCTGCTGCCTCAAGAAATTGCTTCCCTTTTTCTTACATTATCATCTCAATGTATTCATATAAATACATGTACAAAGGCATACAAACCATCTTAATATAAATTCAAATTAATTAATGGTTGGCCAAATTGAACTTGTCACTTATTTGAAAATGATGCAGGTCACGTATTAAAAAAAGCTTTCCAACCTTTATGTGCATGAACAACAGTCACTTTTAATTTTATTAGTGTTAATATTGGTTTGGAAATTTTTACACAAAGCTCTAAAGCTTAATTCGCAAAATGTTTTGTTATTGGTGTTTCTTGCATTGAGCCACAGATATAAAAATATATTTGATTGTTCTTAGTTTTGAAGGAATAAAAATGTTAATTGTGAGTAGATTTTATTAAACACAAAGTATTAATTGGAGTATTACTGTCTTGATTACGACCGCAATCAGAGAGCTCCTTCTCTCATGCAAGTAAGCATACGTATATAAAAAAAAGTCTTAGAAGACATTAATTTTTACAATCAATTTTTGCGTTCCAAATTTTCATTATGAAATTTATATACCAAAACACACAAAATATAATTTCAGAGAAAAGCAATTTTTAAATAACTTAATTTTCACATTTGAAACCTGCAATACTGATGAAATTAACACTCATCTTCCAAAACTCTTCAAGTTTCATTACTATTTTTTTCAGAACATAGCTTTGCAGCTTTTTGCTTAAGAGCAAGACAGACATTTTCTTGGCAAGATAATTCATTTCACTTCTAGTTCTTTCTTCATTTAGAAATGCTTATAGAAGTAAATTGAAAATGTTTGAGCTATGATGATATTTTCTGTATAACGTGTGTGTGTGTGTGCAAACATCACATTCTAATTTGTTTTCACTCCAAGTTAAATTGCTGGCCTTCAAGCTGTTCCACTTATCAAAATAAATCAAAAAGAAAATTACTTCATGTAAAATGGATTCATGTTCTTTCAATACGGACTTTGTACAACCAAATGTATATATATCAGCATATTTGACATATACATAATTTTAAATGAATTTAATATATCTCTTTAAAGCTTAAAGGATAGAACAAGAACTCAGAACTATCAACAGATTTACATAAAATATCCAAAATTTCTGCAAAAGCTAGAAAAGCTCTTCATTACAACAGAGAAGTCTTTTACAATAAGTTTGGGGGGGGGGGGGTACAGAAATAAATTGGATGATGGACAACAGAATCCGACTTTAAACTGTTGTCCAAAACAAAGCAAGCTCATCCCAATCATTAAAATTGAAAATTTTGTTTATATATTACATTGCTTTATTCTGAGTAACACTTTTAACTTTTATTATATGATTTAATAATATACAATAAATGAGGTTTGCCAATGAAGGAGAGGGAATAACTTATTGACAAATTAACAGATTTGTCATTAATATCTATACTTAAGAACAGCTCCTAAAATTATAGCTATAAAAATTTTAATACTAATCAGAATACATTTAAGTGAAATATATTTTTTAATGTATGTGAAAAGAAAATCAAATATAATACATGACTTAAAATAATTTCCAACAGACCTAGACAGTTTGCGTAAAAAATGCAGACACACACCCCAGTAACTAAATATAAAGCATGGATGGCATCTGGAGCACAAATTATTAGTATACTTTATCTTAGTTATATTAAATCTTTCTAATAACAAAAATACAATACATAAAGTACTATAACATGCTGATCTACTTCAAATACAGGGTGTTTCATAAATGATGGGAGTAACTTTAAGGGGTGATAGTACACATCCAGACGAGTAATAGTAAATAGGAAACCAAATGTCCCAAACGTCTTCCGAAGGAGAAAGGCGCCATCAAAGTTTAGGGTCCTAAATTTCAAATGATGATAAAAAGCGGAAAAATGGATCGATTCATTTGCAGTTTTCACTAAAATCATTCTTTAAATTAGTATTTTCTTTTAAAGACGGCGAAGAAGGGATTCACAAACCCTCTGAAACACGCCAGGAGTATCGCGCACCTCTCCTGCAGCTGCCGAAAGTCTGGCGACGAGTTCTTCTGCAGATTCGATAGGAGTCTCATACATAAGACTCTTCAGGTGTCCCCACAAAAAATAATCCAGGCATGAAAGATCGGGCGATCGCGCTGGCCAAAGGACAGGACCACCTCGCCCAATCCATTGATTTGGAAAGGTTGCGTTTAGATAATTTCGCACCTCTGGCGCAAAATGAGCTGGTGCTCCATCCTGCTGGAACCACATTACTCGCCGGATACGAGGGGGGAACATCTGTCATCATTTCCGGCAGCACCTGTTGCAGAAAGGTAAGATATTTTTTTCCATCCAGGCGTTCTGGCAGAAGATAAGGTCCAAGTAGATGGTCACCAATTATTCCTGCCCAAACATTTATGGAAAATCGTCGCTGATATGCATGTGTAGAAGACGCATGTGGATTTACATCTGCCCATTGGTGGGAATTGTGGGTGTTAAATGTACCGTCACGTGTAAATGTACATTCATCTGTAAAAAGCACAGTTGCACCAA
This sequence comes from Trichonephila clavata, assembly GCA_019973975.1. Taxonomy (NCBI): domain Eukaryota; kingdom Metazoa; phylum Arthropoda; class Arachnida; order Araneae; family Nephilidae; genus Trichonephila; species Trichonephila clavata. The sequence goes on from BMAO01022563.1 coordinate 384,718, forward strand.
AATCGGGATTTAGGGTGTTCTTCTGCAGATACCAGCGAGCAAAATCCATTCGACGAGGAAAATCCTTTGAGTCAGTTCCTGGACTCGTTGGACATGAAAAGGATGCATACTTTCATCCTTTAGTACTCGCCATGTCATGGAGGATGATACTTCAATTTGACTAGCCACTGTTCGCGTGCTTGTATTTGGATGATCAGCCACCATATCCAGAATTTTTTCTTCCACAACTACCGTTCTGTTAGACTTCGAACGGCATGCTTTTGAATGTGCACCAAAAAAGGATCCTGTCTCACACAACTGTCTGTGCAAGCGCACAAATGTTTTATCATTGGGCAACCGCCTGTTGGGAAACTTTTTTCCGTACAATCGTCGCGCCTCTGCACTATTCCCATTTGCAGTTCCGTAGATGAAGTGCATATCAGCCTTTTCTTGATTAGCGAAGGGCAACATCTTTCGTTACGTTTGTACCGTGATTTACACTTGCACACTCGGGTAAGTGGCTTTTATCTTAATAAAAATTTGCATATGCGTTCTTCTTCTTCCCCATATCACAATTTCATGTTCTTCTTCCAGAAACTTGCAGCTATAACGCTTGCATGGATAAAATTTGAAGATGTTCTAACACGTTTGCGTTTGAATTCAAATCATGCATTTTCTAATCAAAGTTGATTGCTTTTATGTTGTACTACCGCCTCTTAAAGTTTGCTTTATCGTTTTTTATTTTGATCATTACATACGAGCATTTCAATCCCCCCCCCCCCACACCCTGAACGCGGTTACATTTGCGCCACTTAACCGCTCCCGGTGGTTTCAATTTTGCGCTCAAATTTCAAGTTAAAATCTAAGCTTTTGTAAACATTTAACAAAATAAAAAAAAATACTGGTAAAAGGTAGTTGTTTGGTACTCCAAAGTCTAGAGCGCCCTCTAACGGCATTTTTTTTAACTTTGTCTTTAAAACTTTTTTTTAAAGAAAATACTAATTTAAAGAATGATTTTAGTGAAAACTGCAAATGAATCGATCCATTTTTCCGTTTTTTATCATCATTTGAAATTTAGGACCCTAAACTTTGATGGCGCCTTTCTCCTTCGGAAGACGTTTGGGACACTTGGTTTCCTATTTACTATTACTCGTCTTGATGTGTACTATCACCCCTTAAAGTTACTCCCATCATTTATGTGAAACACCCTGTATATAACAAATAGTATTCAAAGGGTGGAATGGGGTTCCTCGGAAACAATTTATGGTTCCACAAGATCATAAAAGTTTAAGACCTCTAATTTAAATAACTCACTAAATGTAGCCACAGCAACAAAATTTTGAACATACATACGAAGTGACACAAAAGAAACCAGACCGATCCAATAAATCATTGTACTTACAGAATCAGTTCTTTGTGACATTATCACCTTCATCATTTGGTGCACCATTGCTGGTAACAGTTCTGGAATGAGGTTTTTAGAAGGCTCTTCAGGAGATTCTCAGTTTTTGACAGAACCTCTACAACTGAGGTAAAATGGGTTCTCTTTAAGCAAGATTTAATTATATGAAATGAGAGAAAGTTGCATGGGGCGAAATCAGGTGAATAAGGAGGATGGCCCGTCACAATGTTTTTACTGGTCAGAAACTGCTCGACAGATAGGGCTGTGTGAGCAGGTACACCAGCCATCCATCACTCCACAGCTGTGGCCTTTTTCCTATTTTTTTCAATGTAGTAGTGTTGATTAACAGTTTAACCCAGGGGTCGGCAACATTTTAGCTGTGGCGTGCCAAACCAATCTATCAATATGATTCAGCGTGCCATACATGAAATAATTCGATCCCAATGATAATGCATGCAGTGTTAAGAGAAAAAAGTCAATAATATAGATATTTACAGATTTATTATATATTACTTTTGCATTATTTAAAGATATTTCTTATTATAAAAATAAACAGCATTAAATATAACTTTCTGCATCATCAATAAAAAAATTTTAATTTTTTGTATTTTTAAACATTTATTAAAATAAGAAATAAACAAAATAAATATTTTTCATTATAAATAAATAATTTTAATGCAAACCTAATGTTTGCACCACTCTACTGCATATTGCAAAATCAAGAGTATAATTAGTGACTTGACACGATTTTGAGCATTCAGTTCTTAACCTTTTTTGCAAACTTGAAATCTTTTTCATACGATAACAGATTTGTTCACTTAAGACATGTAGAACCAAAAGCAGAGTACATGCAATTTTAATTTTCTTCAAATAATTAAATCTCTTCAGCAATGACATTCAAAGAATTTACAAAATAGATGTAGATATATCTTTCAGATTTTTTCTTAATTCAGATATCCATAACTTTGAGGATGTTTGTCAAATAAGGTCCATCCACTCAAAAATTTATAAATTTGTAGAGCAGTGTGGAGGGTCGCTGATAATTGATCATATGCCATAAGTTGCTGACTCCTTGGGAATCCACTCCATCATTACAATTCCATTAATGTCGAGGAAGACAATTAACATTACCCTGAATTTTGATTCTGACATGCTTGTTTTGGGGATCCTGGAGACATCGACTGGTGCTTACTTACTGGGTAATTGGTAAAAATCCCCGTCTCATCCTGTTACAATAGAATTCAACAAATTTGGCTCATTTACAATGTGTTATGTCTACATACACATCTTTAATGCACTGTTTTCGGTCATTGGACAGAGCTTTTAAAACAACCTCCACCCAAATTTTCCTCATGTGTAATTCATCAGTTAAAATCCATTGAATGGTTTCCTATTCAAGTTAATCAACTCTGTCACTGCACGATCATTAATCTTTAGTCACCCCAGATTACATCCCAAACTTTGGCAATGTTCTGGTCTGTCATCGCTCACCTTGGTGCCTAGCATGTTCCTCATCTTTCACACTGCCCCTTACCCCTGAAAACCGCTTATGCCATTCGAACACACATGTACCACACAAAGTTTTACCTCCATAAGCCTCAATTAACATTTGAAGTGTTTCTGTAACTAGTTTCACAAGAAAAATTGATGTTGACTCGCTGTTCAGTTTTTATATTAGACATTTTTCCAGCAAGATGAAGTAGTATGTGTTCACTCAATGACGCAGTACTCCCAATTGGCATGAACAGTTAAGTCGAAACTGGCCACATGGATAGAGGTGTGGGATGACATAACCAAATCACTTGTTGCCAACTCCACTTTTTTTCATGATACATACCTAGTCTCATTTTTTTGTGCCACACACCTTGTTTAGACCCAATTAAAATGAGATAAAAATATATTATGGTTAATTTTTGGGTACTAAGTCCTCTAAAACTTTTATAACACAAAAATAAATTAAGAAATTAAGGCATAGAAGAAAAAATTATAAAAAAAGAGAAAACCATTTAAATACTATTGCAGAATTAAAAAAAGATCAAATTTGACAATGACTAATATTATTTCCCTTTTATCATGAGATACAATTTCCTGAAAGCATTAATTGATTACAAAAAAAATTACAATCATCAACACTATTTAAAATTGATCAGATTCAACCCACTATATTTTCACATTAAAAAAAAATTATTCTCCATTTACTGAAAAATACCTTGCTTAATATTAGTTACTTGTATAAAATTCAAGGTGCAATCCTTAAGCACTTCCATCACATTTAGATTAACTTCCGAAATATTTATAAAAACAGTTCTATCTCTGAATTGGAAAAAGTCAGTCAAGCAATGAAATATATCAATTTTGCTATTAATGTTGTGCTGGTATGAATCATGAGAAAACTCTTATCCATTCATAATTGTAATGGTTATTAACAGTGGAGTAGCGACCAATTTATGGGTGAAACTAATTTTTAATTAACCCTCATGTCATCAAAGCAACAATCTCTTAAAGAATATAGGTTGTTTCAGGATGATTGGGATCTTAACTATTTCGTAGAGAAAAGCAAGCATGGATCAACTTGTTTGACTTGTCATAAAAATTATATATTTAAAATTATAATTTTGCTTGTAGCTATACCACTAAGCTCAAATCTTTCAATTACTATTTTTCTTAAAGATTTCTTTCAAGATGTGATAAATTGGCTTTCTTAAAAAAAAATCTCTGCGACAGTTACAAAATATTTTGATGGTGTCACAAAATGTAGAGGCAACAAAAGCATCCTATAAAATTTGTTACATTATATATTGATAAACATAGAGTTCATTAGTTTTAAAATAAAATCCAAAATTATGAGTTTTAATATTCTGATGAATTATCTGCACTTTAAATGTCCTTAATCTTACAGCACCCCCACCATGTGTCCAGCAAAAAAACGTTTGAGCACCCCTGTCCTACACCATCTGCTGTACTCAATGCTAACTGGACCAGCAATCAAAGAAATAAAAGCAGGCTTTTCACCATTGCAAGTTATTTCTCTCTTAACTCTTCAAATTAAGAAATCTTTAATAGGCTCAAAGCTTGGTTAAATTTAACCGAGCTTGTGCAGTCACATGATCTATTTTGACCAATGAGGTTGCAAGTTGAGTAACAAGAATTAAAACAATATGTGCAAAATAGACCAATGAGGTTGCAAACTAGAAGTTGAGTAACAAGAATTAAAACAATACATGCAAAATGAAGTTTAAACCAAAAGTTTGCTTTCACTTAACTTTAGGTTTCATAGCCTGGTTCAGTTAGCAGTAAATATAGTGGTTAGAGTTCACAATTAGTAACCAAAGCATAAATATTTCTTAGTACAGTATTAAAAAGTTGCTTATCAATCAAGCTTATTAAATAAAAAAAACTAGCTGCATGGCTCGGCGCTGCACAGGCTTTTTTTGGTGTATAAATTTTCCTTTTCCCCTCTCAATATTAGGACTTGGTGTGTGATTTCTATAATAATCCCTTTTAAATTCCCTCTTTCGAAATACATTCAACTGCTTTGTCCAGTTGGACAGGTTTCTTTCCCCTCCATTTAGCCCAGCATTGCATGAACATTCTTAGGTGTAAAAACATTTTCCACTTTTCTCCCAGGAATAAGATCTACCTCCAAATTTCATTTTTCAATTAAGGATTTACACAAAACTGTTTTAGTTAACTAAACATTAATTTAAGGCAACAAAATTATTTCTGATGCAATATATTAAAAAACTAACCACATTCATTATTTCAACAATACTTTCTTAGAATCTAAAATAATAAAATGGATCTGTGAAATTTTCCTTAACCAATCAATTTCTCTCTCTCTCTCGTTACAAACCTTTAGCCTAAAAAACTAATCTAGTTTTATCCAGAAAAAAATAGACAATGTATTATTTTATTAAAAAATAAGTAAGTGAAGAATAAAAACCAAAACTGCTTGAGCTTTTTTAAAGCTATTAATTTAAATCCATTACCTTTAAACAATGATTAAAAATATTCTTAGTGCTATTGATTGCTTGCTTAGCAATTGAAATGACTGCTTATTTCAGGAAGTGTGAATGTTCGATTAAAAATACATAACCATAAAGAAAGAACTGTGAGGAAAAAAGCCTAGAAATTTATTAACATTCATTGTAGATACAGTTTTAAAAAAGTTCTTAAAGAATCACTCAAGCTTATTAAATAAAATGAGATTAATTTAACCATTCAGTAAGAAATCTATAAATCAAGCGTATCGAGCACTTGCAAAACTATAATATTTGTATCTGTAATCCCACCAAACAATACAAGAGCAAGACTGCTAACAATTTAATACTTGATTGACATTACTCAATAAACAATAACTTTAAAAATGTGTTATACTTAATCCAGTAATTGAACAAATTAGTTTTTAAAAACCCACATTTTTAGAATTTATTCCCTTTTTTTTAAGCTTATATAATAAACACTTCAAATTTGCTTTATTTTTGCTATCCTGTATTTTGCTTTATATAGCCTGTAATAAGTTTATAGCTCACACAACTGCATTCCAGCAACTGTGGGAGAAAAAAAGAAAAGAAAAAAAGGAAAGAAATAATTCAAGAAACTGATAAACATGTTTTTCCCACTTTTTATTTTTTACACAAAAAATTCAATTTACTCAAGCTTTCTTAGCAGCCTTAAGCCTCAGCTTTCTTGCTACTCTCCTTCCCTTGCGCTTGGATGGTGCTGGATGTTTCTTTTCCTTACTCTTTAACTTAAAGTATGCATTCCTAATCATACTGTTCATCTGAAAAAAATAAAAAGGAGTTTAATATATTGGAATTTACAACAGGTAAATAATTTTAAATTTCAATTCAATTTCATTAATATAAACCATTCCAAGTGAATGAGTGACAGAAGCATAATACATTTGTTCTTCACAATCCACTCAAGTTAATATTAAATAAAGGGAGCTTTAGCAAAAAAATTAACATTACCATTAATAAATTATAACTTAAATTCTTCATATCTGGCAAGACAGCCCCTCGTAAGCCCCCCCCCCTAAAGATTCCTTCAGAGTGACCCTCTGGTTCACCTTCGTTCTCCAAGTTTTCTCGTTAAAGTCTGGATTCCACCAAGTCTGTCCATCTATGCCTTGGTCTTCTGTGCTTCCGAACTCTAGTTACTTTGAACTGCAGTATCTTTTTTACAACATTATCATCAGGCATTCGAATATTAATATGGGCTATCCATTTCATTCTATTTTTATGTATTTAATGATGTCAGGTTTTTAAAAAATTCTATATAATTCAAAATTGTATCTCCCCTCCAGCTTTGTTCTGTTTTCATTTACATCTCCAAGTATATTTTGAAGAGTTTTTTTCACAACAGATGCCAGCTGATTTTCTTCCAGTTTTATTGTCCAACACTCAGATGCATATGTCAGAACTGGTCTAATAAGAGTTTTGTAAATTAAAAATTTGGGGCTTCTTGAAAGAAATCTAGATTTTAAAAACCTCCCCAGTCCATAAAAAGCATTATTTGAAAGATATAATCGATATTAGATTACATGAGATATTCTGTTATCCTAAATAGGTAAAACTTTCAACTGTTTCAAATTTATATGAATATTAAGATAAGGATTTGGAATCATGTCATTTGAAAATAGTATTTAGTATCTTTTTTTGCATTAATAACCATTCGACTTACCGCAAAACTTAAGGGCAAGAAATGCCTCTTTCAGAGCAGGGAGGATACAATCAACCACATCAATATCATCAGCAACTTAAAATTCTTTTTTATGATTAAGGGGACACAGTACGATTCAAATGACAAAAATCGGTCAAAAAATCGAATTTAATTTTTTTAGCTCAATTTATGCTTTACATTTCTTTCTATAACCTGACAAAATTTGAAAGCTCCAAACTTAAAAAAACACAAAATTGTGATAGCTGTTACGTTCGTATTTATTCACATTCCTATGGCAAATCAAAACTTTAAACTTACTTATCTCGGAAAGATAAAATAACTTGTCTGTCTTCATTTAAAATGCTAGGGCTTTTTTTCTATTGTGCCTAATGCTTTGAATTTTTTTTTAATCTATTGTTAATAGTACATGTAACAAAAGTTGGAATGAGTTTTTGAATCAAAGCAAAACTTTTTTTTTTTAAATAATTAAACTCAGAATTTGTACATTTTTTAAGAAATTTTCGATAAGCATTCACAAAAAGAAGTATTGTACGAATACCAATCATGTTATTGCAAATCCCATACCAGCTTTTTTTATACATAGTTTGACTTACTTGTAAGTCGAATTTCCAGCGTGTATGTAAATTTTTGTAGGAGGAGTAGCATTTTAAATTAACTTCAAAAATGTTGTTTTTTCCTTAAAAAATTAAATTGCTAGCTTTTTATGAAACTTTGAGCACAAAATCAGTTTAACATGGTATACACACATAGGAGGCTACCAAAATTTTTTTGAAGATCCTTAAATTAAAATTTTTTTGCTTAAATCGTACCATGTCTGCTTAAATTTAAGTATAGTACATCTTAAATTACTTTGTTACGGATTAAATTATAAAAAACATGAATTAACTTCTAGTTAGTTTTCAATATTTATAATTTCAATCAAGCAAATGACAAAGTACAAACAATAAATCGCATTAATTATAGATGCAAAAAGTAAAACAAGAACTTATATCAAAAGTTTTCAGTTCCAGTTTCAACCCATGAAACCAACCCCCCCCCCCCCCATCAAAATTTTACTTCAATCCAAAGTTATCTATAAGAGTTATTTTGACTTTAAATTATTGAGCGCTTGAAATGTCGCAATTAAATCCTGAAGAAATTTCAAGATGGGTAAGCAAGGTACAGAAATTTCAGTTAGAAAACACACAATTTAAAAAATCAGGTTAATAAAACATGCACAAACAATGTAATAATTACAAATTTTAGAAAATGGAAAAAAACTATTCAAAATGTAAAAACATAAATACCTGTTGCTTAGCTTTGTAGACTCTGAATCTGTCATAATCTGTCATTGTAGCTTTCTATAACAAAAAATTTAGGTATGTTATAAAATGGTTTAAATTCCATCTAACATTTTTGTGCAATGCAGATCAGTGCAGGTTTAAGCTCACTTAAGGCCCTGGGCACAGAAGATCTACAGGCCCCCTTGGCACTGGTGGATACAAGGAAAATCTGGTTAAGTCCAGCTACCCAGGCCCTTTCGGGCCACTGCTCCAAGCGCCTAATGGATAAACCTGCACTGATGTAGATATAAACAATTTAAAATTTAAACAGCAGGTTATTTAAATTTACTAAACCTATTAAAACTAAACTTTCTTTGCTTTTTACAAAATGAAAAAATGGCTTCACTATAATTCAAATGTCAATATATTCAAGGAAAAGTTATCTGGAGTGATTAAATGTATGGATAACTTTAAAAAACTAAAAAATACAGCTTTCATAAATATTATGTGCATAGTTATATTAATGATTCAAAAATATTAACACTTTTTATGGTTAAACAAATATTTTAAAAATTTAATTCATCAACAA